>VWZF01005843.1:1432187-1559383 GCA_013396755.1 Sclerurus mexicanus | reverse complement strand
CCCCGCACCTGCAGCACCCCCGCTCCCCCCGGCCCGGCGAGAGCGCCCGCAGTGTGTGTCATGATGCACAGGGCGGCTCAAACACATGCTGAGCACGGTGAAGGGGAATTCAATCTCCCCTCTGCTTCTTCCCACCCTCTGGCCCCCGCTGGCGCCTCCACAGGGACCACCGGCCTCTCCTGCGTTTGTGAGTGCCCTGCACCAAAGGGACAACGACACATGACAGGTGCACATTCGCGTCCTGGTGGAACTCGGTGCCAAACCAGCCCGGCAACACTCGAGCCCATCACTCCTGCTTCTTCAGGTTTTTCAGTTCCTGCTGGAGGCCTGGGGAGGATGGGGACCCTCACCTATGTCTGACTCCGGCACTCAGCAAAGAGCAGCAATCCTGAGCCACTGAACATGGACAAGCCCAGAAGAAAGATGTGGCACCAAAACAACCCAAGCAACTAGACCTGCCTGACATGCACCTGTGATGAACAGTGTCCCATTCCTTTCACCCTGTGTCCCTTTGTCTTCATGACCTCCAAGGAATCATTATGTGTGAAGGCGCAGGGATCTCTGCTGGAAAGAAGGATCTATTTTGTGAACTCTCGTTCTTTTTTTCTCATTACAAGTCATTTATTTGATGCCAGGACTGCTGAATGTAGTTTCTTAGGTGTGTAAACTAGATCAGTGCACCAATCTCATCTTAAAAGTTTTCACTTCTCTTGATTGTCCTTAAGAGCACTTCAAAGCTCACAGGGCCTGCCTGGTTTTGGGTCTTATGGGCATCTCCAGCTTCCCTTAAAAACATATCTTAGGTCCATTGAATTACATTGGCATGAAAGGCTTTTGGGCGAAAGATGGAGTGGAAACTGTCATAGCTGTTCTATGATTAAAAAACCAAAAATAAATAGCAGAGTCTGTTCTTTCTACATAGGGGGTTTAGTTTATAGGAATTCTAACTCAGTTAAAAATAAACCAACCCCAAATTGACTAAAATGAAAAGTCATTTAAAAACAAGAAACAAAAAAAAATAAAAATAGGAAAAGCTTATAAACTGTAGGAAACAAATTGATTTTTGGAAACATATTTTCCCTTAATTGGACATCTATTTCTAGACGGAGTCATTTGTGCATTGAATCCAGCTGTATAGCTTTTGTTTGACAGTGAAATGATCAGTTCCTGAAAGTGTGAACATCATGTAGAGAGCCCTATCACTGCCTCGAAAAGGATCCCTGCCCTAGCAGGGCTTTGTTGGCAATGTCAGAGGGTGCAAAACCAAGCTGTGTTGTAATCCTTAATTGTATGTCATCATATAATGGCCTTTTAATGGCACTGATGGCTTTGTGGGCTGTAGTTAGAGCCCCAAGGAGAGGGTGGAATCCCACATGCCAGGTTCTGCAAAAGGGCCAGTATAGCCCAGACTCTGCTGCTTTTACAGGAAAGGCCAGCTGAGGTGGATCTGGGTATAGGCAGGACAGGCACTGAGCAGCAGTCTGCTGGGCAGGCACACAGCAGCCCTGCTCCCGCAGCTGACCTCGCCTCTGCCAGGGCTGCTGTGCCTGACTGGGGCTCCTAACAGACTTTGGTGGGGTTGCTGATGACTAATGCTGGGAACAGCAGCCACTGCTCCCAGTACTTTCTTTCCTCTGAATGACTGCAGGAGCATCTACCCATACCCTTAAGCCCTCCATCTGATTTTACATTCTCTCTCCTTAACTCTTTCCTTCCCACAGCAAAATTGACCTGTCCAGGCTCCTCATCCTGCACATGTCAAAGCTCATGACACTCTAATGATATGACTATTAAAAGCTCAGTCCAATCTGATTGCAAGCCTCCCCCCATCCCTCTCCTCCACTCAGATCTCACTGCCATCAGTGTAAGTGGTAGGGGCTCACTGTTGTTTGACTTCCCGGTATCTCTGGGTATGGATATTTGGGCTCCACTGTACCCTTTTGCAAGTGTTCTTAAGCCTCACAGTGTCTATCTCAGCAATATTGAGTCTAGAGTTGCAGAAGGTGGAACTCAAACCACAGAGGTAAGTATCTGTCCCACTGCAGACAAGCCTTGACTCCAAATGCACTGAATAACCACTCAGAAACATAGATGTTTCTGTCACACCATAGTCTCTGGTATAATTCCTGTTCTTCATCTTCAACCAGATATAATCTGGGACCTTCCAACCACCCTCCCAACTCCATAGCATCCCAACTAATTCAGCCACCTTCACAGGATGGTGACCAGAGCTCCAGTTCCCAGGCACGCTCAAGCTTTGGAGAGATTCCAGTTCAGTTCTTTGCAGTTCAGCATCATTTCTAGCCTACTGCATGTCATCTCTTCTTAGGCCAACATCTAGCAAAAGACTTTGGCATCAAGCTTCCAAGATGTTGGCTGTCAATATGCAGACATACAATCCTGTCTCCCGCTTCCCTCCTTCCTTCCCTACTTATCATACTGCAGAACCTCTTAGGCTCCTGCCACATGGAACTAATCCCATAAAGACAACCTAGCTATCCCTACCAGGAGGATATTGATCACCTGCCTTCACAAGGACACTCCACAAGTAGCATAATTTCACTCGCCCCTTAACCCTGAACTATTTCATTGCCAAGACATCACACAGTGCTCCTAAAAATCGTTCTAGCCCTCTTCCCCTCTAGTAAACTAGACTGCTTCTCTTTTACAAGAAATAAAAGCAGCCATGAGTCCTTCAAGGGAAAGATGTTTTCCTCTCCTCTCTCCTCCACCTACATGGCATGAATCTTAGGCTGTATTTCACAGGTTTGATTGGAAGTAAGCTTCTTACTGCTGGCAGAATCTGCCTCCGCGCCCTCTCTGCTCATTTGGTGAGTGACACTAATCAGTGGTGTGGGAGGTAGGGACAATATCAAGTACTGAGGTGATTGACAAGCCTCACTCAGGATGTACATGTACCCCGATAGGCATGTGAGGGTGAAATAGGGTGGATCAATCAATCTCTTTGTATCATTGCCCATCTCTGGCACAGTTCTTCATTTAAATTAATAGTTCACTGAGTGGAGAAGAAGAAACAAAGCAAGTTTTTTCACTCAAAACCCCTATTTGTTGAAGGTTTTAGAATATTTTTTGGGTTTCGGGTTGTTTGTTTTTTTTTTTATTTCTCCTGTTAAATGAGCAAATGCCTCCATGTTAATCACAATATGGAATCAACATGAAAAATCAGGCCCTGCTGGGCAGGGAAAGATCCTCTGAATTATCTCAGCAGGAGAGCTGGCACTAATTTACTGCTGTTGTGCTCTAAGTACTTCTGATGCAAAAGATGAATGGAGCTGAAGGTTTGTAACTTGACTTGCATGAACATTTAGGCTTTTTTAAGTGTCAGCAGGGCAATGTGAGACCCTTGACTCATGGTTAGAGTCAGGAACCTAGTCCTTTGTGACCTGCCCTCACGCCTCATTTTCTATTCTTTTTGAGTAGTTTTCCTTCCCTCCTCCTCACCACATGTATTTTTTTTTTACTCCAGAGACATAGATGTAGAAATACACTGCTGTTTCTCTGCTTTACCTTCCAAAAGGGTGAGTTTCATGCCTGTTCTACTTTATTTCCATGAGTTTGCCCATGGGCCCTTTTGTAAACAGAGATAGAGATGAAGGAAGCAGGCACAACTCTGTTTATCAAAGAGATGGGAAGAATGATGTTTTGCGCTATGAGCGGGTTACATCAGAGATGTTTCCGAACCCTGTAGCCTTTTCTACCCTGCTCCTTGAATGGTACTGTAGGCCACAGTTGGAAAGTAAATGTATGATCTTTCTCTGGCACTGAAAGCAACCAGAAAAGAAAGGTCTGCATTCACTTACATTAAACCTCATTGCCCTCCAGAAATGGGTGGCTGTCTGCAAACTCCTTATGAAGAATTGTTCCTGGCCTGGGTTAAATCACAGACTACTTAAAGGGATTGTCTGGTAGGACCTCTTCTTGGTCTGGGTCAAAAACATGACAGTAAATGTACAAATAATTTAAGACTGGGTGATTCAGTTCTGGAGTCTGGAAAGACATCCTTGAACCATTTAATGTTTTAATATAGTCAGGACCAAGATCTCTCTTGCCTTTGAGCATTTAATTTTGTAAAACCTCTAACACAACTGCCACCGTAAAGCCCTTTCTTCTGTGTCAGGGTGAGAGGTGACAGTGGACCAGAGAAGGAGGGAAGATGGAAGCAGCATGAGTCCTACTGGAGGGGAGCAAAAGACAGCACTAGGTGGGAATGTCCCATACAGTATCTTCCTCTCTGCAAAGCAGAGGCTCATGTTGCTCCACCTCCTAGCAGAACACTAGAGACTGTAATTGCCCAGGCAAGAAACCATCCCAGCTTTCCTGATGGCTTCTGTTTTGTAGTCTCCTTTGGCCTGAATGTGCATTTGCTGTTTCTCTGAGGATGCAAGAACTCTGAAGCTGTGGTTCCCAGGCTGGGGAAAGATGTCAAGACTTCTGGCCGAGGATGAGAACTATACTTCAAAGAGACAAGTTATCACTTTAATCACTGTTCATCTTCTCAAGTTTTATGGTGAGATATAAAAGACCAGATCTTTGGGCTATTAGGTTCCAGTGTGTTTCTTTAACACCCTGGATCAACACCTCCAGCTTTTTGAGTTTGCATCAGATTACATGCTAGTATGGGTTGACCCTGACAACGTTTTCACAGCTAAAGTGGAGGCACAGGCATTTGTGAATACCTTGCATGGGCTGGTGCTCTCCTATTAACCCAGCAAGTCAGAGGCCATTGGCATCCAGCTACTACTGCTGGCTGGTGTCAAACCCCAGACCCCAGGAATAGCATTACTACACACTTGATTAAAGGGGATGTCTGACATACACATCTCCTTAGACATTTTGGTTTCCCAAAGTTTCCTCTTTCCCTCTGATTTACTTCTGCTTGAGTGAAATTAAAGGCTTTTCTTTTTTCTTTTTTTTTTCCCTATCTCTTCCTGAGAAAGAGAGTGAAGCCTGCAGACGGCTAGAACTTGAGCTCAGGAGCGCAGTGCTGGAATGCCTCTCCAGGGTCAGGGTGTCCATTTCCTGACTGCAGCATCCTATCATGTCACACAAGGTCCTTCATAATGCGTCAAACTTATCTGTAAAAATAGTCAGGCTCTTTTCTCTGGCCTCTGGAACAGAGGCAGAAAACGAAACTTTTAAAATTATCCCAAAGAAACATTTCCTGTCCACAGGATAGACTTCACCCAATGACAGCTCTGTCTGCTTAATTTTTCCCAGCTTCTGACCACTTTTTTATGCTTTCTCTCCTTCACACCTTTCAGGCTTCAGAAAGTAAATTGTCTTTAACTGTGCTGGGGTAACCTGAAGATTTACTCTTGTCACCCTTGGCCTGACCTTTTTCAGTATACTCCCTCTCTGTCCCTCCTGGCAAACAGGCAGGCAGTACATCCCACCACAGAGCAGTTTCTGGCTAAATGCCCGTACTCAGCTGGAGTCATGTCAAGGCATGAGACTCTGACGTTTCCTGTCACAGAGGACAACTGGTGGACAGTTACCATACCTTTGTGAAGTTGCTGCCTTGCTGGCATAGAGTCAAAAGACTGGTGTGTCCCTGCCAAACTTACCCTGCTAGCTTGTTAGTGTGGTGCCAACATACTCTGGTCCCTCTGAGGCTACTGACCCTGAGCTCTGGGCTCAGCTGTGCTTTTCTGTAAGTACCCCAGAATCAAGCTGTTTGAACACAGCACTGTTTGTCCAGTGAGTCTTACATAATTGCCCTGGCGTGGCACTGCAAGGCTTCCACAGTGCTCTCTTTTGACTTCTCACTTCTGACGTTAATTTTCTCTGGCTGTACACTTATTTCTGGGATGATCTGTTGTTGTGCCCCACAATGGACTTCTTGGAGCACACCATGCATCTGTTGGAACATATCACAAGTCCCTTTTTAGGGTGTTATCCCAGGTTTCCTTTCACTGCAGACCAAAACAATCATGTCTGGTGTGGGACACAGACAGGATAAGCACTGCAGTACAGAAATTCTGAATTTCCTGAATTTGGCAGAATTCTTGTCTGAAGATTTCTGTAATCTAGGCTTACTCTTTACTGTACAGTTTCTAATGCTTTGCCTGGCACCAATGCTTACTTGTGTGAAGAAGGACAAGCCAGGGGAAATCCCTCAGTTCTGGCAGTATTTTGTCATTCTCAGTATTGTCACTCTCCTGTATGGCATGAAATGACATCTGATGGCTTTCTGAGATGATACACAACATATTTCAGAACAGAGTCACTGTGTCATGTGTACGAAAAACCCTTGTCTTCTCAGCCATCTCCCTTGACATGACAAAAGGGAAGAGGCTTTGGAAACTCTATCTGTGGAGACTCTGGTCACAGGCTTGAGAATACAGCAAGAGCATGGATTAAAAGCCATCAAGAAGGCATGGTTCTGCAAAAACACGAGGACAGTCAGATCACAAGACTTGACAAGCAAAATGGGGAAATATCTGGCAGTATCAACACAGCTTATTTGATTTCCTCTTGATTCTGGCTAAGTAGAAAAATAGGAAACTTTCACCTGAAGTTTAGGAGGGCTAGAAATAACAGGGGCTGTCTTTCCCTTCTGGACTTCATGTAAAAACTTCGAGAGGAACAGAAGAAGGCAGGACATTTCTGGTTAAGAATAGTGGAAAACACAAAAAATAGAGCTAATTTAGAGATAGTTTTCTGACCCAGTTGCTGATGATGTTCCTCCTACTGGCTTGGAGTCACCCCAAATACCTCTAATCAAAACTGAAGTGGTTCTTTTATCTGTTCTTGCTTCAGATTCTCCTGTAGCCGGTGGGGGGAAAGGTAGAGGGAGGAAACAGCCAGCCAACTCCAGGTGGGAGCACAGATGACACATTATATTTTGGGCTCCATGCTCCCTTTTGCTTTAATTCCTGGTTGACAAAAGTATACCATGGAAAAAATTGCAAACCCAACATTTCACTCTGGAATACACTCCTTTTCTCAGTTCTTTTAAAAAACAGAAAGCTTCTTTTTTTTTTTTTTCTAATGTAAATGAGTGGGAAAGCGGAAGGCCCTCTCAGACAGTTCTTGTGTTACTAAGAAAACCTTCACTACTCAAGTACCTCTCGGGCAAAATCACTTATCTTTTCAGTTTTCTCTTCCTGTGGAAATTTGGTTCAGAACAATATTTCTTCCTCATAAATCTCAGTCCTTAAATGGTGTCTCTTCACTCAAACAATTTGGATAAAGCTGAAAAAAGCAGTTAGGTGAGCCTAAGCTCATTTCATTTTCAAAAGGCAATTGAGAATCTGAAGTGTCATGGAAAATCATCAAAACTCAAGGCTTCTTAATTAATGGGGTGCTTTCAAACATTTTCCTCTTTGGCAGAATTCTTGTCTGAAAAGAGGAAATTCATTGGGGAAGATGTGAAGTCTCAAGAAGAAGGGATAGAAAACTTTCTTAAGGCTCTCCTTTCCACCAAGTGTTTTCATTTCTTATGCATCTGCTCACTGTCTAGCACAGTAAAGTGTCCTGATGCTTCTGGGATGCTCTCCTTCAACTCGATTCTG
This sequence comes from Sclerurus mexicanus, assembly GCA_013396755.1. Taxonomy (NCBI): domain Eukaryota; kingdom Metazoa; phylum Chordata; class Aves; order Passeriformes; family Furnariidae; genus Sclerurus; species Sclerurus mexicanus. Next base: position 1,551,848 of record VWZF01005843.1, on the reverse strand, counting down.
TATCATCCATGAGGATTTTACCATCTGAGGGCAGACCATTCTCCAAAAATTTTGCAGTGGAGGGAGAAACCAGAGTTTTAGGATGCTGTGAGCTGTTTTATGTGTGCCAGAGGTATTCCCGTCTGTGAGATCAAGGTCAAACAACAGCTTTTGCATGGGCTGCAACAGTATAAAGGGAAAATCTGAGGGAAATCTCAGTCTTCTCTGTGCTTTTTCACTGCTTTCAACTTTAAATTTTGTGGGTGGCTAAAAATGTCTTCTGTTCCATCAATTTGTATTTCAAAAATTAGCTCAGTTAGTTAGGGCATGGTGCTAATAACACCAAAGTTGTGGGTTTGATCCCCAGATAGACCATTCACTTATGAGTTGGACTTGATTATCCTTGTAGGTCCCTTCCAACTCAGAATATTCAGTGATTTTGTGAAAAGTGGCTATACACCCTGCTCCTAGCAGTACATGATCCATTTCTTTCTCCTGAGAGCTATGGGAGGTCCTGACTCACAGGCAGGAGAGTTGCAGATGTTCCTTGAGGCATCATTGGGTCTCTAAAGGAAAGGGCAGGCAGCAGGCCTTTGACATGACTTAGTAACACCAGCATGGCTGCCTCATTTCCTTGCCCTGCCCAGATTCAGATTTCACAACAGTTTCTTACGATATGTAAGACAGCTCTGCTGCCTGTCTCAGGACATAGTTCAGAGTTAGGTCTGAATGACTGTAAGCCATGACTGTCTTGGGGCTTCCACAGCAACTGGACTACCAAAATGGCACAAAGATGCTCCATCTACCTAAAAGATGTGTCCTTGGCAAGACTGCTGGGAAGCATTGCAAGGAAACAATGCAAGAATAATAATTTATCCATCCAATGTGCATTTTGGAAGCAGTGTATGATCCTTACATCTGCCTTTTCTATTTCAGTAAGTCCAGCTGAAGAAAGATTATTACTGAATTTCATTAGGTCTTGGTGCTGCTACTGCCAGAGTGTAGTAGTTCTGAGGCTTCTACTGAAACAGTTCACTCTCAGATATTAATCAGAAAAGTGGTGAATTAATATTGCTTCTTCTCACTTTAGGTTGCAGGTAGGATGCTTGTAGGAAACAGGTAAAAGCTATCATAGAATATAAGATAAAGGCTGTGGAGTACCAGAATTAATGAGTAGGATTCTGCCCTGGCCTTTGTGTACATTTGGATTTTCTATCTGTTGTGCATTTGTATATTTTCTAGTATAATGGGGTCCTGGTCTGTGGGCAGGGCTCCATAATACAAATAAATACCACCATGACTAATGGCAGACCTTGTGTAACTGTCCCAAAGTCATCAAAAGCTGCAAGCAGTCTGAGTCAGTACGATTGTGCAAGGGGATAATTTCTGCCTTGACAGTGTTGTGGCCAGCTGGAATTGTTCTCTCTGATAATAGCCAATCTGGATTTCTCCCAGATGGCAGCATCTCATGAAGAGTATCAGAAAAGAGCTCTGCTCTGCTCTCTAATAAGACTCCACAAGAGAGCTGTGCATCCCTGTCACCCCTTATCCATTGCCTCAGGCAAGTCTCCTGTCAATTTGCAGAACAAGTTGTTGCTCTGTGTTTATTTTTCCTTTTTATTTTATTTCTTTATAGAAACTTCTATTTATTACCTTGGCAATGATCCACCCAACAAGGAACAAACTGTTTTGTGATGGAAAAGATGGGACACTCTGCCCTGGACCAGCCAAAAGCAGTGCCACTGATCTTTCCTATGCCATCCTCTAGCCCCTCAGGTTGTGTTTAAGATGGCTGTGTTTTCCCGAGGCATTCATTTTTCCATCAGAGAGAGGGTGAAGGAACAGGTTGTGCTGTGCATCCACCCAAAGCTCCCTGAGCAAAAACCTTCCTGCAGCACACTACCGCTTAGCACGTAGATATGTAGTGATGGAGGAACAGGGGGTTGCCAGTGTGTAATTTTAATCCTGAAGCTCCTGGGACTTGCCAACTCAGCAGATGCTGAGGAGAACAGGACTGTAGGTAGTGCAGAAATCAGGGATTATGCAAAATATAATTGCTCTCCTGTGTAGCTGGCACCGCAGCTGCTCAGCTGTTCCTGATTGAGATGCTATTTGTTTCCGGTCTGCCTCTTCACCTTTTAACGTGTTTATCCATCACTGTGGTACCCAAGTGCCTCACAATCTAGGAGATGTTTATCCTCTCTCAGCTCTCCCGTGGGTGCTATTGACCTTCCATCGGGGATAGGAAACTAAGACACTGATTTATGTAACGACTTTGGAAACTGGTAGAACTGTTCCTAGGGGCTGTTAGATCTCTGACCTGAAGAGTAAGACAGAAATCCATGGTACCTAACATCTAGTTATTCTACCAGCTTGAGCTTACTTTAACTCTGAAACTCCTGGGACCTTTGCAAAGACATTAAGGAACTAGTTGGGATCTGTCCCAGTCTTGATGCTAGTGGATTCTGAAATGCAAGATCCAGCTCCACTGCTGGGAGTGTGTTTCTTGTGTATCTGTATGGCTTTAGTTCCCAGTGTAACACAGAAGGACCGCAAGTCCCAGTTTAATAGAGCTATGCAGTTTTCCAGATAAGATCTCAATGTTTGAAGAAATTGTTTCTTTCAGCTAGAACTATCCATCCTTACCCCTTCATCTGCCACAACTGTAGAAACTGCAGAGATTTTTATTTTGTTTTGTTTTCTGACCTCAAAATATTGACTCAAGTCATACTGTTAAAACCAATGTAAAATATTCAGGGCTCTCATGTGTGAGTTGATGTTCTATATTAAATGCTGAAAGCCAAATGTTTGTGAGAGGGCACTCTTGAATAAATACAGTCCATCTGAAATGTCTTCTTCAAAAACCTGGATGTGAGGAATGGACTGGAGAGAGTTGCTTTCCTCTGGGTCAGAGTAATGTGAGGACATATATTCCATGTGTCAATGGATTTTTTTTTCATTTATATTATTTTACGTTGCTACATGATATTCTGAAACACAGTGACCTAATTCCTCCCTGTCTTCATGTTTACTCTGAACCAATAATCTTACTTATCTAACCCAGCTAAAGCACAGGACACATTTGCATTAATAAGTCATCAAATACTTTTGAACAATAAAGAAATGCACAAGAAACCGTTCATGGACCATCCACTAAAGGAGCTGTTTGTTGCTGTCCAGATCTTTCTGGAAGTGCTTTGAAAAGTATGGTCTAACATAAGAAGTCTTTATTGTTAGTGGTCTGCTGGGAAGGGACCAGTGAGCTACCACCCCTCCACCTGTGGGGCTGGGAGCTTGCAGTGAGGACAGGCAGTCTATGGAGATTTCTTTGAAACAGACTTGGGATCAGAGTCCATCACAGAAACAAGTGTGTGGGTTCAAAATAACCTACTGGCTCAGTCAGTCCAACACATTGCCAACACCAAGTTACCCCTGCTGGCTATGTAGATTTCAAAGTTTTTCCCACTGTTTTCCTAATGGGACTTTCATGACATCTCTTAGAAAAGTTTCCCATAAATTCCACTGCCCTAAAGTCTTCCCTTCTGTCTTGCCTACATTTTCTTGCTTAATACTCCTGTTTTCACTGAGCTAGCCCCCTATCCAACTCTAAATAAAGGGCTGTCTCATTTGTCATCTCCACCTTTCCAGCACATCTAGGGGTTTTCAGCCAGGCTCTCTCAGACTTCGTTTGCCTACATGGCACAATATTATCCCCTTCAGAGTTTTCTTAGGCTTACTCAAGTCAATCCCTTTAGACTCATAAAATGTTTTTCTTGCTAGTTCTTGGCCTCCTTTCAAACTGTTAATAACTTTCTAGGAACATGATGCTTGGGACCTAGAGAGGTTCTGCATGCTATTGATGACCAGTGATGGTAGAAGCAAGGAAAGGTCCTTTGGCTGATGTTGTCATGAGAGCAAAAGGAAATGTTTGTCTGGGAAGTCTCAGGCTGAGGCTGTACCAGACACAGGTTAGAGAGGTTTGAAAAGGCTCACAGCTAGCTCTTACCAAACCTGAATACAGGAATTGGGTTTACAGCAGTCTGTGGTGTGTATTCCCCATATCAGGTACTGTGCCAGGAGCAATGCCACAGTTTACAATCACATAAGGGAAATGGCTTTCTTATCTACAGTAACATAGCTATCCCACAGCTTTACAAGATATATTGAGTAGTCTACGAAGTGGGTCTAGGTGGTCGTCTTTGTTTCTCCACACAACAGGAACTGAAGGGAGGAAAATTTTCCATGAGGGCTCAGAGGTGAAAGATCTAGGGCAGAGACACTGCTACTCATCTTCTCCCTGAAAAATCCCTGCTCTTTCTGAGTGCAGAGAATAGGCTGTTGCTATAGAAACCAGTGGGGGAAATGTACATTATATCATGTTTTACATAGTTTTTCAAGGAGACCCTTTAATCTGAGCCTGTCACTATGTAATTTTACAGAAACAATAATGCTAATAAGACCCCTGAGTGCAATAGTGATTTCAAGTCAAATCAAATAATCATCAGTTACTTAAAAAACACCTCTGCTTGTAACCTTCTACCCTAGCCAAGACACTGGGACAGGGCTAGTAAGGAAACCCATAATAAAGTGCATGACAGGAGAGTAAATCTAAGGCAGTGAAAGGTGTGATGAGAGGTGAGGGGTGGGTTCTTCACAGTGGTAAGCAGTAGCTAACATTTGAGGAAAGACAAAAAAGCTAAATAAAATGTCTTCATATTTGACTTGTGTATAGAGAAGTATGAAATAAAGATGATAGGTACAGTTTATAGCGTACATTCTAGCCTATCTTTTCGTTTCTTTACCCTTGCAGCCTCCTGTCGCTATCCTACATTTGTTAGCCCATGTTTGAAGCTCTTTTCTGCTGCCATTTTAAAAATTATCCCACCACTTCCTACTTGCCTTTGTAAAAGCCCTTTGACCTCCCAGACAATCAGACATATTGCACCCCAGGTTCTCAAAGAGATAATGCTCTTTGTGAGGCTGCACCATGAAAGCCTCTCTAGCATCAGGCTGCCCTGGTGGCAGCAGTTCTCCTGGGGATCCTTCAGAACAGAAGCCTAATTTAGTCCTTTGGATGTCAAAACAGACCTTCACGCTGTCCTTCCCACTCTCAGTTTGTTTTTTGCTTAATTCACCATGAACCACTATTTCCTTCCTGATTTGTACTGACCTTGTGTCTTAATTAAATTTTTGCAAATATTTATAGTAGCTCCTATGTGTTAACTTGTAATTTCTTCAGGACAAGGACTTTCTTGCTGTATTGAGCAATATACAAAATAAATCTCAGCCCTGTCTTGCTCCAGGGCTGTGATTGATCCTCAGTCAGGTCTCTGCTTGTTGTTCTGAAAGTCAGTACACAAAAACATCATCAAAGCTTTGTATCACTAATGTTTGGGTTTATATACTGCAATATAGGACAAGGTAGCTGTTGGAATAAAGCAATTTAATTACCCCAGGTAAGACCAAGTAAGGGCACACCAGCTCTCAGCATCTTTTCTAGACAGATCCCTTCCTCCAGACTTGCCCTTAGTCCATTTTCATGGCCTCTTGGGTTGCAGTAAGTTCTGTGCAGATGCCTTGAATCCCGATGAGGGGAAAAAAAGATTGTTTCTCTTTCCATTGCCCCTGAGACCTGGCCGTCTCACAGTTTCTCCATGCACATAATAGAGTTTCCCATAAAGCCCTTCCCTCTTCTGTCTTACAGCCAGACACATTCAGTGGTTAGCAGGCAAGAAGTAATTTCCTCTTCCTCTTCCTGCCTTCCCTTATACCCCCTGTACAGGAAGGTAGCCTTATTCTCTGTTTTCCAGTCTCAGCCTTTTTCACAGAAGTTAATGGCTGCTAACTGTGAATAAACAACTGATACACATACTGTCTGGTTTAGGGGCTGTAAGCACTTCTGGAGCCCAAATAATATATTGATATTAATAGAATGACTGTAATGATATAATAAAAGAAAAAAACCCCACGTCCTCAGGAGCATGATAATCTAACTTCAAAAGCAATTGCCATCAGTAACAAAATGCAGTGAGAAGACTAGGATTACTTTAATAAGATTATCTGCTTATTGCCATTGCCATTTGTTTTTGTGGGTGACTGTAATACTGTTTCACCTTCATTCTCAGCCAGTTTCTCAAATGCTTCTCATCCTGAGCATTGGCTGACCAAGCTGGACTGTGAAACTGGGGCTCACTGGCCTTCCCATGAGATGCAGCATATCTCCATGAGCACCTGCTCCTTGGTCTTCAGCCTCCCCTACTCTTGTGCCTTTGTTGTCACTGCAACATTGTTTTTCCATGATGGGTGTCTTTGTATCCATGGTGGAAAAAGCAGGAATGGGAGGACACAGAAGGGTGAGGGAAACTGGTGTCTTTGTGCAGATGGAAGGACAATAGGGAAAATAATTGTAAGGTCAGTGTTTTTAGGCAAAGGCAGAAACTTGATTATGAAGGCTCTTTTAAAATTCAGCTTTATCCAGCAGGCCAGGGAGAGCGGACGTAGGCTCAGTAAGGAAGCGCATGGTCTGTTGTGCAAGGAATTCTTATTTAGCTTCCCAAAGCCCCTTAACCCAACCAGTGTCCACGCTCGTGCCCTTCTCAATCCATCTTCAAAACCCCTCCCTGTTCTTGTGGCACATGAGTCCCAGGGCTTGATCGCTGGTACATTCATAGTCATGCACTTGGATGGAGAGTTTGTAGAGAGGTGGGCATGTGCTCAGGGGGACCAGGACTCAAACATTTGGGGGGTGCAGATGGTGAGAGGGAGAGATTGCTGAGATAAACAGTGATGTGTCTGTAGGGATCACATTAAATCACAGCACATGTCAGCATGTCAGCTCTGTGCATGAAGGACAGAGTTGTTGTTTTCTTGTGTTAGAGGCAGCATGAGGAAGAGTAACTGTCTGCCTCTGCAGGTATCTGTATATATAAGTTAATGTTCAAATAGATAATAGATAGATGATAGAAAGATAGAAAGATAGAAAGATAGATAGATAGATAGATAGATAGATAGATAGATAGATAGATAGATAGATAGATAGATAGATAGATAGATAGATAGATAGATAGATAGATATAGTTTTCTGTTCCAAACAGACAAATGTGTAGCCCCTGGTGTCTGGAGGACTTAAAAGGCTCTTCCAGAACTTACTGGAGATCTCATCAGGACTTGCAACCCAGACCTCACTTGCCTAGGTGCACCAGCACAACATAAGAATAGGACCTTCCTTATTATTCTTGGAGAAAGTATAAAAGACCAGGACACAGGTTTAATCATAAACCATGTACATATTTATAGATAGGGAGGGAGACGTGATCAGAAAGGTGCTGCCCTGGCAACAGGAATAAAAGAACAGTGTATTTTACCAGTCAATATACAGTACCAATGAAGGGTGGAGCGGATAAATGAATATGGGATTTTGAGTCCCAGAGGCTGATTTTTACAGACAATCATCATTCTTGGTTTCCTGTCAAATTATAGCGCAAACTAGCTCACAGCTCTGCCCAAGACACAGCAAGGCAGACACAGCCAAGAACAGAAGCTGAGGGTGAGAGAAGGAGAATATATCTGAAGGTCATTCTGGAATATATAAAACATACATATTCTACTGTTGTGTACAGCCTTGGGGCCACACTTTGCTCACAGATATGTGTGCACACATCTCATTCCAGTCAGCGAGAGTGGCAAACTCATATTTGAAAGAGTATTTTGGGCTTTGAAGGCATACAGAAGCTCATCGAACAACAGAGACAGAAGCAGAACAGGGGGAGAGCTGAAGACAAGGAAGCCTGTACTGGGCTGAAAAAGGAAAGAAGTGAATGGACAGCCCTAGATTTATCTGACCAGTCTGTTCAGCCCTGTTTGAAGAGCCAGCACAAAATTTCTGTTCTGAATGACTTCTGTAGTGCAAAGGTTTCCATCCAGGCAACATTTATCAGACAATGGGGGAAACCATAAACAAAATTATTAGAGGCATGTTAACAGAAGAAATACGATGGAGCTGGCCCTATAACCATTCAGTTCCTAATTTTGAAGAAAAACCCAATCCTGCCTCTTAAGTGGTCTAAGTCTACATATGAATCTGATCACTCTCAGCTGGCACAAACAGAAGAAGGAATCATTACTCCAGTGGCCATCAAGACATAGAGTGGCATTTGTACTATGGTGCTCAGAGTTGGTGTGGCTGCTTTGAGAAGCAATATCACACCAGGCTTGCAAAGCAGTCAAATGCATTGGCTTTTGCAGAACAATTTTCACATTCAGTCAGTGTACATATTAGAAAATTTTACAGATGAAGACAACCTTTCACTGGTAGAAACTGTTTAATATCAAATGAACTTGCCATCTGATTTTGCTAAAAATCCACCCCCAGACAATAAAAAAACCCCAAATCCCAAATAAAATTTATCATACAAACCAACATTCAAGTCGATGTCAAATAGTAACTGTCCCAACAAACATGAAATTGAGTTCTTCTTAATGCAGGTGCCCCCAGAAGTGAGTGAAAGTCATGCATCTGCAGAGTCCACTCCCAATCTGTGAATCCTCAGTTAAAACTGCTGCCCTTCGAAATGCAAGTCCCACTTTTTAAAAGGAGAGCTCCACACATGCATGCACATGTACACACAGGCACACAGAGGTTCACACACACATAACTTCCTCTCTCTTAGCAAGAGCTACATGCTGGATAAGTGTTAATGCCTTCTGTGCATTTTTGACCTATTTTGTTTGTAAGGATAAGGTTGAAATGTCTTTCCTTCTCAAGCCTGTATTCTTTAAACAAAAAGGGGAATGAAGAGGAACTACATTACAAAGACAAAACAATGCACTCATATCTCACAGATATGCTTTTTCCCAGTCATTTTCAAGGATGATGTTATTTACATTTGTGACTCATCAGAATCCACAGGTAGAGTTACCCTTTCTCCATGTTGGGTTTTCTCAATAAACTCCATGAGCCCGTTCTGTGTTTCCACGGACCGTATTTTCTTTAAGGCACTGCATGTGGATGTTGACTTCATACAGAAGTGCAAGCCTCCTTCACTGGATTGTGCATTTCTCCCTCTCCCTGGACTGACCTTCCCGGAGAACTTTTGATTTGATATACTTCAGGTCACTGTTGACACTTGGCCGGCGAGCAAAGGGAGAAATCATGCCATAGGCATCCATGTCCTTGAATCGGCGCATCCGGAAGGATTTTGGTTGGAAAGTGTCACCATACTGGATGGAGATTTTCCTGTGGAGAGAAGGGCTCATCTCATGAGGTAGCTTGGCCATGCTGAAGAGAACATAGAACATCTCGTCCACATTGGTGTTCTTCTTGGCTGACACTTCAAAGTAAGCACAGTTTTCATCACTGGAGACAAGATTCTCGCCTTCGTCAGTGCGTACCTTGCGGAAAACTTCACTGTGGTCATTTTTGTTTCCACAGATCACCATGGGGAGGTCAGCTGATTCCTTGGTCTTGTTCTTCAGGCAGGATTTCACCTCAAGGATCTGTTTCTGGAGCCGCTTGACCTCATCAAAGGATTCTCTGTTGTCCAGGCTGAATACCAGGATGAAAACATCTCCTGCAATTTTAAAAAAAAAAGATACTGTAAAGGTTGGTTGGTCACAGCCAATGTTAGAGGAGCCAAATTTAAAAAAAAGCAATAGGTTTATTTGCCATCTCTTCCCCATGTTTTTTGTTTGGTCCTTTGGCATGTCTTCACTCAGCTGTACTTAAGTTGTTCTAATTTAACTTCCCACACCTTTCTGTTGTGCTATGGAAAATACTTTTGGCTACAGTGTTACTGTAGTGATGCCCAATTGCCTTCATAGTTTGCACTGGGCTTGTAAGTTAGTGCGTATTTTGCTCTCTTTTCTAAACATGTTTCTATCTCAGCTCTGCCGCACTGCTCTTCCTTTTTGTTCCGTTCATTTGTATCTCCACGTAAGACACAGCCTGTTCTGACACCAGGAGTGGAGACCTAGTAGCCACTCAGCCTTGGCCTTTCAATTACACAATACATGAAGCAACACCTGAACTAAAGATTTACAGCTAGTCAGTCCCGAGCATCTAAGGCAGGAATGAGAGGTTTCTCAGTGTGCAATGCTCTGCTGTCATTGCATTTGCTCAAGAGAAACAGACCATGGAAAAAAAGAAATATATAAATGACACAGATCCCTTGGCATTTCCTCTTGACATTTTCTGACTTACAGTTCCTTTTGCAAACAGAAAATAAGGCAAATCGTTGCCTGTTGAATAACATTCCTGTGGAACATGCTAAGAGAGCTTTCAGGGACAAAAGCTCACATTTGCATCCCGGAGACTCGTCCCAGGACCTCACTGAATGCAGATTCTAACCTGGTCAGATGTGAAAGTCATGTTTCAATTGTCAGATAGAAGGGTAGATAACAAATCCAGAAAGTAGGTTTGCTGTGATCTGTGGCTGAAGGTATCTCTACTGTCAATTTTACAATTAAAAAACTCATTTTAGCTCACACTAGGAACTGCTTGACAGTGAGAACATACAAAATGAGCCCACCATTTCCCTTTTTTCCCCCTTTAACATATTTGGTTAACCACAAACTAAGAAGAAAGGGTAAAAGTAGAGCTATCCTTTTTCTAGAATATTAAATCAAAGAAATCACGCTGGAAATTTTAGGAATAAAAATTTCTTTGAGATTTTCTTGGTTAGAATTCCCTTTCACTGCATGTGTCTTATAACAACATGCTTATTTTGCCCTCTGCTGCTCTTTATGCCCTCAGGGTTTCATTCAGGCATTTATTTGTGACTGAAATAAAAAATACAGAGCAGAAGGGAGATTGACTACAGGGAAATCTCAATTTCAGAACTTCACCTAGTGGACTTCGCTGTAGCTAAGGCATTCCCTATAGTGCTGGAGCATCCCAGACAGGAAATCTTGGTCTCTGGAACTGTATCTTGCCGCAAAGTCAAGCAGTCCCTTTGGCTGCGTCCCAAGAACCGTTCATCTCCATGCTACACTTTCCAAGCTAATGTCTATCCTTATGATCTTTCACCCACCATTCCCCATCTGTTAACTTCCCCCCGACTTTCTCACCCGTCAGGATGGAAAGCCTCCTCATGGCAGGGAAAGGGTGATTCCCAGAGGTGTCCAGGATGTCCAGCTGATACATGTCTCCCCGGATGTTGTAGACCTTGCGATGAAAATCCTCAATGGTAGGAGTGTACTGGTCCTCAAACCGGCCATTGAGAAAGCGTGAGACAATGGAGCTTTTCCCCACCCTGGAGGCTCCCAGCACTACCATCCGGTATGAGTTCTTGGCTGGCACATTCAGGTTGCAGTTTCCACCAGACATGGTCTTCATCATTGCTTGGTCCTGAAAGAAGAAAGAGCAGAGCTGGAGAAAAGATCAGAAACTAAATGGAACATAAAACAAGGCAACTCCTTAGCACAAACTTGTTAAAAAGCACTCTGGAGCATAGTCCTGGTTAGTAGATGAATAGTCCCTACAGACCACTTTCACTGGAAATACTTAAACTTTTTCAGTCTCATTTCCAGGGAATGTTTGTTTTCAGCTTTGGTTTTTTTTTTGGTTGGGTCGGTTTCATTGTTGTTGGTATTTCCCACCTGTCCTTCTCCCCCCTCACCTTTTTTTTAAAAGTAATATAAAAATTAAGGCATTTACACTGAAAAATAGCATGCTTTTGAATTGCAATTTGCTGTTTCATTTTAATATTAAGGGCTGAATTTGTCAGCTCTGCTACAACTTAGACACCAGGTTCCTTCCCACCATCTGCGTCACTTACACATTACCAGATTTTTCAGTAAAGCTTGGTTCTCATTTAGATGCATAAACACAGAGGTCAGATTCCCCAATATATTACATCCACTGCAGCTGCCATTAGAACCTAGATCACTTCGTTTGGTTGCCTAAATAGGAATTGTGCATAATGCTGGTTTTCTGAGATCAACCAAAAGTCAGACACAAACAAGAATCATGCTAAACATCACTGGCAGCTAGACATCTCAGTAACTTTAAACTTTAAATAGCTGGTCCCATGCAACCTTCATTGCTGATGCAGAGAGTGTGAGCCACAAAATAGCACTGGCTGGTGATAAATTCAAACATCTGTGCCTTCAGTGACCTTTTAGAAACCAGATTTTAATCTTGCTCTTTGGACTGGTAGTGTGGGAATTCCGTATCAGAAAATTGTCAGCATTGCAGCAGGATGGCTGGCCATGGGTGGAACTGCAGAAATGTAGATTTTGTAGGAGCTCCAGTCTTTATACATACACAGCTCTTGTGGGTGTCATGGTCTTTGCGGGTGCAAAGTACAAGCAAGAGAAAAGAAGGACAGCCATCTTAAATAGCTATTAGATGAGATTTCCAAGCCCTGACATCTAAAATGAGTCTCAAGACCTTGGAGATTGCATTTTGACATAGCATTCAGATGCAGAAAACTTTGATAGGAAAGAGAAAGTGCTGCCCAGACATTTTTCTTGTACCAGTTCAAAGGAGAAATACAACCTCTGTGTGGGGAAACCTGACTCTTAGAACAAAGAAGACAGATTTTGGACAGAGTTTATTTTGGTTACTAGGATCTCATTAAAGAATAATCAAGTTCCCACTGTGCTGTTTATTTAACTTAGGTGTTGTTTATTTAATATTAGAATGCAAGTACTTTATGTACACTGAAATATCATTTCTGGGTCCAGATCTGGATTCCTATCTTTCCCCTGAGTGAATTTTATCTCCCAAGCTTTTATATGGTTGACAATTATCTCAGTCAAGAGCTTAAAATATTTTACTTTGTTTAACATGTCCTAAGCACCAGCAGTGAAAATACAGTCACTGCTAAATAAAGAAGTCTCTAGAATTCTGATCTAGGATCCTTCCAAGTGCTGTGCTATGGCCCAAGGAAACAGCAAAACACAACTATTTATTACTATAATTTGCTGCAGTACAACAGCATATTCAGCCTTACCTAAAGAACAAAAGCAAATGCAATGCTCTCCTCAGAGTAGCTTACACTCTGAAGTATATTCAGTGGGCAGGACAGCATGATATTAGAGCCAGACAATAATGTCAGAACATAACTTTTAAAGGACACATACATGCAGAGTTATGGTACCGTTGGGATTGCTGCAGCAGGAATGACAGCAAGGAGCACATCTGGTATTTGAACTGGACTCTGTATTCTAGTTACAACAGGGACTATCCAGTATTTAAACTGGACTTTGTCTTCTAGTTACAACAGGACCTATCTCCAATAGTGCAGAAACATCATATTCAGTCTCTGGCACAGAACTGCCGTGTACACTGCCTCTGCTCTTTCCTATGTAGCCAGTCCAATACCGTCTTGCATCCATGGGCAGAAAAATAATGCTTCCTTTCACCCTCCCAGGCTTATTTATTTGGCAGAGAAAAGCAGGGAGATAGATTAATGAGAAAAACTACAACTTTCTTAACAGACCAGGATCAGTATCTAGAAATGAGCCAGCTCTTCAGACCAAGATGGACCAGTGTAGCTGCATGAGGGCAGGTGGACTGTGTTGGTTTACACCTGCTAGAGACCCATTTCGTAGAATTTCGTGCAAAAGCATCTGGGAGAGAGCACAGCTATGCATTTTAAGCAAATGCCTTATATGTCCTGTACAGAATATGTGTATTGAGGGACCTGTTCACTTTATGCTGTCCTTGTTCCACCTGTCAAGGCATTCAGTCAAGAGAACTCCTTAACTGCTTAACTGCTTTTCATCTCTTGAAGTCAAAAGATGCTTTTCAGCACTTTGATTCATGAAGTTGCTACTCATCACCTCTGCTGCAAATCTGACTCAAAGCATGCTGTTGAACTGCAAGCTTGTATTTGTATTTTGTGCCTTCTCTTCTTATCCTCCCCCCTCCAGTTTTTCTCCAGTCCAACACAATATGCCTTCTTTCCTTCTCGGAAAAGGAATGGAACTTCAGCCTTCACACCCAGAGGTGGCAGGGGGGAGCACGGAGGCTCACTCATACATTGAAAAAGATTAAAGACAGAGGAAAGGAAACAGAGACAGACCACATGTTCATGTACTAAGTAAAGCAAAATCAATCAGAAGAGAATAAGGAGGCAAACAACCTCCAGCTGGCTTTAATCTACATCTTTTCCTTCCAGTTTATTAAATTCTTAAGCATAGATTAGTTCCCAGTGGTACCCTCTGCTTTATGTACTGGGTTGATGCTAGAAACTTTACATTAGTGTTTTATACTAGTACAAGGCAGGGATTTCAAAATTACATATAAGTACAGACAATTAATGTTAACTCCACTTACTAAGGGGAAAGGCTCATATGCCCAGAGAGACCTGAAAAAGCAGACTAAAATCAACATTAAACCCCATTTTTCTTGACTCCCCATGTCATCTTCTACCTGCTAACCACCACTGCTCTTTCCATAGGCAAGCATTGAGTGAATGACAACAAACCTGCTTTTGTATGCTCTGGAGAGCGCTTGTCTGAATTCTGGTGAGGTGCTGAAAAATTTGATCCTAAGCACCCAGAGAGAGACACCAAAGAAGACAGTCTTCATTCAACCTGCCTAGAGCTGTGACATCGTAGCTTTCCACCTCCCATCAGGGCGTATGCTCCCTACCACTCACATCCATGAACAGACTTCTGAACTATCTCTCTTGCACTCCTCTGTCTCCAGCTACTGCTTCTGCCTCTGTTTGCCACCCCAGTGTAAATCACTGTACCCAGATAAAAAGGACATAGGCAGACACAAACTGTATCATGCATAACAGACCTGTCACTTGTTAATCACTGCTAGTGTCCCTGTAATTTTCACACACACCAAAATCACTCCCGCGGGATGTTTGTTTCCTGCGTTTCCTGCTTTCATCCCAAACTCCATGCTGATTTCTTACCTCTCTTTCCTCAGAGGAGCAGTCCTGGCTCGTGGTGCAGTCTGATGAAGCTGATAATTTTAATCAGAGGTGGCTGCTGCTGCAAAAGGCTGTTGTTCTGTCGATCCCACGTTGCTTATTTGGGCTCAGTTCTTCTCCAGTATTTCCCAAGAACTTAGCAGGATGGGGAAGGACTGCAGGGCTCCAGAGGGCGTTATCCCATGGATGGTTAAGTACTGGATCAGGCAACTGACATGGGCTAAAGAAGAATCTCAGAACCAGTGACAGCTTTTCCTTATGGTGAGATGAGCTCTTTTCTTCACAGCCTCAGTTCGAGAAAAGGAGAGGCAGAGTCTCTCCCACCCCCACTGTCTTTTCTTGCAAGTTGTGTAGGCTCTGCTAGGGGGAAAGAATTTCAGGAGCAACACCTAGTTGTGCAGGGTGTTTGGTGCATCTGACTGGCCCAGCCTGCCTCTATGCTGCCTCAAACCCTATGGGGAAAGATCAGTGCGGGCATGGAATTTTCTGTGGTGAGCCTACACTTCCCCAGGTCTTGCCCGGCACATCCCTCCCCACGAGCTTCTCTTCTTCTGGTCTGAGATTTCCTTTAAAATATTCTCTTTCTAGGATAGAAGGAGCTTTTCATTATATTTGCCAATTAAGTCTTTCTTCTTCTCTCGCTGCCTTTCTCCCTCTCACTGTCAAAACTACTGGCAAATTGCAGATTTTCTTTCTGTAGGACTCACAGATAATTGGCTCAACTCCTCCCTTGAAGTCAGTGTCAGACACAGGGGAAGGAGGGGTGCTGAGGGGGTGGGATTTGTGCCTATTGGAAAAATCTTTTCTTTTCTCCTCTAAACAGAAAGTTCATATGCATTGCAGACTGCACTTTCCCTGTCTTTCCACCAGAGACCTGTATGTATGCATGTGTGGGGAATGAGTTAGCGTATGGTTATGAGAGACACAGAGAATTCATTTACTTTGCAAGCTGTAAATTCATAAGCTGTTTCTAAAGGCTTTATACTTCCGTGCTGATCTTTTCTGCTAGACAGCAGCAGACTGACTCATTCCGCAAGTAGGGGCTTTCTGTCCATGCTTTCTGCAATTCTTTTGCTGTGTGGAATACTTTCTTCTGTTTCCTCAACCTCAAAGACATTTATATTAGAATGGCTGGTTGGTTTGATTACAAAAATGAGAATATTTTGTAACTGCTGTTCTCTAATTAATATTTAAATAAATAAAAAACTGAACTATGGATGGGTAATAGAAATGCTAAAAAAGGTCAAACAAGCTGAAAGTGCATGGAACTGAAACTCAGAAAAAAGAGAGAAACAAATTAAAAATAGGGTGAATTCAAGGAGTTTTTTCAACTCCAAGTGAGAAACTGTGCTTGCAATTTATTTCATGGTTTATTTACTGGAATTTTTTCCTCCTTTTTGAGCTGAAGTAATAGTTTAGAACTATGAGTTTATTTTAAAAGATGCAAAATGATTGATTCTGAAAGATTTGAAATTAAGTATTTCAGCATTTCCCACTTAAAACTCTTGATCAGGGGGCGGGGTGGGGGGAAGAGAAAGAAAAGCACTTTGAGATTTTCAAGGTATTTTGACACTAAGAAAATGGAAGGGAGGCACAGTCTTCCAAAAGTGAATATAGTTTCAGCTATCCTGCAGTTCTCCCTCTTTTTTTTTCTGAGCAAATTTTCTCCTTGTTGAACACAAAGATTCTTCCAACTACCACATATGTTTCATTTCCAGATTCCCTCCACCTCTCTGTCCCCCGCCCCCGCCGCCCCCTGCGCAACAACTCCTGCAGCTTTGGAGGAATTTCTGAGGTGCTTCACTTTTTCTCCTTCTCAGAGCACAAGGAGGTTTCTGTTGCCGCTCTCAGAATAACACCTCCCTCCTTTGCCCCAGCTCCTGGTGCTGCACAGCAGCCATCCGCAGCCAGCAGCAGCAGCTGCCGAGGAGGACTCATCATGTGGCTGTTCCAGGCACATGGTCTGACACACCTGTGCATCTCTCTGTGCCGACAGACTTGGAAGGATTCGGCACAGGCTGTGGGATGAGTCCTGCTGTAACTGTGAGAGGCAGCAGCTCCCACTAAGGTCAGAGTAATGGCTGTCCTGAGCCATCCTGATGTGCATTTGGGGACTCACAGGCTAACACAGAGGTGAACCACCATTGATCAAATCTGGGGTGCAGAAGCTCCTGCAAACAACTTTAGATTTGGGAAGGAAGGGCAGAGTTCGGCAGAGCACCATTGAAAGACTGCAGTAGTACTGAACTGGTAACTGGTCATGACCTGAACTGAGCTCTTTGTAGACCACAGTACCAGGACTCCTTTGCCAGCTCCTGTGCCTTTTCTATTTGGCAAAAAGTAGAAGAGTACTTTTATGGCTCAGACAAATTTTTGACATACGATATGAACCTTCCCAAGTCAGTGGTTCAGATCAAACCTTGACTAAAAGCTGCCATCTTTGGTGTCTGGTCAGCTATTTGTGTAGCTTAGATCCAAACAGTGCAACCAGCATCCTGGTATCATTACCATAGGAATTGCCACAAAAATCAGCAAAGTTAAGATGTAGCACTACAGAAAATAAACTCCTCTTTCATCTCCACAGCTCACACATCAAGTGAACTGAGTTCTCTACCAAGAAAGAAGTGTAGTCATTGTGGAGACCATCTCATCAGTCTGGAATCTCAGCCTACTCAAGCTCTTTTGTAAATCAAATGCAAAACTCTTGCCTAGCTGGCTTCACTGAGCCCAAACTCCTACTCAACTGTTCTCTAAAGCATTTCAAGTAGCCAATCGAGTTCCTCAAATGATATAAAAATAAAATAGGAACATACTTGACTATGCACCTTAGCTTTATTTGATCTCTTATCAAACAGCTAGTAAAAAAATAAATTACTTTTGAAGTAAGCCTTTGAAAGATAATTGATAAATATGAACTTTCAGAGTCTTGAAAGATGTTGTAGCTTTTAAGGTTGGTGTTTTTTGCTTCCTTTCTGCTGGTGTGCTCCCAGTTAAGGAGTTGACAAAAAGCTGGGCTTTCATGCTTTCCCTCATGGCTCAGAAGACCAGCGCTCAAAAAATCCCTACTTTTTTGAAGGTATCCTGAGGGGCTCTGATGGAGGAGTCACATTATATCTACCCGCATCTGAGGAGTAGGGATGGCAGCACCTCTTTGTTTTTAGGGTTATAATGGGAACAAATGAATCATAGAGACAAAGTAATGCCAAAACAAGAGGAAAAGTCCCCAGTCTCAACAGTTTCCTCTGGTTAGTCAGAGACCATCAGCCTTTCTTAGAGCTTACAGATAGTTACCAATTTAAAAGCCAGGCTTACGATATATTATTCTCTGGAGGCATTTCTCCCTTCCACTCCTCCAGTCTCTAAAGAAAGCCTAAATGAGATTTTTATCTGTCTAAGGCTGTCTCTTAGGATGACAGGCAGTGGCTGCAGAGAACCATCACTGCTATAAAGGGCTGTGCCTGCCTCACTGGGTGACACTGTCTACAGCTTTTGGTGCAGTCCTTGAGTCTGGGTGTCCAGTATGAGAGACAAGAGAAACAGAGCATGTGTCAGATGAGTTATATCAACTGAACAACATGGTTTATATAGGACTAATTGAAAGCAACTGACCAAAAACCTTGGTGAAGAGGGTTTTAAACTAAAGTTGCCAGGGGAGGGGAACCTCAATCCATCCCACTCTTACTACTTTGATACCAGTGCCAGCAACAGATACTCAGAGCTTGGAGAGAGATCACCAGTCTGTAGGGAGTGTGTCGAGAAGGTGAAGTCAGGCTTTTCTCACTGGTGTCAAACAATAGGATATGAGGCACTGGGAAGAAATTGATGCACAGGAAGTTCCACCTGCACATGAGGAAAAACTTCTTTACTGCACGGGTGACCAGGCACTGAAACAAATCGCCCAGAGAGGTTGTGGTGTCTCCCTTACTGGAGATATTCAAGAACCACCTGGACAAAATTCTGTGCACTGGGACCTAGAATGGCCCTGCTTGAGCAGGGAGGTTGAACTGGATGATCTGCTGTAGTCCCTCCCAACCTGACCCATTCAGTGATTCTGTAGTCAGGGCCCAATTTAAATGCCCCTATGCAAATGCATGTAGCATGGGGAATAAAGAAGAGAACATAGAACTGTTATGGGAACACCTGCAGGACTGTGATCTTATTGACATCATAAAAACATGGTGTGATAATTCCTATGACTGGAGAGTTGGAATGAAAGGATATAGGCTCTTTAGGAAGGACAAGCAGGGGAGACGAGGATGGGGTCTGTTATTCCGTATGTCAGTGAGCTGCTGGAGAGCATGGAGCTCTGCCTGGGGATGGATAGGGAGCAGACTACGAGCTTATGGGTCAGGATTAGAGGCATGGCAGAGACAGTGGCATGATAGTGGGCCAAAAGGCCTGGAAGACCTAGCTTATAGCTCAAGGAGGTGACTGGTGACAGCCAACATGCTTCACTAAGGGTGCCTTGTGCCTGACAAATGTGCTGGCCTCCTATAACTGAGTTAAGGGAAGAGCAATTGGTGTCATCTGCCTCGACTTGTGCAAAGCATTTAACACTGTCCCATGAGACATCCTTGGCTCTAAATTGGAGAGATGTGGATTTGATGGATGGACCACTTGGTGGATAAGGTGGATAAGGAATTGCAGTCAATGGCTCGATGTTCAGCTGGAGACCAGTAATGGGTGGCATTCCTCAGGCATCAAGATTGGGACTGGCAGTCTTTAGCATCTTGGCTGATGACATGGCCAGTGAGATTGAGTGCATCCTCAGCAAATTTGCTGATGACATCAAGCTGTGTGCTGCAGTTGACGTGCTGGAGAGAAGGGGTGCCATCCAGAGAGACTCTGACAAGACTTGAGAGGTCGGCCCATGCAAACCTCATGAAGTTCAGTAAGGCCAAGTCTGTGGTCTTGCACCTTTGTCAGTCCCAAGCACAAATACAGGCAGGGCAAGGAATGGATTGAGAGCCCTGGGGAGAAGGACATGGGGTGTCGGTGGATGAAAATCCCAACATGACCCAGCAATGTGCACTCACAGTCCAGAAAACCAACCATTTCCTGGGCTGCATCAAAAGCAATGTTGTCAGCAGGTTAAGGGAGGTGATTCTGCCCCTCTACTCAACTATCATGAGACTCCATCTGGAGTGCTGCATCCAGCTCTAGTGCCCCCAGCAAGGACGTGGACCTGTTGGAGTGGGTCTAGAGGGCCACAAAGATGATGAGAGGGCTGAAGCACCTCTACTATGAAGACAGGGTGAGAGATTGGTGTTGTTCAGCCTGGAGAATAGAAAGTTATGGGGAGACCTAATAGCACCTTCCTACGTAAGTAGGGCCTGCAAGAAGGATGGAGAGGACATAGGACAAGTGGTAATGGTTTTAAACTGTAAGAGGAGAAATTTAGATTAGATTTAAGAAAAAAAGTACTTACTACAAAAGTAGTGAGGCACTGAAACAGGTCGTCCAAAGAAGTTGTGGATGCCTCATCCCTGTAAGTGTTCAAGGAAAGCTTGGATGGGGCTTGGAGCAACCTAGTCTAGTGAAAGGTGTCCCTGTCCATGGCAGGGGAGTTGGAACTAGATGATATTTAAGGTCACTTCCAACACAAACCATTCTATGGTTCCATGGTTTGTTGATGCAGTGGCTCATCAACACATGTAGCTGCTGTCTCTGATGTTGGCATGCAGGTCCTGCTGGCTCATCCATTGGGCTGCAAATGGTGCAGCTGTGACTGGTAGACAAGACAGCTGTGTGTTTTTTGGCTCTGCCTGACAGCGGTGGGCAGAGGGAGGACTAGAGAGAGCGAGTCAAAGGAAGTGGAGGATAAATGTTGCAGAAAGAGGCTGAGTAGAAAGATGTACAAAGGAGACTTCAGATACAAGGGGGAAATACAGCTGATGTGTGTTGCAGTAACCACCTGATTTCAAATGGTGAAGAGCTAAATGAAGTGGCTTGCCCTGTGGCGAGACACAACTACTCCTCAGACCCCTCAAAGGGGCTTCCACCTCTCTGAAGAAAGGTGCAGCTCTCAGGCAGCACACACACTGACCATGTTGGCACCAGGATCCAGGGAAATGTGGGCTCACGAGGCTGAAGTGTCACTGTCATGAGTAATTTAACACCTTCTGCAGCTTCAGCTACCGGCCATGGCTGGAGACAGAGACTGTGGTGCTGGCTGATGCAGCAGGACCAATCTGTT
The DNA here is from genome assembly GCA_013396755.1 of Sclerurus mexicanus. Classification (NCBI taxonomy): domain Eukaryota; kingdom Metazoa; phylum Chordata; class Aves; order Passeriformes; family Furnariidae; genus Sclerurus; species Sclerurus mexicanus. The sequence goes on along the minus strand of VWZF01005843.1, from coordinate 1,530,782 downwards.
TCTCTCCACCTTAAGGCAAATGACAGAAGTGACAATCACATGCCGTTCATCTCTGGTCAGAATTAGTTCAAGACAAAAGATGTTCCAAGGCTTTTGTTTCCACTTCAAAAGCAAATGCAACGGAGATTAAATATTTAAACCAGCTTTTCTCTCTCTTTTCCCATTCATTTTCACTCCCCTCATTATTCAGTAAATCAGGCTCGTTTTTCCACCCCCTCACCTTCCTTCCCTTCCTCCCACATTCATCTCTCCTGCTTGGTGCTCCTTCCTTCGAGCAGTGCTGGAAAGCTATCATTGAGGAGTCAGTAAGCTGCAGGTACCAAGTCATATTCTGAACAGCAAATAGATGAGGCGCTGCAAGTGTTACTGCCCCTGCATTACCTGTATGCCCTCTTGGCATTTAACACTCTCCAGGGGTGTTACAGTGACTGGGAAAATAACTAATGATCATCAGTTGTGAGTGAGAACAGTAATACTTGGGAGAATATGGCTGGAGAAGGCATACCATTTAGGAAGTGGTGGTTTGATTTATATTCTTGGTCCTGTCACAGCATTTGTGTATGACTGTAATTTCTCAGCATCCCAGCGTGTAAAATGTGTTAATAGTATTTACTGAGACCCCTACAAAATGGAAAACCATTACTTTGCAGTGCAAAATGAATTCAAGTCACCTCTACTTTGCTACATTTGTGTGAATCAGTTTTTCATTACATTTTAATGAAATATTTTTGAGAAAAGACTGTATTTCTAATCCCTCTCCTTTCCTTTTGCTACTGACACAGCATGTCCAGATTTCCTCACCAAACGTGCATGCATCCTTCATTTTTATTCCACTGTTGAAACTTTTTAAAACTCTCCATATTTGAAAAATTACTCAGAAGCAAAATTAAAGCTTTAAAAAAAGCTTATTAAAAATACTTCAGAGTAGAACATGGGGGAAAAAAACAACCATAGTGTGCAATTAAATTCTTTACCATCAGTGAATACCAAGGCTGGGGTGATTTATAGTCTCTCAGGTTCTGATGGGGGAAAAGCAATGCCCAACACATCCATCTGTGTAGCTTTTGATCCTGCTGGAGCAGACAAAAAAGTTGTGCACTCACCAGACAGTGACTACAGAATGCTTCAGGAAGGAGTGTAGGTATACTTCATGACTTCCCGTTTCAATTTACCATCCCACTTCATAGCTGCTCCCAGGCTCTGTGTCCAGACAGATTAACACCTGTGGGGCAGCCAGTGCATATGTCTCCTGCTGAACGATGCTGGTAGGAAGGGGTTCATTCAAAAAGGCCCCCAAAGCTCTCCCCTGGCTGACACCTTCTTAAAGACAGAGAGCAAAATGATTCCTTTTGGTCCATTTCTGTAGCTGTGTGCCCCATGTTGCTCAGATCCCCAGGATAAGTCTTACCTGTCTTCTTTTACCATCAGTTCTGACTCCCTTACCAGGACTGATGATCATCTCTGGAAGATTTTTACCTGCAATGAGAGTATGGAGAACTAAGGAGAACAGAGGGGAAGGAAGAGTTGGAAGAAGATGAAGAGGACTGTGGAGGAGAGCCCTCTAAGTCCTCACAGAAAAAATATTTAATCAAAAGCACAATTAAAGTTCATTAGATGCAGCTGAAAACAAAACCAAAACAAGTGGAACAAGAGGAGATGCATGAAAAATGCATGAAACAGAGACTGACAAGCCAGAGCCCTTTGCAGCACACATGATTCTGCCTGTAACCGGCTCTTCTATTTTGGTCTCCATTAAGAAGTGGCAATTACAAGTCTAGGTCTAGACACTATATTGTTTTTGAGCTGATTCTGTATAAACACTCCCATTCAGAAGCCTTTTTTGCCTTGCAAGTTGTCAAGGGCAAAAAATTGCTTCTCTAAGGATCTGGTTTTCTCACATTCCTTCCTTACTCCACCAGCATCTTCAATCTACACCTGTGCCTCCAGAAAACAAAGTTAATTTCCCTGTAAAATCTGTCAATCTTTACAGGTACGCCGTTCTAGCACAGCTCTGCTCACACCCTTGTCCTTTTATGCCTGGCTGACAAGCTTCTCTAAATCCAGTGCTGCTCCCTGAAGCCATGCAGGTGCACTGTGCAACCAGAGGCTTGATGGCTCAGACGATTCCCTTGGTTGTCTTCTTGGAGCCACAGCTTGAGCACCAAAGCCATCTAGTACTAAGTTATCTTTTTGGATTGCCACCCTGAATCTTCATGGTGGCTCTGGCTCTACATCTGCATGATTCTGCACAAGTTTTATTTGGCACTTGGTTTCACTATGGTTATTAACAAGAACATGTGAATTAGGGCACAGTGTCTTCACCCAGGGTTAATTGTTTCTGTGCCCTCCTCTATCTGAAGGACCAGTCCTATGTTAGAACACGAGCATTTACAGTTCCTTTCATTAAAGAAATAAGAACATTTTGGGGTCTGAAAAATGCCTCATTCCTTTGAGTTGAGAGATATTACACACCTTCATTTATCATGAAAGGAAGCCAGTGAATGGGAATCACTCTGAGGAAAGAATAGGCAAGAATGACAGATTGTTCTTTTATATTTCTTTTTTGTTCTTGTTCTGCTTCCCCTTCTCAGAGGCCTGCAATCATTTACTCAAGAACCAATGCAAAATCCATTATCATAATAAGGGTAATACTATGTACTCTTGGCATAACTTTTTTGCTAATATCTCCACACATTCTGCAAATGTCTAGGAAGCTGCTTCCCTAGGTTCAGTCTCCCATACAGAGCAGGAACATCAATATTTTATCAGTTTACAGATGAAAAACCTGAATGCGCATACAGGTTTTAAGCAGTTACTCCCAGGTTACTTGTGGTAAACGTCTCCTGACTTAAGGTCCCCCTGTCCACACTCCAAACTAACTGAAAACTGAGCAGCCATCACTAATGAGCTAGCTGTTGAGCACGAGTTAATTGGTCCTGTTGAGAGATTATATAGCTTTTGGCCAGCTCAGAGCATGAGCAGAATGAGTTTCATCTGTCTGGAAAGGACCACACAAATAATAACCTTCATGCTGTACAGCTGGAAATAGTCCTCAGTTCCCAGTCCCAGGCATCAGCTGTGTGGCCAGGAGGTGACACAGCACACATAACAAACTCACTGCAGAGTACCAAAACCTACCTGGGAAGTACAGCTAATGGACAGGTCAATAACCTCATCTGTGTCCTTGAAAGGAACCAGAGCACAAAAGTGCTTTGGCCCAGTTTTTAAAAGGCAATGTTGCCTGCTATGGTTGCTCCACAAATATATGTCAGGTCCTCAAAATCATGATTAAAACCAACTAAATAAGAGGAAAGAGGCCCTCAGTGTGCTGCAGGGTCAGTTTTTTCTCTGCAGTAGAAATGACTAGCATTTTATTTTTTTTTAACTAAAAAAATCAGATATCTGATTAAAGCTTCTGCATTTGCACGTGTTTAATGACAGGGATCAAATCTGAATAAGTCCCTTTAGCTAATGTGAAACTGGAAAATTTTCCTGAGCCAGCCTGGTTCCTCTGCCCACAAATCTCTCTCTGATGATCTGGAATAAGAAAAATTCAGGTTTTTTTTAGCAAGAGCTACAAGTGGTTCTGGTTTGTATGGAGCCTGCAGTGCTGTTGCCTGCCTCCTCAGGGACCAGATTTCAAGGCTGGGGCAATCCACCTTGAGTCCTGCCCAGCAGAAGCAGTAGGGCAACATCAGCCTTTCCTTGCCACTAGCCCGTTTCCTCTGCTCAGGCTGCAGGCTGTGCTAATCTGGCACCCCACTTTTAGCAATGTAAAAGCTATCATTCTGACATGAAAGCCAATCAAAGCAGCTTTTATTCTGGTGTAAATGACAAAGCAAGCTGCTGAGTCAAAGGAAATCAGATCTAAGGCATTTTCTGTGTGTTTGTTCTGGCTGAAGGCTTGGAGGACGTGTGCAGGAGTATAAATTTACCCATTACCTTCTCTATCACTCTGCATGCTTCCAGCCTCCCTCTGTCCAGAGGAGCTTGTTCCTCTTAGATAATTTTGCAGTAATCCAATTAGCAAGAAAACTTTCCCTCTTCAGCGCTGGATAAGACTACTAGATTATTAAAAGCTCCCATTGGCACTGACTTGCACTTTGCTTCGAAGCAGAGGGCAATGGCATCTGTGAAACAACCAGAAGCAACAAATTTAATTACTGGCAAACTAACTCATCAGGATTTCTATTCCTGATAGTGCAAAAATGTAGAGGAAAGGGTTTGTGATTTATGTGACAGGTCAAACAAACAAGGGGAAGGGGCTAACCATAAGAATTTGTGCTGGAAATCACTGCTAATTAAGATAGGATGCAAAAACGTTCTGCTTCATTTGGCATCCTCTTCCATGTGCTACAGACCTAAGCCACACTGCTTTTTTGTTCTATCTCAAAGACCCTTTTACCATACAACCTAATTCTGTATAGTGCCCTTCTTAGGGAGGGGGGTAAGAGAAAAACCTAAGAAGCTCAGGTTTTTCCACTTTTGTACTTGAAGGCAGTTTATGTAAGTACCTGGAAATAGCGATTCCTCCTTCTAAGTGTCTTTGAACAGCACTTTGCTCTATTTTAATGCTACAGAAAGGAAATCAGGCACACAGACTCATGCTGCACTTGCGATTCCTTTGATGGGTAACAGCACAGGCTCTGTGCTGCCAATGAGGACTAGAAACCAAATTCAGCAGCAAAGGTAAAGTACTTGGAATAAGGAAGCAGAAGTGCTGCAAGCCAGTTGCTCTAGTGCAGTCCCTCATTGGTGGCACAAGGGCCAAGGGTACACACACTTCTCAGAGCCCCTCAGTCCACTCCACCGATGGAGCAAAGCCTCTGCTGCTGATGGATCATTTTGGGGTAGACTTCCGCTCCTTCAGGCTCACCACATTGTTCAGATAGGGAGGTGGATGGGAGGAACTAAGGAAGTTGGCATAGCAACCTCAGGCTCTGCGCTTTCAGGCTTATGCAACCACAAATGGGTTGAGGTGTGAAAGGGCACTTCCCTTCTCTCCACATGCAAAGCCTTGTCAACCAGCACTTCATGTCCTTGGCAGTTAAGCAGAAATCAGTGATCTACCAGAGCTTTGCGCTTCTTGCAAAGCCTTCCCCTTGTCTTGCACTTCCTTCTGGAGTCTTCACAAGCTTTTGGGCAACAGAGGGAGCCGCCAAATTGCCCTTCACCCCATCCATCACCCATCAGTGCATGCCCTGAGAAAGGTTACTGGCTCAGTGGTTTTTCCCAACCAAGGGTACTTCAGGTACACAGAGCACTGCTAAAAATAGGATGTCTGACTGCCTGATTGCTATGCTTTAGCCCTTACACACCCAGCCATACAAAACCATGTACTCCAGGTCTGCACCACGGAGACACAATCCTGCAGCTCCAGGGAGAAGATGAAGAGGGTGTATGACCACATTTTGCTCTCATTGCCAATAGGAAGCGTGGTCGTTTTAGGCACTAAGTGTTCTCAGGTGAACAGCTAATCAGCTCTTCTGTCCTTCCCCCATAAGTGAAGGGAAAGGTGAAGAGATGCTAGGGTTTTTTTTAGCAGAATGAATCTCCAAGATACTCTTCCAGCGTATAGTAGTTCATGAGGTTGATTGGAGATCTGCTTTCATCTTGGCTTATTGCATCCTCATTTATGAGGTTTTCAGATACCACTAGCAACTGTATCTCTCATGCTAGACAAATTTTATTTGTGAATACTGAAAAGGGCAAAAGGGAATAAATCCAATGTCCTCGTTCTAGCTGAGCTAATGTAAACTCTTGCCAGCAGGGAGAGTTTTAAAGTGGACAGATAGGCAGGTTGGTCAGAGGTGAAAAAGGTCACTGCACTGAGCTGAGCATATGGTTGCTCAATAACCACTGCAAATCCTTGTGGTTTTACAGTAAATCTCCCAACAGCTGACGAGTCCTCCCAGATTTGGATCTGTGTGATGAAAGGAAAAAACCCTCAGTTTTACTTTTATTTTAAAACAAGGAAAGCAATGCAAAGACATCAAACCAAAGTTTTCTTGCATGCTGAGGAAATTTAGTAATTAACCCTACACATTCAAAGGTATGACAGTAAAGGCAGGTCATTCCTACTTTCAGTCAGAAAATAAATATTAATAACTTGTAAGAGCCAGTCTCATGATTCAAGAAGAGGTGACTCATGCTCCAAAATGCTTGGCAAGGCAGCTACAAACATCTTCAGTGTCCCATTAGCACCTAGTCAGAGGTGCTAGGACTTCCCACTTAGCCACAACAGAAGCAAAAAGCCTTGACTGCCCAGGTATTAACTGTTTTGGTATCATTCGATGTCCTGACTTGCCAAATATATCAACCCTGACATGTTTCTCAGTGAACCTGGCCAAGTTCCTTTAAGATCATCAAAGTGGGTGAGGAGCTTAGCCAGTCCACTACCTGCTCAGTGGCTGGACAGCTCTTTTCTATACAGAAATCACCTCTAGCCAGGGTTTTCCAGCTCTCCAGACACTGAGCTTCAGGGAATTTATTATGTGATTTGATGAACCAAAGTGAACACATATACATTCTCTTGGGGTACTTCCATTTTTTCCCATGCTCTAGATAGGAGAAAACAGGAGAAGGTGACAGAAGGAGTTGGCAAGCTCATTCCACCTATCCTGAAGATGGATGTACTTTTGAAAAGGGAACAAGTACGCAAATTCCCTTTAACAGCCCTTCCAGCTCTCTGCCCCAACTTCTGTCTCACAACTGTCCTGTTTGTGGACCACAGGAATCATGAAAAAGGATCTGCAAAGGGAAGAGAGGAAGGGACATTCACATGTTGTGCCAATATCTCTAGAGGAGAACAGTACTCCTCCTAGAGCCTGCCCAGAGCAAGCCCAGACTCACTGGGCTCACAATGAGGAAGAAGGTTATGGTCTGTTCACCAGCACTTGGTCAAGCTTACTCTTGCATGCACACCAGCCTGCACTGAAAGATCCTCACATTTGTTGGCTTGGTCCTGTAAGCTCCCTTCGGGCTTCCTTCTTCATCAGGTTATACCACCAGGATGAAAACGGCAGGTAGCCATAAGAATGATACAGCAGGTACTGTCACCTCCCCTCTGGTTATTGCTGAAGGAAGCTAAGCAGACCTAAGACTGCAGCGTGTCAGTCCCAACTGCAATGAGATCACATGAAGTCAAAAATAGCCAAGAAATATGTTACAGTACAGTTCTTAAGTCTTGCTTAAGCTAAAGGTTTTGTATTGCCTAACTGTCCCATAGCTGCAGTGCAGAGAGGACCTGGAATATCCTGTATCTCTGTGGTAATGGAGTTATTTCTCAGCTTTATTCAAACTATCTGATCTTGCTACCTACCACACACAGACAGCATCCTCCTTCCTCACAGACCACTGTCTGTCCCAAGAGACAGTCTGACACCACAGGCCAGAGTTGTGTAGAGAAAGTATTGCCTTTTGAGGCTGTAACAGAATCCAATGCAAAATGCAGGACCAGCATACATGGACTGCACAGCCCAGCGTGATTTGCTGCTTGCTGTTTCTCTCAAGTGGCTCTGTAGCCACGGCTGCTTTGTATTTCTCCCTGCCATGGCACTGCCAGCAAGACTAACCCAGTGCACACACACATTAGGAAGTCGAATCCCACGTGTTCAGGGGAGTAGGAGACATGGTATGTGTCTTTCACAGGGCTTCATTGCTGCTGGAGGAAAGTGCCAACTCTATGAAGGAAGACAACAGGCCATAAATTAAAAAATGGGCTGAGTGGTTCTTGGAGGGGGTTCCTTGCAGGGGATGGTGGAGGGACAGTGTAGAGCTGCTCATTGTTCTCTCTAGCTGCTACCCCCCTCAATCTTTCTGCTTACAAAGGGCTTTACAAGCACTCCATGCCAGCCATTTTCTTGAATTTGGCCTAATGACCAAAGCCACCCTCAGATGAGAGGACAGACAGATTCTTTCACATCTCTGCTGCTTTCTGTTGTCCGCCATTGTCAGGGACAATAAAAGAAGATCACGGATACAGCATCCAAGCACAATGGAGCTGAAGTCGGTGGCTGTGGGGAATGGCTGGCACTCTTGCCATGAGACCTTTAAGGACCTCAGTAAGACAAACAGATCCCAATTTGTGGTCAATGCAGTGCTTGCGCTCAGCAAAACCACCTTTTGCAGTCCCTCTTTGGCCAGGAAGATACAAGTGAGCATGTACTTAACAAAGTCCTGTTAGATAGCACAACCCAAGCATGGCACCATAACATTATAGACTTTGTCTCCAGTGGTATTTGTGGCTGGGAAGGGGGAACATTATAAATACTTCCCCTTCCTCTGCTACCTTCCTGCATCCAAAACCTCCCTCTCACTCTCCAGTGCTGACTCTGGACAGTCCCACTGGATGTAAAGCTCTCCCTTTTTCCCAACACTCATTGTTCCAAGTTGAATATGGCAGACAGCAAGTGTCATAATGAAAATAACCATGTTAACAGAAGTGGATTTTTCTCTCCACACAAATGGACAGTGAATATTTTGAAACACAGTTTCCACAAGATGTGCTAATTGGTACCTCTGTAACCCCATGATCCTTTCTCGTAAGGAAGCAAAAGAACAGATGGATAATATTATGAAACTCCAGGGAGATGGATGGCTGCATAGTGGAGTGGACACACTTGGCCCCTCTCCAGTTCTCATACAGGACCCCAGCAAAGCACTTACTTTTTGAAGATCAGCATGCAGTCACAAGTAACCCTGAGATATGCACACCAATCCAGGTTCAAAAGCATCAATCAGGGTTGCATCAGCAGCCTAAAGAGAGAAGGCATACATAGAGAAGACAGTAAGATCAAGTTGTGTTAAATGCTAACTGTTGAAAACAGCAAAAAGCACAGATGCTCCCTGGGAGGGAAAAACACAAAGCAAGTGTCTGAAGAGACATATGAGAGAAATAGCGGGCAGCGAATTGGTCTTGGCTGCACATGCCATGTGTGTCAGCCAGAAAACTAAACACAAGCAGTTTGGCCTGCATTGGTTTCTGTCAGAGCCTTGAAAGGCAATATCTACTATTTAGGTGACTCTGGCCAGCCATCTTTGGGAATAATGGGCTTCAGTGTAGGAGCTTACCAGAAACATACCAGAAAATGCTGTAGTGTCCTGTCACTCCCTGTTTGGAGTCCAGCTTAGATCACTCTGGTCTCCTAGATGGTCACATTTTCCTCTCCTCTCAGTCACACTCTGCCAGAATCCACTGCAGGAATCTGTAAAGAAAGAAACTTGCTTTTCACATCCCTATTTCACCCTATTTAGAGCAGGGGCTAAACCCAAACCACGGGAAGTGTGACCTGACTATCACATCCCTGATGATTCAAGAGGTGAGGACCCCACATTTTGCTGAGACTACTCCTCTTAGAAAGTGAGGATGACTGTGACACTCTCCCGTGTACCCTGGAACACTTCTTTCCTTTGGTCTCTTGAGACTGTTTATGTTGATACAATGATACCTCAGCAAATCAGGGAATTATGCAACTTAATGTATGAGGTAACCATAAAGCCTTTCCTACAAGATAGTCTATAAACTCCTTTGTGAAATGAGCAACTAAAATAAGAGCATCTGCTACCTCAACTATAGATAGGTTTTCCTGCCCAAATTAAAGGCAGATGAAAGGCTTTTGCTATTACTGTTCCCATGAAAAACAAGCAGCAACATTTGGAAAAGGAAATGCATGGGAGAATGGCCCCTGTATTGTATGGTCTTTAAAAGATTTTAGGGTCCAAGAGGAAAAAAGCTGCATGGAAGCAGGATTTCATACCTCCTTGGTAAACATACAGGACCATGTCAAAAAATCTCCAGCTGTAATAATAATTTCTTTGCCTGATGAAAATTAGCTTTTGTTTGAAAGAGATGGCATCTGTAGAGCCATCCCTCCATAGGTGAAAAGGCCTTTGCATATGGGAGACACCTTAAACAGGGAGTTTAATAGAGGATATAACTATAGTCCACAAACACCCCAAGGATGCAGACATCAAGGAAAAGCGAGACCTGATTTGCACTATTTGAGGAACAGAACATTCTGTCTGATGCCACGACAGTCTCTGAATGCTGGGATCTGACTGGTTTTGGATTAATCTCCAGGGAAAATGGTGAAAGCAGCTTTGCTTTTTGTTGCTTGTATAAAGCTCAACAGACTCAAATGCTGGGAAGTACTCCGTAGGGAGCAGTCCACTTCTGACAAGGAGTTACCATCTCAGATCCTCTTCCATTTCTAGAACTCTGTAAGAACACACTATCGTAATGAACACCAGCCTTTCTTACCCCTAAATAACCCAAGCAGATGCACAGCCCAGTTTTTTCATGAACAACCCTGTGACAAGGATCCCAGGAGTCCTTCAGGGTAGGCTGCAGCACATCTCAGCCTTCAGACGCAACACTCGCAAACAGAAATCCAGGTCTAGTCTGCCATTACGAAGACGGCTGGGAGGCCGTGCAGATAAATAAAGAAGGAATACACAGCTTAAAATGGGAAGCTGTCCATCTGACTGTCTCTTGGGATAATTTTCTGTGCTTCTAAAATCTGACCCTGGGCAGTTCCCTCCTTGTTCTGGGGTCTGGAGCTATTCTTGGTGGTGCCACTGGATTAATATTGCAGGAAACTGAGAGGTGATCTATGGTGCTGTCAGATGTGGACAAAGGGGAGCATGCCCTTCTCCCAGGGAAGGAGACAACAGCGTAATGACTGTGGGAAGATGTCAATCAACATTTGCCTCCCTCCATGAAGCTGGATTCATGCTCTTCCAGCAGCAGGAATGCTAATCATCTGGGTGAGCTGGTCTGCTGCTTGAAGGCTGACTGATAGCAGTAATTAAAACTTCATTTCCTTATGGGGCAGCTTTGTGTGGTAGCAGTGTCTTAGGACCTCAAGCAATTTGGAGGCAGAGTTCAGAGCGGGCTCTGTTATCTGGGGAAGGTTGTAAGGGCCCCAGTGGCAATGAAGTCAACACTCATGACCGTCTCACCATGTTAACTCGATTAGCATGTGTTTTGTGGGTTTTTGCTGTATTTTGTGTTTCCATGCTGCAGATCAGCTAATTTGCTTGGTCCAATTAGAGTTACAGCTGTTAATGCCTGGGGCATGACTGGCTGATTGGGTTTTGAGGAATGTGACATTTTGCAGCTAAAAGCTTTATCAAGAGTAAGTAGCATTAACCTCTTTTCTTTCTTCCTTTTCTTTTTCCTTTAACATAAGCAAGAGGGATTTGCTGTCTCTAGTTGGACCCACTGCTCACACCAGAGTCTGGGCAACTCATGATAAATAACTATGTCCCCACAGCTTTGCAGCCCAGTCCTCCCAGCTCAGATGGTGAGTGCCCCAGCCTATTGCAAGGCAAGGTAGATCCCTCTCATTAAACCATACACCTGATGTGAAACAGTCCCTGTGCAAATACAGATGTGGCAGAAACTCCCCTAAATGCCATGTCTTGGGTGGGCTGGGGCTCCTGTTTGTTTTGGTAGGAGTGCCCTCTCCTGCCTGCTCATCCCACCTTCCCAGACTGAGTTACTGCCACATGTAGATAAAACCTTCTCTGCTTCTCCCCTCGTGGTCTTACCATGCTGCACCTACATACACATCTTACAGGAAACTCTCAGCACACTGGGAGTTAAGGGGACACTGCCTCAATAAACAGGCAGATTTTGCAGAGGCCAACAGCGCTGCCAGAATGGCCCCAAGCCCAGCTCCAACGTGACTCTGCAAAGGCCACCAGTGCTTGGCTGACCAAGCCATGCCCTCTCTGGCTTCTTGAAGGCAAAGTTCCATAGTGCAGAGAAACAGGCATCTTTGTCACAGAGCTAATCCGGGCTGGACAAGTGACACCTTGTCCTAAACCTCCCTCTGTGTGATTCATCTGAGAAATACTGGCTTGCAAAGATTTTGATTATGAGTCTGCTTCCAAAATGGCAACATTCCTTCACACTCTGCCACCCACTGAAGGGATTTCCTCCTCTCATCCCGCCCAGGTGGATTTTCATTTTGCTAGCAAGCCATGGATAAATGTTTGATATCAGGCAGTTATCAGTTGTCCATTGGGTATGCAATTTCTCATGAACACCATGTAGGCTCATGCCTCATCCATTTTTTTACCATAATGACCAGCAAGAGGGAACCTCATTACAACCTGCTGGTAAGTGTCTTTCCTTAGCTGGAAATGAATCAGGGTTATGACCATGCAACTAGTCCTGGGTACATATTTAGAGAGACAAGAGATAAAACTGCTCAACAAGCTCCTCTGAGCTTCCCCCAGTCTTTATAAAGGTGTTGAGACAGAGGCTGCTCCTTACCTTAGTTGGTTGGTGTCATGGTATTCCCTAAGTCAAAGGAAGAGCTGGTGGGTCCCTTCAAACAGTACCTTTCTGTGATACAAGCTCACAACAAGTGCATGCCTTTTAGAAGGGAAAGGAAATCAAATCCTTCAAAATGTGTCTGCTTTGAAGATTAAATCATATTCATTTCAGCCTATTTGTATATTTAGCACATTTTCTTGGCACAGATATAGATGCAATTCTTATTTCGTTTACACAGCTGCAAATCCCCATCTGAGTTAAAAGAAGAGGGTAAAGTCAGAGCCTGTTAATCCACTCTGGAAGAGATATTCAATCTTGTAAATCACAGTTTACACTAGACCTTAACCACAAGAGACTGAGAGATTGCCTTTCTACTGTTAGAGTCAGGATGTAGAACTTACAGGTGGACTAATACACTTGACTGATAGACGTCAGTTCTGCCCCCATCTGTAACTGCAAAGCATCGTAGCACATTGTGGGTGAGTAGCTGCTCAGTGGTGAAAGACTGCAGTGGTTTCCATCGGTTTAAAACCACGTCCACAGCCTATGCATTAAACAGCAGCCTGGCATCACTGTCAGACTGTGGCTCATGAGTGGTCTCTGCATCGGTACAGTTGGCAAGCCAGCAAAAATACAATTCCCTATTCTTTCAAAGGGAAGTTTTAAGCAAAAATCTTGTGGGAAGAGATATATGGATACATGGAACCATTGGAGACACTGGCTGGAGTCAGTTTTGAAAAGTGCCTTTTCCACGTGCTTGGGGAGAATTTGGAGATGGTTCAAACCTGCCACAAAGAGCCCAGTCCTAAATGGGACGTGGGCTTCAGCCAGTTGTCTCCAGTTTCCATCTCTTCCTTACTGATAAAGCCAATTTGGTGCAATTTCCCCTGTCTGTACTCATTACTAGTAGACCAGATTATTCTTTCAAGGCTTTTTTTTTAACTGAAATATGTCATTTTATTGATGCCATATTTTTTACAGCAGGTCCAAAATATGGCATCTCCATATGGCTGAAAACATACTAGCCAGCTTGAACATGAACACAGATGTAGAGTTAAACATTAAAGATACAGTAAAAATCTGCTATATTGTTGATAATTCTGGCTCTAAAAAAATGTTTTCTGCATGCACAAAACTGTACATATTAATATAAACACATTTGACTTTTACTCCTTCTATTCGAAACCTGGATCTGGACTCCAGGATCTTCCTGCAAACCTTCAGGCTCGGATTTGGTGTTTGACAGATGAAAATAAATATGAGGAGCTGATGAATGGAGTATCTCTGTGCAGTGCTGGCGTGGTTCAGAAGGCTGCGTATGCGTGTGGGGGAAGCTGGGACTTGATGTATCCCAAACACTGTGTAGCTGGTCAGCTTTGTGCAGAGGGTGCTTTAGCACGCAGCTTACCTGGGAGAAGAGCACAGTGGAGAAATAATTGGCTAGGGCAACGTTGTGTTGCAGTTGCCACCTCAGTGGTGGAATGATGCTCGCCCACCCAGTCTGCACTGGTATAAGTGCTAATAGGTGTCCTGTGCAGGGAACAGACAGAGGCCCCTCCCTAACAGGACCCAAGGCAGCATCAGAGGCATGAGGGTGAGGGATAAATCAGTTTTTATTATTATGAGGCAGTTCAAGAGACTCCAGGGGAATAGTCTGATGCTTTGGCCATGAACTCTGTGTGTCCTACAACCCAGCAGTAAGACAGGACTGGGATGATTCTGGGTCAGCTCTCCCATCATAGTGCATGCCTATACTGCAAATAACTTAGATCCCAACTTTTCTCAAGTCCTGGTCATGGAATTATCCATGCTACATATATGTTAGCTCACTCCTAGCGTCTGTTGGAATGGATAAAGCAGCTGCTACGGAGGCAAAAGCTCCGTGTTCTTCTATGGACATTTAGCTCTGCCCTTCAGGCGGAGTCCTCATCAGACCTGCCTTCCTCAGCCCTATACAGCCCTTCAGTATTGTGTCCCCAGCCAATGACTGCTTACATGTCTTCTGCCAAAAGCACTTTTCTGTCTTTTTCTCTGGCCCAGAGCACTGTCTGCCGTGAACCTTGGGATAATCCCTGGTCATTCTCTCCAGCAACCAGAGGACTTTTATGCACCTTCTGAATCTGTAGGAACTGCTTTTGAGATGATGTCCTCAGCAACTGCTAATCAGTGCTCCCCCCAGATCTGAGACTTGGCAGTGAGACGGCATGTAACTTCCATCCAAGACTTTCCAGAGCAAATGTCATAAATGGGGAATTTTCAAGTCTAACTTACTCTTTTAGGAGGCTAATAATACCTATAAAGGCATGAAATAGCCTTTGATTAGGAACTCCTAACTGCTACTTATTTCCCTGGAGAATTTGTCTGTTTACAGCTTTGCTCATTCTTCTGTACTCTCACTCCCAACCAAGTGGAGGTTGTTATTTTGGGCCTGCATTCAAAAACATCCATATGGGAGGAACATAAGTTGCTTTCAGAACAAAAATAAGCCATGGTTACGTACGCACTTTTAAAGGCAGTCAGTCCCTGTCTGCTTCTTGGTATTCAAGGTATTCAAGCACCTTGATGTTTTGCAATATTTACCTAGCAACTCAGTCATCAAAGCATCCGAGAAGGATGGGATGTAGCCATAACTCTCTTTTCAGATGTGTATTGGCTACTTTAGGCACTGTCTTAGTTTACAAGGAAACAATTTGCAAAGCCTAGTTCTCCCAGTGAATTGTTTAGGTGCCTAACTCAGAGTGGACCACCTGGGCAGGTATCTCCTCCTCTTCTATAGCATCTCCCTGTAGCATCTTCTGCCTCTTTCCCCTTCCCTCTCCCCATGCAACTGTACTTGGCTGTACCCTAGCCAAGCTAGCTGCCTTCACAGTCTGGGGAGAGCAGGGGGGACACAGATGGGACAGGCTGCAGAGGCTGCTGTTAGCCTTAAGGATCTGGGCGGTTTCCTTTGGGGGATAAGAAAGGTGAAGGACCGAGGTTTAAAAATAACAGTTGTCAGGAGAGATGAACTGCTACAAATTTCAAAAACTGGCTGAACTGGCTAATTGCCAGGAGTGAAAGTTCACCAAAATGGCAGATTTCTTTGACAACTGAGATTTCTTTTTGCAGCTAAATAACATTTTCTCTGCTTTTATTTCTAATTTACATAATTCCAGCAGCTAACCCACTCAAAGCTAAGAAGCAGAATAGAAAATGAAAAAGGGAAGTCTGTTTTTCTCTTCAATGCCAGGACTTACAATTAGGCAGAGATCTACTAGTTCTACAGGCCCAGTGAACTCCAAAAGGAAAATAATTTTGATTAATATGTTTTCTTTGGACATCAAGCCATATGTTGTAATGTAAAATGTTTTGATAAGTGACTTCTGTCCAGCATATATAATATTGTTTGACTCAGCTAACAATATCAGTTTAAATGCCAGTGGATTCTCATCTGTTTCCTAATCATTGTCCAAAATTATATATACATAGATTAGGAATTTTAAAAATGTAACTATTTAGAAAATTGTGAATGGTTGTTCTGCTATACTATAATGTTTAAACATTTGCACAGGTTATTCTCTGGATTAGCAAAAAGAAATACCTTATTTATTCTTCAGGTTGTAAGTAGTTGCAAATCTGACTGTCAAGTAGCTGGGAGGAGCAGGGGATTGGGGGTGGCAGGGAGCTGGGGAGGAAAGTTATTTCTCTTCTTCCAGAAAAGGAATTTAAAAGCAAAAATGCAAAAAATCCCACAAATCCACAAATGACAAAAATAAATTAAGCTTTCTTGTCTGCTAGCTTCAGTTACAGCTAAATGTGGTGATTTTGAAAACACTTTCACTTCAGTCAGCTGCCCTTGCAATAATGACCTGACATTTCTGAGGAGGGCAATCAAATATGATCCTGTTATTTGTTTGTCCACCTGTTACAAAGCGGGGATAGACAGGTCCCTGTGCCGAAGTGAGATTGAGTTCCCATGTCCTCTGGCTCAGCTATCTCTAACCTTGCATGCATCACGCTGTCTTTGTGCTCTGTGGAATCATGTTCTTGGCAGAGATATTCAGATGTGCTTCAGTTGCCTGGATCCTGGGGTCTGATTAAAGGAGTGGAAGAGTTGTATAGCTCACGTGCACGATCTTTATGTGTGGTCCTTTCTTGCTATGTGAGGAGTTGGTTGTCTCTGTAAGAATCAATCAATAACCTCCCATCCAGCCTTGCTCAGTATGCTCTGGTTCAGTACACTGTGGACTTAAAATACCTTTCCAAGTACAGCAACCTTATGATGCAGTGCTTAATGTTCCTTGATCATGTAGCCAAGTAAGTTAGAAAGATTGATTGCCTTGTCTTTTCATGTTGCTATAGCTCTGGGCTGAATGATGGGCAATTCCTGGCTCTCTTGGGCTAACTTCACTCTCACGGCTTCTCCTTGCCAACCTCTCTGCCAGCCCTTTGATGCCTCCTTCAGCTTTTGCCATTGATGGGTCTGCCTGCATGGTCAGTTCACAAACTCCTAAAGAGGCTTTGGCTACAAGTCCCTGGGTCTGTCCAGGACATGAATCTTTCAGTCTGTGAAAGTCACTGCTGAGTTGACTTCTGCTGTCCCTGAGGGCTTTGTAACCGTAGTTCTTCATCTTAGATGTGAGCAGTGTTTTCTTTGTGGTTCTTCATCTTAGATGTGAGCAGTGTTTTCTTCTAGCTCCAAGCAAATATGTCTCAGCAGCAGTGGGAATGTGGGCACTCCATGTCTCCTAGGTAAGGATGCTTCCTTAGAGCTACCTTGCAGATAAACACAGTGTCCTTGGACTGGAAATACACTGAGGCACTGTTAAGGGGAATTTGAAAGGGAGCATTTACACTTACTCAGGAACTCTCTACTCCTCCCCTCCTACATACAGTGTAGAAAAAAAAAAAAGTGCTCATATTTTAACTAAGAATCAGACTCAGTTAAGTCAAACCAATATTTAGGACATACAATGAAAGCACATATCTGGATGATGCTGTACCAGAGACACTGGATCTCCATCATCACAGATGCAGTTTTCTTGGGACATATCCTTCACTTCTGCCCTGTCCAGGTGACACCAAGTCTTTGCTGCCCTTGAGAGAGCCAATAGAAGGGTTGGTACCATTGTGGCAAGCAGAGGCCAGGAGTCCTGGGAGGCAGACGTGGAATGGGAAGGTCATCACGTTCCTATTTTGGAGAAGCACTAGGAGTGAAATGCCCAGCTGATGTGAAGTCTTCAGATCCCACAGGAAGGAGAACTGCACAAATTCCTCAGGAAGATGGATAAGCACTCCCCCAAATTAGTCAGCATCTAAATATAGTGGTTCAACCCTTGCTGAATGACATGTAATCAGACCTCTACCTCAATGCTGTATTATATTGTTATGCTGCATTATCAAGAATAATCATCACATATGTGTGATTAATATACCAATACCAACGCACTGTATTATAATTTATTTTCTTTCCACAGAGACAACAGATATGGGTGTATGTGGTAGTGAAGACATCCTTTGAAGGCCGGCTTCAAACTTTCTCAAAAATTAATCATCTTGGGTGTGGGGGGAAGGTCATAATATCACTATATATATATGGGGGAGCTTTTGGGGGTTTTTTTTGGCCAAAAGGATTCAGGTTTTAGAAGTACAATTTTAAAAAATGTGAAATGTCCAGATGAAGAATATTAAAGACTAAATGACAATGATCACAAGTAACTCTTCCAGAAGCTATCAGATATTTCCATATTTATAAAATATTTCATGGTGTTGCAATAAGAAAGAAAGAGACTTTACAGGACTTCTGTGGAACACAGAGCTTTTTAAAAAATCCATTGCTTTCTTTTCTAGAAAAGTATGTTTAGACAGCAGTATCTTCTGACAGCAGGATCTTCTTAGAACAAAGGCCTTGGAGGACCAATTAACTCTATTCCCTTTTCCATAGCAAAGCACATCACAATAGCAGCTCACAAGCTCCACTTTTAAAGCATCACTAGTTTTTGCCTTACTAGTCCTATCAGCAGGGGTTGCTCTAAGGTTAAATGCATTTGTGGAAAACTCTTGCTCATTTGCCACTTTTTAACATCATCCTATATCTTGAACAGCTGTTCTCCCAACCTGATATTTTCCTCCTGCTGTGCTTAGCTAAAGCCAGACTCAAGAGGTAGGCTCTTGTGGTCTCTCCTCGTATGATGGCATCTCTTTAATCTCCCCAAGAAACAACTTTCTCTGTCTGTTTGGTTTACCTTTCCTGAACACTGCTTTGACTAGGGTTGAATACAACCTGCAAGCCTGAGTTCCACTGCAGCTGATACCCACTGTTCTTCAGATGTCTGAGCATCTGTAGAGCATTTTTTAAAAATTCCCTGAAAAGGTGCCCACATGTATCCTAGGAAGACCTGGACACCCTTCCTGTTCCCTTAGGAATGTCTCTTTCCAAAGGTGTACTTCCAAAGGCTTTTCAGTTCAGAGGTGAAAGCAGAACAGGTGATTAACCCATGGGATTTACCTTATCACAGCTGCTGTTGTTTGCCTCTGCATTCCCATCAGGATGAAGTCTCATTGAGATTGAGGTTGCTTTAATATAAAATGAATTCTCATGGAAGACAACTTTGGAGGTGCCTGGCTGAAGCAGGTAGCAGGCTAGGACCAGATACTGTATTTTTGGCTGTGATGCTGATTTGATATTAAGAATTACACAGGTCATTTCTTCTCTGTATCCTCTGCAACAATATTTCTGTTTTGTCCATTTACACATTTCTGGTCCTTGGGGCAAAGGCTGTGTATTATAATGCACAGAACAAAGTCTATCACAGTGTGGCTCGGATTCAGTGACTCTAATTGCTGCTTTTTTAAATACTAATAATCGCAATTCAACAAAAAAAAATTGTTTTTGAAGTAGGAATTCTTCTTTCATCCCAGAGGCTGATTGCTCTGACGTTAACAGTGCACAATTCTAGTTTAGTTTTATCATTTCAGTCCAAAGCTGAAATACTGTATCATGGGAGCTCAGGGCTTTCAGAATAGCATCTTTCCTATTCACATCAGATCATTCAGCATGTAATCTTTTTATCTCCTGCTGCAATTGCTTCTTGTGGTGAGTCCAATCTTCTATTGCAGTGTTATTTGAAGTGATTAGCTCTGACAGATTCTTAAATTCTGACTCCCAAACTTGATTTTTGGAGGTATTGAGCCACGATGCTTCATGATACATTTCCCCCTAGATTACGATCAAAAATGGAGCAGTGACTGTTGTTTGTTTGAAGTTGAATCTTATTTCCCTTTAGGCATCTGAATAAGGCAGTTTTCTGAGCTTGATACTCACAGAGGAAACAAAAGATTAAGAGCTTAATCAAAGTAAGAAACAATGCCTGGCAGGGGCCAAATACCTCCCAGTCTCCTTTTCAGTAGCAGCCTGTGCTTAAAACAGCCTGTAAGAAAATTCCCAGTCAGAAACTTTCCACAGAAGCTTTTCTTTTTAATGTTGTCATGCCCATCCACTGAAAGTGGGGATTTTTTTCAGGGACATACCATCTGGGATGAAATTTGTCCTTGGAGCAGGTTGGTCATCATTCAGCACTTTGCTGTGTATTTTTTGACAATGTTGAAACTGAAAAGAGAAGCCCCCACCCTCCCTGTAGATTCATATCAATGCAGGAATAGAAGAATATTTGTTACTCCAAAACCTTCTAAGGATGGAAAAATACATTTACTATGCATATTTCTCTGAAATGTATCTCCCATTGACGACAGCAGGCTGATTCCCATCTTAAATGAATCACAGGTTCTTCTACTGGCCTGAAGTGATGTTCTGCATCTATTCGGTCTTACCCCAGAAAACTTGCAAATATCTCTACAGCCCATAGATATATGATCCAGATTCAGTGGCAGGTTTTGCTACTTACTTCAAAGGCTTTATATTAGTACTCTCTATGTACGGCATGAATTACTTTGGGAAATTCACATCTGGTATGAAATGTGGCATCTGTTTAACAGTCTGGAGAGAGCTTTAGGGCTGAGAGTCAAAAAAATTGTTCCAGCCCAAACTGCAATTTAAGTTTACCAGGCTGGGACACAACCAGGACATGAGCAGTCTGACTGCTGCTCTTCAAGAAAGTACTTGGAAATGGACATAAATTATGAATAGCCTGGGTTTTTGTCTGATCAGAATTTAGAGGATCTTTTGATACCTGAATGTCAGCCTCCTATTAAAGACATTATTACATTTCTGACAAAGAAAATGGTACTCTTATGTGAAGTAGCAGGAGAAGAAACGTCTATCCTATGAGTAAGAGTTAGGCTAAAACTGGTCACTACTGTGCACTAACACTGTAAGGTGAAGTCCAGGAAAAAGCCAAAACGCTAAAACAAAATGCCAGGGGTCATTTGAAAAAGGCAAGCTGTCTCTTTAAATGGGAAACACAAATTGTGGTAAATCAATACATATTGCTAACATTTTGAAAGTTATTTTGTTCCATCTTTTGGATTTCAAGAGGTGGGAGAAGTCTTTATTCTCCTCTGAAATGGCTGATAGTTCCTTTTGCAAAGCGCAGGACAAAAGACTGCGCTTTATTTTAATCATCCCTCTGGCTCTAGCTGGTAGTGAAAGCCACCTAATTGGCAGCCCATAAGAGTGAAATCTTCCACTTACCCACAAAAAAGCTACAGCTGTGATAGCGGTAAGGCAAGCTACTCACCACTAGGAGAGGACTGTGGAGGAAAATACTTCGATGAAGTGAAAAAGGTGCTGTTCATAATCTGTTTGAACCATTCAATTCCATTGAAAATTATACTGGGGGGCTGTGATGCTGGCATCTGGCCATTGTGTTAAGGAGCCTATCCATTTCACCTCTATTTGTGTAGCTCAATGAAAAATCTAGCAAGCAGGAAACACTTCCCAGTTACTAATGGCCAAGGTTGTGTTTGAATGAGTGGCTGGCAGGAGAAAGTATTAGCACTCCCTAATTTCAGTCCTTTTTGTAAGGACTCTCTCTCTTAAACCTGTAATCTCTTGCATTGTTCAGCGTTTGATTATTACTCTTCTCTAAAGACAAAACTGCAGTTTTAATATGACTATTTTTAGGGAGTATCTATAGCAAGGGAAGAAATATGTTAGGGAGGCTCAGCAGTTTTTTGCAAATGGAAGATACTTGCAGTTCAGCATCTAAGAAAGCATCAAGGTCCTTGGGTAGTGTTCCTCATGTGCTGGACCAGAGCTCTGCAGAGCAAAAGATAGAAACATCCCTTAAAGAATGGTATCACCTGTTGGTACTTGGGTTATATCAGATCGTGACCAGGACTGTGACTACAAAAACCCTTCTTTCCTAACCTATTCCCACTCAGCATTCTTCTGCTGCAGGAGATGCAAAATACATAAACAGATGGAATAAACACAATGAATAGATATGTTTTTAATGGATTAATTGTAATTGGATTGTGAATGAAAACCTCCATGGAGACACAGCATAGGATGTCCTTGGAGCCCTTTCAGAAAGGAAAGGTGATTCTTGGATTTTAAAACCTTGTGAAACTGCTCTAAGGGCAATTCTGTTTGAGAAGTGCAGCTCTAGTGGTTCTACACAATAAGTCAGGGAGAGCCATTTCTTTGTTACTCTGAGGAAAGTGAGACTGTCAAGGAGATCCTTGCGCAAAAGGAATGGAAAGCACCAGGTCAACAAAAGGCAACAAGTCTGTGTCTGACAGAAAATGCCCTTCAGTCTGCCATTGGAAATAGGGCTTAATACTTACTGATAACAGCAGAAATATCCCAGCATGGCAGAGGATATATCTGGAGGGGTTACAACCAAGTCAGGCAGAATATCTTGAAGCCATGTACTGTTGCCAGAGGAGGAAGGCATGTGAAGGACAGCAGAAGTCTTGTGTTAAGATGGGAAAGGGTCCTTAAATGTTTGTCATACACATGAATGTTCTGGATAGAAGTGCTGAGTGGAATCAAATCCCCTGTACAATGTGCCCTCTTGTACCTTAGGCCACTGATCACTCATTGTCCCCCTAAACCTTAAGTTCCACAGATCCCTGTGCTCTTTAGTGCCCTTGTCCCATCCTCTTCTGAGCCAAACCAGCCCGTTCACAAGCCCTTATCCTTCCCATGCTAGAGCTCAGATCAGCTCTGTAGATTAGTGCAGAATAGACATTTTTATTTTGTGGTTGAACTGATTTTCCTCCAACTTAGTGATTTAATGGGCAAACTAAGGAGCCCAATGCATACCTAAAGTATTCATGATAGGCTAATGAGGGATGTGACTTTTCTCCTTCAGTGAAAAGGATGCCCTGGATCCACGGCATAGCAATGCTGGATTTATGTGCCTGCAGCTGCTGCCATGACACGCAGCACTTCTGTGAATTTAAACTAAGGGATTAAACAGGGAATCAGCTAACCTACAGTGCAGCATTTTTTTTTAGAATTAAAACCTTTCTACCTTTTTCACCAGATCTTTATACTTTATTTAAAAACAATGCATTGCTTAGATATTTAATTTTAACCTTTACATGTTTGTCAGCCTTTTTATTTTTTTTTGTTCTGTTTATATTTCCCTTCTTGTAAATACAGAATGCACTTTTCTTCAGTTCTACATGTCCAAGAAGTTGTTGGTCAGGTTGGGGCCTATACTGTCCCCCTTTTTCTACTGAGGCAATGGTGTTCTCTGATCACCCTAAGCCAAGAGCTGGCCAAGTGCTGCTTCGTCCTCAAGAGATCAGCCTTGTATGACACCAATCTCTGCACAGCTTGACTCCTTCTTCCAGCTAGTGCTTGAGAGAGCCTCCTTCCTCTACCTTCATCATTAAGACAGAGCAGAACAAAACTTAAATGGTTGTAGGATGAGGTGGAAACTTCATGAAGGTGTTGAGACTCTCCAATATTCCCTAGCATTGGACTTTTCTGCTTCTGGTTGATATTTTTACAGGAAATTATTTTCACGGGGTTAAAAGCCAGGGGAGCTTACATGTTTATTTTATTAACCCTTATTTTCATGGCTTAGAAGCCTGAGAAGCCTAAAGCAAAGACTTGACCATGTTAGGCCAAGCTATGGCCCTCAGTGTGGAGTCATTCTTCGTTTCTGAGCATACCAAATAGCACTTTACCTGTTTTGTTGTTTTCACTGGAAAAGCAATCATAAAATGAAAGGGGACCCATGAGAAACAGTGAGCCAAGGGCAGATTACATAGGACATAGTTGAAGCCAGAGAGAGCTACTGGAGCAATGGCACCATCAGGGATTTAAAGATTTTGATCTCATGTTGAATTGAGAAGGATGATCTCAGTTTACTGGCAGAGGAGACTGCATGCGAACAACTTGCTGTGTGTGCTGAGGGATGCTCTTTTGGCTGTGCAGCAATGTTGTTTTAGTCTAGGTGAGGATCTCTACAATTATTCCTCTATGCAGAGAAGAAACTAGAGCTTGCAATAACTCTCTCCTATTAACCTGGAGAGATGAGTACCATTTGTTCGCCCTCCTTTCTGTAAAAAGCCCTATATTTGTTGCCCAGATCTCGCAAGCATCCTCCTGTGTAATGCTTGAAGGATCAGGTTATGTGATGACAGACATATCCAGCTTATCAGGGAGGATGGGGAAGGGGCAGCAGTGGGACGCAGCAGCTGTGAAGGCTGGTGTACTCCCTGTGGCAGTGTGGTACTGCAGTGCCTCTCCCACACAGCCACTGTGGACAGACGAAACCCAGGACATACAGTTCCATCTGGCCCAGGAGGGCTGTGGAGAAGGAAATAGCCGGAGTATTATGTCCCATACACAAGGTATGGGATACCTGGTCTGCAGCAAGGGAGAGCGAGGCAATTATGAGTTTCACATTTGTGTCACCAGCCTCTATTTTTGTGCCCCCCTCCACTACTGCTTGCAAAAGTCTGAAGCTGCCAGGCTTCCTTTATCTCTGTATTGTCCTTTATCTTCTGTATCCTTGAGGAATATCTAAAATATGTGGGCTTCCCCCAGCCCTGTGAGTGAGTATTCTTTCCCATGGATGTCTCTTCTCCTTAAATATCACAGAAAAACACAGACGAGAAGAGAAACACATCTATAGTAGTTTACCATGGAAGCCAGCCCAACACATAAATAATAAGAGGGAGGACAGGTCCCCATGGGCCCAGAGGAACTGCTGTGACATCTCAGTGCTGTGTAACTCCACCAGATGCTTCTGTCCCTGACCAGCATAGAGGGATGAACAGCCACTGAAAAAGGGAAGAAGGAAAAACTGACTGCAAGATTTTAAGATGCTGTTTCCTGAAACTCTTTCCTGGATTCCCTGATCTCTGTGTTTTAGTGTGCTCCTGTCTTTGTTTTCCTTTTCTGCCTGCAGAGGCAGCCCCCGTTGTCCTCCACAGTTCAGTTCTGCTGTGTGCCATGGTGCTGGCATTGCCACCTGGCCACAGGGGGCTGGCTCAGACCCTGCACTACGAAGAAACCCAGCCAGTGTCTGAACACAGAGGCTTTACCTTCAAGAAACAGTGTTATCCAAGGGCAGGAGTGGATTTGGGTGGTATCATCTGTGCTTTCAGTGCATTGTTTACCTGGACCTGTACAGAGCGCACAGCTCATTGCATTGCCCACTGCAGGATGTGTCTGGGCAATGAGGGGTTTGGCTTCTATAGCTGCCTTAGGGATAGGGATGCAAACAGAGCCTGGCTTATTGCAAGTGAGACTGAGAGCTCACAGTCTTAATACTGGCAGTATAATGGGCAAAAAATCTGAGCCTGCAACTGGGACTTCACCCTCTCCCTATTCCTGTTTGGGCCAGCTCAGACATAGATTGCTCAGCTGGCTGAGCTTAACCCTCTGCGCACCTGCCTTCATAGGCTCTGAGTCTGCTTTAAATCACTTCTGTTGTCTTCAGTTCCTTGCTGAGCTGTGACGAGTTACTGTGGCTTTACAGTGAGCAGAGAATACACTCATGGTTTATTTTGGTTGTTCCAGTTAACTCTTTCTCTGTTCCCCCTCAGTTCTCCTGAAGCCTCCTGCACTCTGGGTTTTCTGCCTACCTTTTGTTCTCTGAGCATTGGCCTTGTTGTGACACCCCATTTGCTGAATATAAGCATCCACAATGAGGACAGTGGCCAAGACCCTTAGCAGCTGTGCCCCTGCTCAACCATTTCACACACCTGCCCCTCCTCTGCTTCCTCACATAGCCCTTGCTGCAGCCTGTGGCATCTCCTGACCTCTCACCCTAACAAAACTAGTCATCTAGAAAACTTTTTGACAAGCACTAAATGGAAATACTTGCAAAACTGGGTCAAAATCAGCAAATAATTTTGGCTGGGAAGAAAAAAAGGTGTGAAGAGAAAGAGGAATTTTGAAAATGCCATGCAATGTCACTTAGACATGTGCAAAATGCAATGTTCCATTTTGGAAAAGCCTAAATCACATCAAAGATTCTCAGAGTGACTTCAGGCTTTCAAACAGCATTCCAGCCACTGAATTTCAAAACAGTTGGTTTTGATAGTTGACTAGCAATTCTATTAAAAAAAAAGACAAATATTCACAGAAGATTCACAAGACAATGGTATTTTCTCTTGGCCTGAGAAAAAAGGTCTCAGGATGACCTGGAACACTTTTTTTTCATGTTTTCGCTTTTTTATTGTGTGGAAAATACATGTAAAGCTTTCTCTTTCAGTTTGACACAATCCTTTCTTCATCTCCAGTATTTACCTCTCTGGAAAGAAACACTACGAAAGACCCTCTTTCACTCAGTCCCTGCCAGGGCCTTGATTTCTACCATTTTAAACAGAATCTTGCACAGCTTCTTTCACCTTTGGCAATAGGGGCAGCTCCTCAAGAGAGATTGGCTTTGCTAGGCTAACACAGCCTTTGCAAATCCACTTAGTAGGCACACCTAGTGTTTAAATATAATGTGAAGAGATTTGAAGTTCATGTCATGCACTTCTTTATGCATCCAAGCCTATAGATAACAGCTTTCAGCATGGTGCCTCATTCAAAGAACGAAGCTGGTGACCCATTCCATTGAAGTTTAAAATTAAAATGGAAATTAACTTCCCTGCTCATCCATCATGACACCCTCACCTTAAAATAGCTGAGGTCATCAAGAAAAAAATGGGATGTGTTTTTTAATTCTGTTTCTGTTATGCTGTGAGTTAATATTCATGGAAATTCTGAGAGAACACTTGGGAGAGAGCCCAGAAAAACAAGAAGGAAAAGAAGGAAGGATTTTATGTGGTTTATAGGAATGTTAAAGAGAAGACTGTGATTTGTTTCTGAAGTGATGTGCCACTTCCTTCAGCCAGGAGCAGTCCTAGCAGCCTCCTGGCATTCCCAGGAGTCAGGTTTCCAAGCGGGACCTGCTGTGCAAGGCATGTGCCTGGCGTGGCTTAACCAAGGACGTCCTTGCTCAAAAGGAGCCTGACAAAGACCAGCCAGCAGCACCCAGAGGCACAGCCGGGCTGCCTGTGTCCCCAACCAGGGCCTGCCTGCCACAGGGTTTGCAGGCTGTGTGCTGCTCTCTTCTGCCACAGGAATGATTTGTCCTAGCCCATCTGCATCCGATTCTGCACAACAGGGATTGCAGCGTGGGCTCATCTTCAGCACACAAAGTGTCAACAGAAAATGTGACTTCAAAGCCTAGAAATGTCACCCCAAAAAGCCAGGAGACTGACTGCAGGGCCTGAGTTTGCCTGAGAGCCCCAGCGCCCCATCCTATGAACCATTTGTGGCATTTTTTTCCTCCGGCATCTTTTTGGTGTTTCTCGTCACTGCCACTTGCTAATTAACATGCTTATTGTGGGTTGCTTGATTCTTTTGAAATGTGCTAAGACACACAGTTCTGGAAAAAGCACACTGACAAACTTGAAACACCTGTAATTATCTACCGTAATAGCTACAACTTGGGTCCAATGGCAGTGAGGCACGCTATGATATCATGTCACATCCTCTGCTTATGATCAGGCAGACACCCTCTGCCTCCGAAAGCACCTTCCCCTCAACCAAGCTGTAGCACTTGGCCCTTCACAGAAAGGGAGTGCTCATCCCAACCAAGGCAGCAGGATTGTTTCCGCTCCACATTCAGAACTGTGTCTATTGCCATAGGGGGCTATTGAGTACAGCTGCCAAAAATCACCAGGGAATCCATAAACCCACTGTTAAGATAATTTCGCTGCCTTCCCTGTCATTTCCTTTTTAGATCTAACTCTGCTGTTCTTGTAGGACTTAGTCAGTACCCATCCCAGCTTTTTTGCCTAGCACACAGTGCTGAAACCAAACGCGAACACTGTGAAACCTGATTCACTGAATGTCTCCTGGAACAAACTTGGGGGCATGGGAAGTATGACAGAGGGAAGCCACTGCAGGAGAAAACAAACATTATGTTTTAACCAACACCTGCCTCCCTGCCTGATAAGGAGGACACCAGTTTGCAGGTTCTTCCACTTTCTTCCAACCTACGCATCAGCCCCTGCATCCTCACTCAGATCGCACAGCATCTGCATGATCTGACTCACACAGTTGGGTTTTATTCATTGTCACATGGCTGGAGCAAACCCACACTTGTCACTTGGCATATCTACAGCTTAATCCAGGACAAGGGAGAGACCGACATGTTAGTCAGCAGTGGGAAGCTCCCTCTCCTGAAGCTCTCGTGGGACATGTGGACTTGATGAAGCTTCTCAGGCCTCCAGGAAACTCTATACCTATGAATGCACCAGCCATGTCAGCACAAAAGTGAGTGCCCTGAAAAAAGTTTTATCTGAAACATGGAAGAGTAACAGGACAGTCGAACCCAAAGAGTGAAACCTTTTCTGGCATCTTTGAGATGGGCAGCAACACTGTCTGATCCATCTAGAAAAAAGAACTCCATCTCTACCCTAAAAGGTTAGCCAGCCTGCCTGCTCACCCCCCTGGAAGCGTACCCCTAAATCTTCTCTGCTCCTTTAGCTGGATCCCAGCTGCGGTGTTAGCTTGGGTTAGGCTCTCGGAGTGATTATTGTCATCTGTGCCTTACCTTGCCTCTTCACCAATTTAAAAACATGCTCCATTACTCTTTGCTAGGTGTGGCTTTCCATGACCCCAAGGACTGGTTGCAGCACGGTGACAAATCGCACAGCTCAGGGCACACATCACAGTGTGGTGAAAGTGCAAGATGGAGAAGATGAGGGGGGAGTTCTACACTTGGTATTTGCAGGTGCCCACTCATGGAGTACAGTGACCTGGAAAGGGATGGTGACATTTCTTCATCACCTCTGAGCTAATGTCTGTGCCTCTGGGCTCGCCTCACTCACATCTGAATCACCCCATGATGATTGCTTGCATTCCTCCCTCCTGCTCTGTGCCACATTCTCACCTGGGCTTTGGAGCAAGTGAATATGTCATCCTGCGTGGTTGCACACCAGTGACCTATGACACCTCTGCACATCCTTGCTAATGCTGGTGCAGCCTTTGACTTACAAGTGCATGACCATGAAGGTTGGAGGCAGAGTGGTGGCATCCAAGGGTGGCACAATCTCTCTGCTCACCAGGAGCAGCCACCATGTCAGAGGGAGGAGAGGTGACAGTGAGCAGCTGAGGCAGGAAGGGATGCTCCTCACTGCATGGTTTAGGGCAGGGGACTTGGAGAGTTGTTTGATCACACTGTACCTCTCTATTTTGAGTTTGAAGTTTGAAGACATGTGACAGTAGATACTCTGCATGATCTGGGAGACCCTCATCTCCAAGAGGCAAAAGGGGCCAAGGAGGTTGTTGGTGGTCCCTCAGCCCTATAGCCCATGGAACTGGGGCTGAGCCAAGGACCCAAGCTGGGACCTCCTGCTTCTCTTCAACAGTTCCCTGCCACTGCCCTTATTCCTGCTGTACAACACTCCAAACCTCAACACTAGGTCTTTGACCACAGTGTAATATCCATTCTTTTGGCCAAAAGCATTTTGGAACATGTATCTTTAAGCACCTGTCTAAAATCATCACGCCACCTGTCCTTTCAATATAATTATATATAACCTGTGCATACATGCAAAGGTCCAAACTCACTCAAATTCACCAAAATAAGCAGAGACAGCAGACATCTGACAGCTGTTTCTGCAGATAGTGTAACTAAATTTTATTATCCTTCAATGTTTGACTTTAACAAAGAAATGCCATTTAATTGTACCTGTATTTGCAAGGCAGCTTAAATTCATTCTATAAAATAAGCAGTGTAAAATTCCTTTACCTAAATTATGTGTAGATTGCTTTTGATTCTTTGTTTCTGTTTCTCTTTCTCTTCAACTGCTTGTTCTCTTCTTCCTTTCTCCTCTCACATTAGCTTAAAATCTATCTTTTCCTTTGTTCCCCATACTTCTCTCTCCCTCCCTTCTTTCTTCCTTTTTCATTTGTTTCTTTCTTTAGTTAATTGAAATAATAATAAAACAAAAAGTTGATTTACTAATAGTTTTTCATCTGGCTGTCCAAAGAAAATAAGACACAAGACAATTCTGTCTGGCTGTCAGTCTCCCTAGTTTCTACAGTGAAAACCTCAAACATAATCAATTCTTACAAGCTGCATGATGATCAATGACCAAGTGAAGATGTTTAAGCTAGGAGCTTGCTGAGGGAAAGGCCACAGCATACACTTACAATTGTTTTTCCAGTTTGATACGCAGTCACATCAAACTGCAAATGAATATCAGCCACATGATCACTGTCTGTGTTGTTTGGGCTCTGAGTAGAAGTGGAGACAGGGACAGTGGGTACAAATTCATAGGAACTCACATTGCATTCTTTCTGCTGTTTAGTGGACAACTTGCTTTCTAAATTTCCTAGAACTTGTTTTATTACAGTAAAAATAAAAGAAACCTCTACTACATCTGGTTTAGGGAGGGGGGAAATAAAACTGGCACTGCAAAAAGAAAAACACAGGAATGAAAAAACATAGAGAAAAAGATTTTGGGACTAAATGCTGCCTCCGAGTTGTGAACAAAGAAACTGTTTCCTGCTGTTTCATTCCTGTTTTGTCCAAGTAAAGAGGGTTTCATGTACCTTCTGTGTAAATAAAGCAGAGTTCAATAAGAAAATACAGGGCTCCTTTATTAATTTTTTTCTCCTAAATGAAACTGTGCTCAAGACATTTAAAACTGGCTAACCATGCAAGTCAGAAAGGGATAATAGCTTTGTGAAGTGATCTAAAATGCTCCCAACATTGCACAGACCTGATGTGTGTGCATTATCTTAATGCTCCTCTGCTGTTTATTTTATATGTGTTGTCACGTCAGAGCTCTGACAAGGCTCAGGCTGAGATTCCGTTCCCCTGGAACTCTTAACCCTCCCATGACAAACAGCCCTGTTCAAATGAACAGAGATGAACCTAAACATCCTTCCATTCTCCTGACCTTTCCCCACACTCACTGTCTTCCCCCACCCCACAATACAACTTCTAAGCAATCCTGTCCTCCAGTGGCATCTAAACTTCAGTACTGAGGGCTCCAGACATGGAACTGGGGTCTAGGAAATTCCCAATTTTACTCTGAATTCTGAAGTACTAGTAGCTGAGAAACCCTAGGTTCATTGTCTTTCCCTTCTGGTTTTGGACTTCCAAGTTACATTGTAATTTTTTGTCAAATTTGTCTCTTCTAGCATAAAAAGTCTGGTTGGCTTTTTTGTTTGTTTGCTTGTTTGTTTGTTTTAAATTAAGTGAAGGTGGTCTATCATGGTTTCTGGGATCTGGGCTTTAGAAAAGCAGCACCCCAGGTCACAGATAAAGGTTGTGATAAAGATTGAGTGGTACTGGCATCTGCTTTATTATACTTAATCCTAGATATCTGGTCTTGTGGCTTTCCTTTCCCTGGTTGTCAAAGAGCTTTTTGAATTTCCAGCATCGGGCTCTTTACCCTCCTTGTGATGAAGAGGGTTTCTGATGCCAAGAAAGAAAATCATATGGAGCAAGTGCTTCATGACTCAGTCCAAGAAGTCACAGATTGTTTTAATTTCCAACTCTGAAATGCTGATATGCCCATTTCTCAGATTTCAGATATCCTTTGCCTAATCAGTGCATTGGACACTGTCTGGTGACTAAAGTGTTAAGGAAGTTTCCTTGTTGAATTATATTTTCATTCTGTCTGTCTCTACTGTTTCCAACCCCACACCCCCTCAGGATTTTCTAACCTCCATGCTCTATTTTGGCTAGTGATGTCAGAGGCAGAGCTGTTACCATGGAGAAGAAGGGGACAGACTCCACTGAGATGGACACAGGCATAGCCTAAATCTACAGAAAACTTGTGATTCATCAGCCAAATTGCGTGTCATCATTAACAGCTTCTAAAAGGGGTCATCAATAATTTTTCATTTTAATGTAAGTGGTGGTGGACAAGTTTATTAAAAACTTCATGAAAGCCTGGCTAAAGTTTACATCATAAAAAAATCACAACACATGTTATTAATGAATAAGTGGAACAATATCAGGCACCCTCTCAAGAATGGTTACAAGA
The DNA here is from genome assembly GCA_013396755.1 of Sclerurus mexicanus. Lineage (NCBI taxonomy): Eukaryota > Metazoa > Chordata > Aves > Passeriformes > Furnariidae > Sclerurus > Sclerurus mexicanus. Next base: position 1,499,086 of record VWZF01005843.1, on the reverse strand, counting down.
ATATGGCTATAAGAAACCAAGCTGGGGGCCGGAGATTTTCACTAAAAGAAAACACAATTACTCGTTGCACGCTAGGATCAATGTTGCAATGATGCACAGAAAATGCAAGGAGCTCCTTAAATGGTGACGAGAGAGCAAATACAATGACACTAGGTTTCATAAAGAGCATCTCCACAAGGATGCACTGATGTATTTCATAATATTTCTGGTTTTCTTTCTCTTGTTTTGTTATTTTCTAATGTTTTGCTTACTTAAACTTTGCCTGTTATGTGAAATATTTCACTCCAGCATAACCCTCTCTTCTCAACAGCTGTTTAAATCTTTTTCTCTTCCATTGCTCTAAGAAAATTTTCATAAGGTGAATGCTCCACAGTAACCTTTGCCTGGATAAAGGGGTAAGCTCAGTACCAGGCAAGGCTCTAGGAACACAATTTGGCTACAGAACACTTGACATCCCATGTGTTCACTGGCCAAGTAAGTGTCTAAGATTACTGGAAAATCCTGTATGTTATCTGGATTCGGGAAAAGCATTTCAGAAACACCCAGAAACCCTTTTTTTGGTCATAGAATTCAGCACTGAGATGCTCCACAGAAGTTTTCTATGAAGATAGCTTTACATGTTATTTCATAAGAATAGGAAATATTCTCATCTCATAAATAGTAATAACAAAGTTGAGAGTTGTTTTCTCAGTTTCCTTTACTGTTGGGAGGCTTTTCTTGGTCATCACCAGGCTGCTGGGAGTATTATCTCTCTAGCAACAGAGTCTAAGCTGAAAGACCACATTCAGCTCCAGTTCACAATCCAACACAGGCAGCACTGCATTTAGTTCACTCTTCCATAATTTTATAGCGTTTTGAAAACTGTCAAGTGTAAAAATGCAGTTAAAATGACAGCAGTAAGAACTCTCTGGATCTTGGCAAAAAAGGCTCATTATTGCTCGGTGGAATTTCTTGATGAGGTGTTGTGGTAGCTGTAGCTGGCTTCTCTGGTGATTATTAAATATAGTTGCCCAGAAGCATCTCCTGGCACAAAAATTCCTATAACCACTGACTTTCAGAAGGGTTCTCCTGAGGCAAGACCACTGGAGATTTGTTCTGCATGCTGTACTCTTCCTTACACATGCGAAACTGCCTGCTGAAAGAGGCAAAGGAAAGTTGTATCTTGGATTTGCACCACCGCAGCTGTTTTTACCTTATGTTCACCTTAGCTCCACAGATGTGAATCACATAAAGCTACTTTGAAAATTATATAGCTGTAAGTGCTGCCATCCCTTCAAGATACAGGATCCCAGAGAGCACTCTGGCTGTGCTGAGTCTAGGAGCAGCACTGTTCCTAGAGCTGGAGAAAACACAACACACCAGTGAAAAGGACTGAGAATGACTGCTTGGAGGCTGCTACGACACCAGCATTAATCCTCTTACTGTTTTTTTAAACAGCTTGAGTCCATTTCATAGTCAACATCAGCATATTTTTAAATCTTGGAGATTTATATTTGAGAACATTCATTTATAGGGTCAGTTGTGATGGTAATCATCCCCCTGCTAAATCCAGGTTTTCTGCAATGCGGTAACATGACACTTTTCCATAAAGATCCTGATCGCTCTTAGCTGAACTTGTTCCCTGCCATGAAACAGGGAGTCCTGCTCAAGCAAGAAGAAGGTATAGTACCCTTCAGAAACACACCCCACACTGCTAGAGAAGAGAAAGGAAAAAAAAAACCAATGAAAGACTCCCAACTCTGCTGCAGTACAAAGGAATATGTTGTTCTTTTTGAGATCCATGTGGGAAATTTCAAATGAATTGTTTTGTTTCATGGATTTTTAAATCTGAAGCCAAACAACCCCATTAATAAAAGAATTGTGGAATGGGGATCGTGACACATATCTGCAAGTCCAAGAGAAGAAGAAATACATCTCATTTTTCCCTGTTTGTTTCCTTTTCTCATCTCTCATCTCCCATCTAAGGGACCACCCCTGCAGAGTACTTTTAATTAAGCAAAATCCATTTGCTTAATGTCTGGAACTCAGGGAAGCAGGATTAAATATTCCCGTGAAACGCCAATGTTAATTTATTTAAGGATGGGAGTTTGTAATGACCAAATCACATCTTGTACTCAAAACCCACTTAAATAATCAGATTCAGAACGCCCAGAGACTGCCTGGGAGCTGTTTTTAGATGAAGAATTGTTTTGCTCTGTTATCTGAGCTGTCCCAGGACAATCATGCTGAGAGGATGTTGTTACCAAAGGGTGTCCTAAGTGGGTACTCATGGAATAGCTCTCTGTGCAGACTGAGAGAGACTTAGAGCACAGCATGGCAAAACACTCTTATGGAAAGTCATATGATTTTTCCTTTAACATGTTTAGAAATGACCTATTTTCTTTCTTCCCAGATGAATGTTGGTTAGAGCATGGTGTGATCCCCATATGGGCCATTCTCTTAAGAGTTATATTGGATGACTATTGGAGGTCCCTTCCAACTCAGAATATTCTCTGATTTTGTGAATTCCATCCTCACCAATTTCCATTCCTGGCTTTTGTGGAAAATGTAATATTGAAAATGAAAACAGTTTTATTTTCTTCTGAAATCCCAGGATTTTTCTCTTGTCTGTGACAAAGCAAACGTTACAAATATGAAGTTTTGAAAAAACCCTATTTTTCTTTTATTCCACTAAAATTTCCCATTTGCTGACCAGGTTTGCCTGTCAGCTATGCAAAGACCCTGCCTATGCCCCCCTCCATCCCATTTCTGCTGAAATCCATCTTCATCAGGGTTAGACATCACTTCCTGAGGGCACTCAGGGCACTGGTTCCCAAGACCATAGATTCACGGTGGCCTCAAAATGAATCATCTGAAAGTGGTCACTGCTGCATGTCACAGCTTGCATGCTCATCACAAATTGGCTCTGGCAAATCAAGTGTGACTGACCTTTTTCTGAGTGAGTCATTTATTTTTGTATACCTGTCGTTGCTTGTTCCACTCAGCGGTACTCCAACTCCATCCTGATGGCCTCAGTACTTAGAGATAACACTTCCCGCCTCCCTTCTGATTTCAGGTGTTCCTGAGTGTTAATCAACATGCTCTCATCTGTTTCTGCTGCCTTCTGCACATTCCCCTGGGTGTGGGAGCCATGCTACCACCATCTCTGCACAGCAACAGTGCCTGCAGGATTTGGGACTGGTCTCAAACCGGTCTCAAAAGGAGATGCTGGCCCTCCTGTCTTGAGGGATAAGAGCTCTGCTGAGGAAAGAGTTGCTGGAAACCCCATTTTACCATTGCATCTGATTGGATGTTAGTAAATGGTCACAGGTGAAGCTCAGCTCAGTGCATGGCCAAACTAAAGGGCCCCAGAGATGCACACAAGAAGGAGGAGTGCAGTCCTGCCTCTCCTGGGACACAAGAACGACTCTACCCTGGTTGCCAGGAGCTGAGCTGTATCTAGTCCTACTGCCTCAGGGATATCACAGCATGCCTTGTTGGAGGACAATTAGCATTTAGGTGGAGACCAAATTTCCAGGAGAAGCTTCTGCTAACCAACGTCCTTGTGTTTAAGGACTAGAGGTCCCTCTGAGGTAGAGAAGGCCATGGAGAAAGCACATTGTTCAATGGCAGGGCAGGGTGTGCTTATCTCGGTGCATGCTGGTGCTTTTTCCAACTTGGCCAAGTGTGTGGCTGGCCAAAAGCTGGCATCTGCTTAATCTGAGCGTGCAGCAATACTTTTTGTGGTGGTTGCAAGCTGTGTTTGGCCCAACCCAAACTTGCTCACTGCTGCTCTGTCACTGCTCCTCCCTCCTGGTTTTCCTCCCCAGCCCCATCAGTGACCTCCTGTTGTGTCAAGGCTGTCTGTGGCCCGTAGCTCCAAAGCAGCTGCCTTCACTGGCTCTGTGTCCTGCTATGTGCCTAATGGTACATGCTAATGGTCTGATGGACCTGCTTTGTGCCCCACTGGGAACCCTCATGGCTGCGGAGTCCCCAGTCCCTCACTAAGCATCTCCTTTCTGGTATCCTTTCTCCAGCCTCACTGGGGTCTCCTCTGCTCCCTCCCCACAACCACCCCACTCTTGTCCCCTTAGCTACTGTCTTTTCCTCTGTCATCTCTTCAATGCCACTTTCCTGATCTTCCCCCTTGATGTAGGTTCCCCATGATGTTTCTCCTATTTCCTTCTGCATAATCTGTGGCAACCACTAGCACCAAGCAGCTAATCTCTCCTTCCTTATCTACCCTCATCTGTCAGCGGTGCCACCCTCTCTCCTGTGTCCCACAGGTACCAAAATCCTGTGTGACCTTCAGGTCCCTCCTCTGTCTCCTCCTTTCCTGACTTTGTATCAAATTCCAGCAGTTAGAGTTCAGCAGTCTGAAGGTGGCAGGACCCTGTGGACTGTTCCCACCCTGGGACTTCTGCACGTCTGTACACACACTATAAACAAAGGCTTCTGCCAGTTGCTGAGACCAGAAAGCAGGGATTCATTCAGTCACGACCCCCTTTTTTTTAAAAAAAAAAAAATAAATCAGTATGGTGAGAAATTGCAGCCATTTTCCTATTTTGGGATGTGGAAATTGCAGATCTCCTTGGTTATTTATGCTCGTACTGTTTTCAGCTGGCAGTTTTCAGGGGTCTTTGGGAACAAGGAGCTACAGCATCTTTTGGCTGAGGGGCAAGGTAATTTACAATTTACAGATGAGTGCACACACACTCAAACTCATGCATATACCAAAGCCCAAACAGTGCACCAAAACTGCAGGCCCAGAGTCACCTTGCAGAAACCTTTCCGACAGGTCCTGTGAGGAGCTGTCAGAGGTAATGGCATGTGGCCATCTTCACCATCCTGGAAAAATTCACGTCACCAGGCTCTGTCCTGCAAGGCAGACTGCCACTGCTGATCAGGTCCCCTCTGAACAGAGTGAGTCAACTCTGAGCAATAAAGTATTAGCAAAGCAACCACCATGGATCCACTGGGACTTCTCTAGGAAACCATTTCTGCTTCATTCCCACTGATTCAGCTTTACTCATTCCTACTAATACAAACCTACAACATCAGGGACAAATACTAGCATAACATGAAGCAGACCTTCACTCCCAATCTGAAAACCTTACAAGGATCTTGCTCCCTGAAAGCTTCCACTGCTGGGACAGCGTGACTGGCTTGGGCTGGGGTACACAACATCTGCTTTCAATCCCCTGTTCCTCACATGGTGACTGTGACACCCTTGTACTGTGTGTACATATAGAAGACAGACCTGCTCCATGTAAAATAACAGAATGTGGTGGACAGGGTTATGTCCTGTGGTGGACAGGGCAATACTTTCATTTTGGGAAATGATGTTTGTCTGAAATAGGTTTTTTCTTTTTTCTTCTGTAGCTTAAGAGGCTTCTGTCCCTCTAGGTCTATAACGCATGGGGCTCAGAAAAATATTTAGCCCTCACGGATACACAAAATAAGCCTCCTGCATGGGATTGCTGTAGGTTTAAGCGTGTCTGGTAAACTGGAACAATCCCAAATGTACTGATGATTATAGATTTTATACAGTTTCTTTACTGAGTAATTGTGGAATTAGTCTCCAGCAAAACTGTCATGGACATCAACAGGCTCAGATCAAGGGCTCCATTCCAAGCGAATATTTAAAGTGACCTCACGTTCCTTCCAGTTCTTTTCCAGATCCCATCTTCATCTGCCCAGTACATACCAAACCCTTCCATCTAATGGCATGGCTCTGTACAAACAGTAGATAAGAAACAGTAATTAGGTGGAGTGGCAGAGAGCAGTTCCATGAGAGATGAAGCTCATAGCCCTGCAGTCCCAAATATTGTGGGGAGGGCTCTGCTGCAAAGAGAAATCTGTCATTGGGCATGAGACCGATCCTGTCCCTCAAGTCTGCTGCAGTCATCGAGGCCAAGAGAAGAAAAGGCAGGTGTGGATACCAGAGGCTGGGGAGCTGGAACAGAGCAGAACATGTCCTCATGAAACAGGCAGCATTTCTCTGCTTGCTTCCTCAGAGGCAGCTGCGTGTTTCGTCTGAAGCCAATCTCTCACTGGAGCTGCTTGAGAACAAGCGCTGAGGAGCCCCCATTGTAAACGCCACACAAAAACACAAAAGACAGAGTCTAAAGTAAAAAATATTTCCATAATAAAACTGTCAAGGGGAAATGAGAGACTAGAAACCTTTGTACCGCCAAATAATTAAGAACAGTGACGCCCTCTCCAAAGCACTTGAGATAAACTGTCTCCTTAATACTCTAATTGGAGAGGAGCATTCAGGGTGAGATGCACACACGGACCAGAGGAGTAGATGACCCATGGACGACAGCCTGGGAGCTGCAGGGGATGGGTACGTGGCTTGAGCTCCTGCCAAGGAGCACAGAAATCCCCGCTCCCCTGCGGACTTCCCGATGCTCCTACAGTTTCTCCAAATTAGGTCACTCCCACACAGCCTACAAGTAAGAGCAGCCAGCACTGGACCACCCAGAGCAATGGGGAGGAGGCTAACAATGATGAAGCAGAACCACAGATGATATGATGCAAGGGAGGGTTGGGCAATTAGAAACATACATTCCAGTGGATGAGGGGAAACAGAAGGTCTTCACAGAAGATGGTGGAATGTGATCTCTGAGCTGTGGTACAGCCTAGGGTGGAAAGTCCTCATGTCACAGTGCTTAGTGCATGCACCCAGCCCAAGCTGGCACATGGGGATCTATCACTGGCCTCACTGCACCCACAGCACTCTGGGTCTCCAGGGGTGTTTCTTTTCCAACAGAGGAGAGTTGACTTTGCCCAGTTTAAAGAGCTGGCCTCATGCTTAGCTTTCGGAAAGGGTTCACCAGCAAGGAATGACATGTGGTGTCAGGGCCCCAGGTAATTTCTCAGCAAAATACTGAGAATCTGCCTCCTTTCATGAACCGTCTGGGATTCAATTTTCTCAGGACTACACTAGTGGTTGTTTTCCTTCTGCATCTCACAGCTCTTTTCTTACCCACACTGCTTTTACCAGAGGGCTTGACTGCCTGAGACACTGAAGAACAACAGCAACAAATCACCATAACCCAGTTTCTTTCTCTTCTGATCTTCTCACTTCACAGGACACAGGGAGCCAAGAAGATGCCAAATGAGAATCAGGCCTTTCTAGGGGAAATGGTGATCAACTCCAGGTCTGGATGGTCTTACAGACGCTCACAAGAGTTCCTTGGATTTCCAGAGTGAGTCAGTTCAACAGGCACAGGAATACCTTTAGGGCAGTTATTTCTCTTCCTCACTGTAATTAGGAGAAGGTGACTACCTGATGGGGAAAAATCACATTTGTTTCAGCTTACAGAGCTGAATGAAGCAGACTGTGGCCCCTGAAAGCCACTCATGCACCTCATGGATCAAAGGAAAGACATGGATTATTGTGGAACTAGCAAGAGGACCCATGGTTTTGAACAAATCACCTGCTGTTTTTAGCCCAGACACTGAGACATAGGAGTGCATCAGATGAAATAACAGATGAAACACAGATGTGGAAACCAAGACAACCAAGAACTGATGGACTTCAAATGACAGAAATAACCCTAACAGATCAATACCAGACCAAGCAACCTAGAAAAACCTGCAGTCTCAAATACTCCTCTGTCAGACTGAGAGCAGAAGTTACTTCCATTTCAGAAGTGATGGAGTCAGTCATACACTAGGTATAAAACACAAACACCAGACACTTGGCGGTGTGCAGCTACCTGACAAAGGCATTAAGTTAGTTGGACTCACTTGAAGCACAGACTTTTTATATTTTCAAAACACCAAGTTCCATGGAAATATTCAGGCTGCCATGGCAACATGGTACGTTTGTTCCTGAGTGTCATTTCCCATCACAATTGTTTTTTTTTTTAATCAGAACTTTGCCTGACTTCAAAACTTTGGTTGCTGAGGCAACATGTCCCTTTCAAGGGAAGCGAATGGCTCTGCCTATCTATGCCAAGGCAAGGGCTCTTCTTTGAAGACCAGCACGCTACAGCAAGGGAGGAGGTGTTAGAGAGGCTAAAAAGGTACCCAAGGAAGCAGAGGGAGAGGAAGAAACTGTGCTGAAGTGGCTGCGGAAGGGCAACACACGCCTTCGTGTGAGGCAGGTGGGATGGGCTTTGAGTGGGAGGCTCCAGGCTTAGCACTGGCGAGCTAATGTACCACATGACATCATTGAGGATATTAAATGCGATCTTAGTGAGAAAACACTTTGCCTTTGATGTATTGTGTCAGGATCTCGTGGACATGTATAGCCCTCACAAGACCTCTGCAAGAAAGGAATTTGTTGCTGGGCTTGTTTGACAAAAAAAGCGATTGAGGCAGAGAGAGCTTGAATGAACTCCTGAAGATCACACAGAAAATTAGTGGCTGATGTAGAAATAAGCCCCTGGGGGTGTTGTGTTTCATTTGTAAGATCATCATTCTTCTGATATTTAACTTATGCTTAAACAGACACCCATTTACCTTCTGCAGAGAAGCTGTGCAATGACTTTTTCTCTCACTAACATATTGCAGTCCTCACCTCTGCTATTTGTCAATGTATTTGGCTGAAATGCACTGAAGCAGGGATTCCTTTCTTTCTAGGTAGTGAGGCCCAGATCTGGACTCTTCCTGACATCCTGCTGCAATGAATGTGATCACCACCAACAATCACAACAGCTCTGGGCAGGTCTTTAACTGGGGTCATTCCTACCTTCCTCTTGACTGGAAGTCCATAAGGGACACAGCACCACCATTGCTTAGCTGCCCATGGGCTCTGGCTGACTCACTTCCAGAAGACAGTGAGCCACTTCAAGAGGTAGAAGGGCACAGCATCCAGCAGAAAGAGCAAATAGTTTGTGGAGGAGGCCTGCAGGGGTGGCTGGGTGCCCACTGGTGGCTCTAAGGAAATGCCCAGGATGAGGTCATACATCACCACAGGAATGAGCACCAGGTGAGGAGCACAAGACATGATGAGAACAGGCAAGGGATGAAAAGAGCACAATAGCATGGCACACCACTGCTGCTGACATGAGGAGTGAGGTTGGAACCTGGGAAATCAGTACTGGGAAGGCTATCCTGCCACAAATCAGAATGAGTGAGCAAGAAAATTAGCTTTTATTTCATTAAAGTTGCTGAGGAGATATAATAGAAGCAGCAGCAAATATTGATCAGCCAGGCAAATCTCTTCAGAGGGGATTTGTTCACCATGTCAGTGGCCTCTTGTGGAACAGTGGTGTTCCACAGAGAGGGTGTGATTCATCCCACAAGAGGAGAATGACTTGAGATAGAAGAAAGGTGGGAAAGCAAAAAAGGGTTAACAGCAAAAGGAGGGGGACATTAGGGAGGTGAAAAGTTATGGCACATATTTCTCTGCCTCCTAAAGAGGAGGAGAGAGCTCAGGACAAGTGGAAAATACTGTGGATGAAAGAAATCCTCATGAGCAGAGCCTGTGATTGAAGAAGCTGGATTTCATCCATCCTTTCTGCTGTTAACTCTTGTGCATCTGGGGCTAAGACATGCTGTTTTTCTGTGCCTCCACTCCCTCCTCTGCAGGAGGGATGACCAGACTTCTCTACCATCACAGAGTTTGAAAGGATAGATGTGTTACTGATTGAAAGGTGCCAAGTCACTGCGGGGACTAGGAACCAGTTTAAGACTGAGGAGTGAGATTGCACAGGAATGGTTTACACAAGATCTCCCCTCTCACCTTAGCTCCTGTGAGCCTTGTATTTCCCTTGCCTCCACCAGTACTTAGTGATCTTCTCACATGCCCTATCTGGGCAGCCTCCAACTGCACCAACAGCTCTATGTTCTGCAGTCACCTTCACAAGAGGGAGCCCACAAATGCAGGCAGAAAAATCAGAGAAGCTAGCTAATTTAGAGCCATTTGGGCTGTGCAGATTTCACCTACCACTTGCTGCTTACTATGGGACCCAGAACAGAACCATTCACATCCTTTTTAGTGTAATAAGCAGGTGGATTACATGCTTAAAACAAATTATCACTTCAATAGCAGTTCTCCAAAGCCCTCGACTATTGCAATGCCTGTGAGCCAGCATCTTTTCCAGCCTGGAGGTGCACACAGGAGGTGATGCTGAAAAGCAAAGCCAATGAGCAAATATCTGGGGATGGTACCAGTTATTGCTTAACCAGAGGGCACGACTGATTCATTAGGTTAGCTCTTGCCATGTCTCCACTTTTCAGCCTGTATCTCAGTGCCCCAGTTCCAGACTGATGGTGACTCTGATGCCCATGTATGGGTCACTGGAGATTAGGCTTTGATTTATTTCCAGTTCAGCAATTCATAGCTGACTGCATAAGCAGAGTCAGATACAAACCCACTGCCTAGATCACCACCTGCCTGTTCCAAATCTGGGTCAATGTAGCATTTAAAAACATAAACAGCCAACACAGCCCTGTCAAGCAGATGCAAAGAAGGAAGTAAACATAAAAAGTGCTCTTGATGTCAAAAGCGAAATATACAGAAACCGAGGGCAGCAGACTTTGTATTTCTCCTGCATTTAATTGTCTTTGATGTTTCCTTCCCATGGGCATTCAATTTTAACTGCTTCTTCCTTGTTAATGGAGGACACCAAAAAATGGCCTATGGTTATGGCATGTTTGGCAGAGGACCACCCAGGAGCTGCATCCTCCACATCCTGGGACATTTTCTTCTGTCCAAGCCACTGCAAAAGCAGCCCAAGGAGTGACTCCCATGATGATAATATTTCTCTGGTTATTTCCAGGGATTGTCCACATCCCAAGGCTTCTCTGGCCTGGGCACTGACTCCAGGGATTTTTCCTGACTAGTCTTGGATGTTTCATAACTTTGGCAACCCAAATGCATGTCTAGCAGCATTTGCTGAGGTTATGAGACTCTCCCATGGGTAATACAGAATGTCCTTGGGGCACACATGAACCAGGTGGAAAAGTTGAAGGAGGCCCTATAGCTTCTGATATACTTCAGCACATGTTAGAGGTTGAAGAAGCCCTCAAGACCTCTTTTTTTCTTGCTGATCCTAGTATGGGGGGAACAAGTCCTCTCCCATGCTCTAGCATCTGAGAATTGTCTGGGAGTCTCCTATTCCCAAAGGCAGGATGTTCAGCAGCTGCTGGATGGCCCAGCAAACAAACAAGCAACTTCTGCAAAACGTGCCTGGACATCAGCCATATTAGCCATGAGTGCTGCTCTCCCCTGTGGATACAACAGCTGCCCATTGGAATAAACAGGAAACCATTTTATCCTCTGAGGAGCAAGAAAGGTGAAGGGGTCATGACTGTAAATTGTGTGTCTCTGGAGTTGGGGCATGCAGCATGAGCCACAAACAAATAGGTCTTCTGTTTTTCTCATAGAGAAGGGACTTGAATGCTGGACTTTGCCTTTTGAGCTGGTTCTCTGATCTAATTTTACCCTTTTCTCCAGTGCAAGAGACATAACAGAAGAAGTCCTGGTTTCTCCTCTGAGGTTTTGGAAAGCAGTCAAGTAGCATGGCATGGGGAGGCACTGCAGAAATACACCTGCCAGATCATGTGAAATATAGGTGTACATGTCAGATTCTGCATGACCATTCAGGATTGTTTAGTGTGATCCTGGCTATGAATACCTGTGTTTCTGCACTTTGCCTTCCTACCAGCTGGTGATGTTCATTGAGGAAAACTTGAGTCCCTTTGGGTTCAGCTTTTCTTGGCCATTTTAGAGTCCTTATTTTTCCAGTCCCTTGGAGAGCACATCACTTTTACATTAAATGAAGGCAACCGCAGAGAATTTGCTTTGCCTATGGAGTGCTTTGATTGCTGGGCTCCTTGGCCAGACCACTAGGGCTTGTGTCATGCAGGAGGCAGCTAATATGGGCCAAAAGGGGCCTTCTGACCTCAATAACTCAAGTTTCAGTTTAACTGAAGACTGGGGAAGCTTCACCCTCTTTCCACATGATGCATCTATTACTGTAAGTTACATCTCCAGCTGAATAGGGTACAGCAAAGCAAGGTTGGTGCGGTGTGGCAGTAGTGATGTTACTGTGGAAACCATGATATTTTAATTGTCTACTCAGGAGAAGCCAGGTAAATCAGTCATTGTAGTTCTCCCATTGCAGTAACTGTGCTGCCAGATCTGGAATCAGGCACACAGGGCTCTGGCACTGCCCAGTTTGTGAGAGCAATGTGATGCTGGGAAAGCTATTTTCCTTTTTGTGTCCATTGGTTCTCCCAAATTCATGCCCTTACCTTTCCCCTGATGGACCCACATGAATGGAAAACTTCCTGTATGGGTGACAGCCTCTGCACTCCTGGTCAGACCACCAAACACCTCCCCATGACAAAACACAAACAGAAGATAACTCATAATGCTGAATGTGTATCTTATTGTGGTGCAAGTATCTAGGACAGTGATATTACCTGTATGCTAGATGAGTTGTCAACTCTCATTCTAAAAACCTTATAAATATGTTGAACATTGTGCATTTAGCTCCAGAGTTCTAGTGAAATACTGAAGCTCCTCTTTATGATCACTTGTGACAGCACCCACAGAGTACCAGGTGTGGTTTGAAATCTCACAGATTCCATCAAGTGAAGGATTTCCAGAAAGGAAAAATTCCTATTTGTCTATTTATAGATGCCTATTTATTCTGCAGAGGTGCTGGATGCAAATGAGCACACAGTGCATGGACAGCTGTGGACAGACCTGCTTTCCACTCAGCAAACAGTTCAGGAGTACTGTGATCAAGGCAAGCAGGATAGTTGCTCCTGCTTTCACTCTGAGGGTCCAAAAATGTGTGGTGCAAAGGGCTTATAAACCAGTGTTGCATGGCTTTCCTGGTCAGAGATCTCTGGGGTTTCTGGTCAAATTACCCACACACATGTCTAAGAAAAAGAAAAAAGTCTTTATAAAAAAAAAGGGAGGTGAGATAAGGTGAAGATAAATAATGGGCAGAGAAGGTGGAGCATCTTGGATGCATGAAAGCAGAAGGGCAGGGAGGAGAGGAACAGCCAAGAAGCAGCAGATGGTCCAGGGGATGTTCTCTGATGCGTGTCTCTTGGTGTCCTCTTCCTAACAGGCAGTGCTGAGAGTTGATCCAATATGTTATACCCTGATGTCCTGCCTGCCTGTGAAGCCAGTAGGCTTGAAAACAGAAATGGGAGGCACTCTGTGAGGTGGCCAGGGACAGACCCCAATGGCCAGGAAGGGGAATAGAAGGAGATGACCATGCAGATGGGAAGAGACAGCAGGCACGAGGCATGCAGTGGAGGGGAGGAAGAATAAATAGACTGGCTGGCACTGCTGCGGAAGACTTGGAGCAGAGGTGTGCAGGAAGGTGTGCAAAATGGGGAAAACAGCACAAAGAACAGTAGTGGACAGTTGTATGTCACTGCTGTAGGAGAATGAGCAGTTTGGGATTTTGAAGTAATCTAGCCCAGAATTAGGGTATACAGGCTGTTAGTCAAACTTCTCAGAGGACTTGAGACTCAGCATGAGATACCCCCACCCAGCAGAGCACTACACAGGCACCCAGACCCATGACACATGTGCTGTTCCACAGGGTGATGCCAGGGCAGCACGACATTGCTGCATCATGGTCTTCCTTTGTTTCTTGATCTTTTCTGACACTGTCCAGAGCAAAACATAGGAATTTCTTTGCCTCCAGAAGATCATTTCTCAGCCTGGCAATGGTTGGAGAGACCCTAGAATGTGTTAGTGTTAGTTATGTCAGCAGGCAAACTCTGCCACTGAGATTGGGCTACTGTTGTGCCAGGCACTACAGAAAATTGTGGTGAGAAGTGATCTGTGCTCCAAAAAGGTTATCCAGAACAGGGAAGGAGATGAAGTCACTTGCTTAACTAGTCAAGCATGTCAGCAGCAGAAAGGGGGAAGGAGTCCTATCTTCCTTTGTCTGAGTTTGGTGCTTGGTGGACTGGATCAGATTATTTCTCACATTGCCCAAATCAGCATATTCAACCCGCCAGTGTTTATCTCATATCCTTGAGCAATAGCCCTCAGGACTCCGCAGTTCAGTTTTTTTTGTGGAGGAAGTGACACTCATGACATGCTCAGAGGTTGTGTTTCTGCATTGCAACAGCTCTCATTCTACACAGAGATGGAAGAGATTCGAGTGGTGCAGATGTGATGATTCAGCTTTGCTGGATTTTACAGTAGTGTAGCTCCACTGACATTCCACAGAAACACTCTGATGAGCCTGATGTAAGAGGAAAATCAAACCTAGTGAAGCTACCCCAAAATTAGACACCCAAAGCAAGCCTTCTCCTAAGCCCTTCTCTGATACAGCAGTGCAGCACAAGGGGAGAAAGGACACACATCTCCCCATTTTGAGATGGCTATGATGCAAAAATATCTACTTGATCTAGTTGCCTTGACCTCCTTTGTTAGTCAATAAAGAGAAAACAAATGCAACTAGGGCACAGCTTCTCTGGTTTCTCTTAAACACTTACTTTCAATAAAACAACTTGCTATCTGGAAGCACTCCCTCCCCTGCACTGATTCAGAGAGCACCTTGCTCAGACACAACTCCTGATACCTGGTCAGATGAACTGCAGCCAAGCCCTCCCATGGACACCAAGAATGTTGGCAAGAGCCCAGTGGATTGGATCTCTTTGAAGTGAGAAACTCCTGTCCACTCACACTAACATATCTCATATAGAATTACATGTAATCTGCAAGTTCTTTGGGTACTAATTCATTGTGACAAGAGGTCAGTGTCTTCTCCAACAGCCCAAGATTTGAATCAAACACACTTGAGCATCCCTGGTGGCTGCCTGGTTTGGGGTGGTTACACTCGTCCAACTGTGCTTCCCAAGGGGGCAAGCCAAGGGTGGGGAAGGGGCTACCTGTGCCAGTGACATAGCACTGAGGTAAGGAAGGGACAAGGTCAGGTTGGTAGGCTAGGTAAGGGAATGCTGTGCTGCTCAGGTATAAGTGGTAAAGCCTGACTGGTTTTACTCTCTGTCAGCATTGGATTTGAGGACACCGTTTTTGGTCATCTAAAGGCACCTTGACAGAGACTCTATCCCAAATCTCAGCATGCCAGAACTTCAGGGATGACAAAAAAGAGACACCTTCACCAGGAGGATGACAGTCCTTTATCAAGGAGCTATCATTCGATGAAAAATCTGGTCATCTTCACCAGGAGGACCACCACTCCCTTATCACGTAGATATCGCCAAGCATCTACCCAACTGAGAACTGCTGTTCCTCACAAAATTTTCATCTGCAGCTCTATGTTCAAAACAAGTCATTACTAATCAATGATCACAAGTTCCAAATAATACCAGTTGCGCACATCCTAGCTCCGCTTCATGTGATAACGCTGCATACATTAGTTGCTAAACAATGTTGTTTCAAGTCGTACGTACACTTATATAACCTCATACCATATAATCAACACATTTCATAGCACGAAGAGATCAATCATTCTGCTCGCTAACACAGAAATATACCTCTGCTCCCTATCATGTCATGAAAACAACATAAAAAAAATAAATTTCCAACCTCTGCACCTGCCAACGCCCAGCATAGCTTGATGTACTTTGAGATGGTGGCTCCTTTAAACCCACATGACCACCACTGGCACCAGCAGCTGAAATCCAGCCATGTCCTACTGATCTGGCACAGAATACAGACTATGGGGAAGGGGAATGCCTGAAGGAGGAAAGGAGGGGAAGGAGAGAAGGGCTAGGCAATGGAAATAGAGCCTCGTGCACTGTGTTCCCCACCCCAGTCCTCTTCCCAGGACATTCTCTCCCCACTCAGCCCCATCACTGGGTGTTCTTTCCAAGCTTGGGAACAGTCTCACAGCCTCCTCCAAAAATAGGATTAACAACAGGCTGTGGGTACGGATCCTGTACTCCCTTCCCTGTTCGCTTTGCTCTTGATACACCTCTGAAAGAAGGACCACAGAAAAACAGGTACTGTCTGCACCACCAAAGCAAGGACAGAGGTACTTGTGGAAGGGTGGCAGGGGCTGAGACCTGCAGAACCTGTTACAATACTGCATGAGCTAACGAAGCAGAAAAACAGACACTGCTGCTTCATGTCTGTGTTGGCCCTGCTCTAATAACCTACCTCCTGATGCTGCAATAGCAGGTGCTTGATCAGGGGCACAGGAGCTTGTGAGGTGGGCAGAATGCTTTCAAACAGACACTGGCACTTTGGGGAACTAGGTGAGGATGTGGCCCTGTTATTCCCACATTCACTTGTTCCTCCTCTGTGGACATGACCCTCTCCAGGGAGCAGGAACATCCTTTTCTTTTTTTCCTGCCAGGGAGTGACAGAAGGTGTCTGTCACTTCTTTGTGTTTTGTTTTTTTTTTTTTAACAAAAAAGAAGGGGCTGACTTTTGCCCCAGTATTGCTTGCTTCAAGAAGTACCTTGAGGTGCTTTGCACATGTGAAAATACAGGGCAACAAAATCACTGGAGTAAGCTTTCTAGAGACCTTTCCCTGCTTATCCTTTAGGACCAGCCTCCTCTCCCTTCCAGCCCTCCACAAAGGTAGCCCCCATCCAAAAAAATGGGAGTGAAGAGCAGATGGCTGTTTCTCTCCCAGCCCACCACCACCCCAGTTCCTCCAGGCTTCCAAACCCATAACCATGTTAAGTGGTGCACTATGTGCACCTCAAAACTTCTCTACAGAAGCAGAGATGGATGATGCTGAACCCCCAAGGGTTGCAGTGGGGCCCAGCCCTTGTGTGACAGCTGCCAGACCGGGTGCAGCCAACACCCCAGCCCCTTGGGACCCTTCAGTTTCCCCTTTTGGAGGATGAGGCAGTACCACACACAGTTCCACAGCTCAGCATCCTCAAGGCTCTGGTACCCTCTGCTGGCCCTGAACATTTCTTTTGCTAATAAAACCTCTTCTGGGGTGTGTTTTTCAGCTGGAAGATCACTCCCAGACATGGCACCAGCCTCTTCAGCCCCCGCAGCAGCTTTGCTCACCCAATACTTTGCTGTCTTCAAAGGCCCCCACCAGCACTCACATCCCAGCTGGCCCCAAGCTGCCAAGGGCAGGGACTTACCTGCGCCTTACATCTTTGGGACGATGCTTAAGAGAACAAATTCTACTTTGCTGGAAAAAAATAAACACCTGCCAAGTTTGTAAGTGCAAGATGGTGCAGCAAATGCAGAAAGGTGAGTGGCTGCACAAGGGCACTCTGGGGCAAAGTGCCCAGGAGAGGCTCCTGCTGAGGGCAATCCTCCCCAAGGCCACTGCACATATGAAGGAAGTGGTAGAGTCTACTTGGAGTAGGGCATGTAGCTCATGAGCATCACCCCACACCCCCATCCTTGCTGGAGCAGGCAGGAAGTTGTGCCCATGCCGCCAAGGACTTTCACACAGCCTTGCTTGCAGGGTAATGTGTTTGCCTGTTGCAGCCCTGAGAGAGGGCAAGGAGGGATAAGCAAAGTGCAGCTTTGAAGCAGGAACAGCAGGTAGTTTCCTTTGCTGCTGCTGGCAGATGTGGAAGAACGCAGCAGACTGCACTCAGGGACTGGGTAAAGTGTCTCCTGCAGTGCTGAGCCCAACAGGACAGACTGTGCCAGTAGGATTTATACTTTAATAGATGATTAAACCCTGAGTGAGAAACAAATTTCTGCCTTCAGGGCTACTGCTGCTGCCCATGGGGCTGCATCCTGACTGTGGGCAAGACCATAATACAGAGCAAGCACAAGGGACACCTTTCCAACCAAAATCCTGCACCACCTCCAAAGGAGGAAGGGCATACATCCCCTCTGCTCCTCAGGGCAAAGATCCTGAGCTACCAATATCAGGTTTTATTTTAATACAAACTAAAAGGTTTCAGAGTTCAAAGAAACATTGACATGACACAGTGACAGAGCCCACAAGGAAAACCCTGACCACCTCAAACCCTGGTTCAAGCGAGAGGCCTGGGGCTGTTTAGCTCTGCAGGGGAAAGCTTCTTGCAAGAGCAGGCTGTGACCTCTTGGGCACTCTGCCTGCACATGGGCCAGTGTAAAGAAGCAGCAGTTCCTGGCTGAAGTGTGGCACAGGGAGGTCACTTGATGCGGTAGAGGACTTTGCGTTGCATACGGTGCTGGATCTCCCCCCGCCGCATCATCAGCTGCAGCACCTTGTAGATGGCATGTTCTGGGTATTTCTGCAGAAGGGAAGAGCAGGGGAAGATAAGTCAGGACGGAATAGCTGAGTGGAGCCCAGCAGGAACCTGCAACCTCCGCTAAAGCCTGGCTATGCCACTCCAGAGGGAGGGGCACCAGTAATACCACATGCTGATGCTCCCTTCCCTTTTCACTATTTCAGGTCTGACTGCAGCTAGTCCCACAAATCAAATTATTCCGGTTTCAAGGGTAGGACCCCAAACTACCCAAAGAAGCCCCAAAGCTCAGAGCTTTAGCAGAAACTCACCCCAAGGCCCTCTAGTCACTTCTTTGAGGAATGGGTTTCAGGCCCCAGCAACACCCTGGGGTCCCTGGTTTCACAGCTCAACCCCCCATGGGGTCCCTGACCCACCTGCCGCATGAAGTCCTGGATGATGCTGTGCTCTGACACCTGAGAGCCGATCGCAAAGCGGCGCTTGAGCTGTTTCTCTATGCGGGACAGCATCTCTTGGTCCTCCTGTGTTGTGAAGCCTTCTGCGCCTGGAGGGAGAGGCTGTGTGAGCTCTTGTGCCAACCACATGTCACTCTCAAAGCCAGAGTGCCCATCTCCTGTGTCTCCTACCACATCTGCACATCTCAGAGACTTTAGGGAACCCATGAGCAACTCCACCATTAAAGGTTGTGAAGCTCCAAACACACAGCTTAACATAGAACTGACTGCTGGAACTTTTTTTCAATCCTGAATGCCCTGCTGGTACCCAAGGAAAGATTGTCTTCAACCCCACAGGAAAAGATGCTAGAGGACTAACAGGTTGGGTAATCACCTCCAGTACCAGACTCTGCTCTTGGGACCACAAGGGTCCAGACCAGCCCTCCCTTGACCAGCATGTGTGGAGACCCTCAGTGTCATTTGCCATTGCCCTCCCTGTGAGGCACAGCCCCAGAGCCATGATGACCCCTTGCTGCCACAAGCATTGCTTCTCCTCTGCTCAGGAAGGAGGTTCAACACCTGTCCCAGACAGCCAGGTCCTGAGAGGGGAACTTGTCTCTCCTTGCCCTGAGCAGCCAGGCCCAGCACATCTCTCCAGTCCTCAGCACAAAGCATCTCCTCACCTGACAGGCTGCCTGACATGGCTGCATCAAGTGTGGACACGTGGAAAAGCCGTAAGGCCTCCTCAACATCCAGCTCCGTGGCAAAGGGCTGAAGCTTCATCTTCGCCAAGGACTCAGCAATGCGCACGATGGCCTCCAGCTGCCTGCAAAGGAGATGTTCCCTGTTTTCTACTGCAGCTCTAAGCAGGGGGCCGGTCTTTTTCCTTCTCCCCAACCCATTCCATCCCCACCTACCCCACTCCAGGCACCTCCTGCCTTCCCTTGCAGCATCTTCAGTGTTGCCCTGCTCACAGAAGGCTCACTCCCAAACCCCAGCACCCCACTTACACCTTCCCTGAGCCACCCCAGTAATGCAACCCCAATCCCAAAGGCTGTGGTGGGGCGAGGAGGGGGTGTTGCTCACCGGACAGTGATGGGGATGCTGGAGCGGCGGTCGCTCTCCTGCTCGTGCTGGCGAGTGCCGCTCCGCATCAGGATGTAGCGGTTCTTCAGCTTCTCCGCCGCTGCTGCCGACAGCCGAGGGCCACACTTCCTGCAAGGGGGGACAGGAGCTGGAGGCAGTGCCACCAAGGAGAGTCCCCCGCGCAGGGGGGTCCTTGGGCATCCCTCACTTCCTTGGGCTGTGCTGTGGCAGCACTGTGAGCTCCTCTGGCATCCCTTTTTGTCACAGCAGGGCTTACAAAAAGGTCACTCAGAGCACGGCATGGTTCTCTTCTCACCACTGCCTCCCACTGTGCAGCCTAGGTGCTGCCCAAGAGTCAAGCCTCTCACTCACGTTCGACAGAAGGAGATGAGCTTCTTCAGCTTGCTCAGCTCAATCTCGCCCTCCACAGCCTGGGTCTGCGTCAAGGCACTCACGTGTAAGGACATCACGTGCTTGGCCAGGGTCTAGGAAAGCAGAAGAGAGTCAGGCAGCAGGAAACTCTCTGCCTCCTCCTCCCAAAAAAAGGGGCACCATGAATCCCAGCTGCACCCACATGCCTCAACCCACCATGTCTCGCTCCTCATTGTGCTCATCCTTAACGATGAAGATCATGTCAAATCGGGACAGGATGGTGGGCATAAAATCAATGTTCTCCTCGCCCTTGGTCTCATCCCAGCGCCCAAAGACAGAGTTGGCAGCTGCCAGCACTGAGCAGCGGGAATTGAGTGTGGTTGTGATTCCTGCCTGTGGGGAGAAGGCAAAATGGATAGTGTCAAGACCATCTCCATGCCCCAGCAGGGCAAGAAGGATATTAATTCATAGTGAAAGGTCCAAAGTGGTTTGCAGGGACTCATTCTCAATTACTTGCATTTAAAAAAAGTAGTAGCCAATTGCTCTGTAATGGTTCCATGTTGGAGAGGGGTCAGCACAGGAGCTACATGGGGCTGGACCCGTACATCCTTCTGGAGTACTGGCTCCAGCTGAGACTTGAGCACTGAGTAACTTCATTTAAAACCTCATGTCAAGGGCACAGACACACAAGACTCCACCCCAAGTTTGTGAACTGAGCCAGAAGCTGGGCGGCCAAGGCTGAGTCCTCCTGGACAGCTCTGGCAGAAAGCATGGGTATGCAGGTAGCAGCATGAAAGCAACCAGCAAGGAAAAGTCATAGTGTGTGCTCCTTTCAGGGACTAAACAGCTAAGGGGTGAGCCAGAGCAATCAGGAGGGAGCAGATGTGCCACAGAAAAAGGTTAAGCAGTGGAAATGAAAAGAAACTCAGACTTGAGAAAGGATCTGACATCAGGATATCAGGCAGTTTATGCAGATCTTCTGAGGGGGTAAAGAGCAATGGAGAAGAATACAAAGTAGTGACACCAGGCTGTGACACAGGGACATCATCAGAACTAATAAATCTAGAGCAGAGGATAGGCAGACCAGAGGGAGCTCGTTTCAGTCCTGCTGAGGTTCAGGCTGCCCAGAAGACAACTTACAAAGCTTACAAGGAGGGCTGCCTGGTCTCAGATCAGAGAAACCAGCAACATCAGTACTACTGCCTGGACTCTAAAATAGGCAATTCTGGCAAAAGATGCATGACCACTGGTTGCTGGGCTCTCAGGGTCACACCCCAGGGCAACATGCATCCAACAGCTCACCTTTGCAATGGAGATGGTCTGCTGCTCCATTGCCTCATGGATGGCCACGCGGTCATCCTCCCGCATCTTCTCATCCAAGGTGGGAGAAAGCAGACAAGGAAAATGTCACCATCAGTCACCTCTACCAGACCTCAGCTACACATTCATTGACGTGACCCCCAACGTAAAGCTTTGTGAGGACCTCTGCCCAAGAGTGCAAGATGTAGCCAAATTTCCCTGCAGCCCCATCCTCCTGACCTCCTCCAAAAGAAAGTGAGGCAGTCTCAGGGGAGCTGCCCTTTCTCCTGAAGCTCTGGGCTCTCTAGGAGAGAGAAGCTGGCATCCCCAAGAGCTGTCTTCCCCCTCATGCACAGGCAGCCCCACAGGTACCTTGTCGAACTCATCGATGCACACCACTCCTCCGTCTGCCAGCACCATGGCTCCTCCCTCCATGAAGAAATTCCTAGAGGTAGGGTCGCGGATCACTGAGGCTGTCAAGCCGGCAGCGCTGCTGCCTTTTCCTGAGGTGTACACCTAGTGACATGCAGGACAAGGAAAAGGACAGCACATCAGCTGCCACAGCACCCAGGAGCCCACTGCTGCAGCTGAAAGTCAAAGCACCCCTGGCACTGCAGAATCCGGAGCTGCTGGGGGAAACACAAGAACCTCATGGCAAGCCCTCAGCACATGCAAAAAGCAGATGTGCTGGGTAAAGAGCAAGACTATTGCCTCGTCCCAAGCCTCAGACTAAACAGCTGTGACATACTGGAGGGTGTGCAGACACACAAATACAGATATTAAGTACAGAACAGGGAGTGATTCATTGTTTGGTGGGCTGCTGCATTAGCTTTGTTTTCCCCTGGAGGAAACAATGCAGTCAGAGGCTGTGTTTAATAGAGACTACAAAAAAACACAGCTGAAAATATAATTCTATGCCTGGGCTAAAGCCGGAGGTCCGTGCCTGAGATTCAGTCAACTTAATTTTTCCTGACCAGCCAGTCCTTCTGCTGATCAAGTCTCAACAATAAACAGCAGCACCAGTCACGTCTTTGGACATCTGCAAACAGCCTGGCTCAGGGCATATAATGAAAGGCATTAGCTGCTTCCCCTTCCCTCCCTCATCCCCTGTCCCTTCTGGGCTGGCACCAGAAATGGCAGTTCACACATCTGTCAGCAAGTCTACCTGTGGATGCACAGGCAGGTGTCATCTGTGACCACAGTCTGGTCTTTCGTGCTACACAAGGAGCAGAAGGGAGAAAACAAATGAGCTACAAGTGGGCACCTCAAACCACCTACCCCAATAGGCGAACACTTCTCCACAAACTTCAGCAGTTGGGATTTGGCTGTGCCAGGGTCACCAAGCATCAGCAAGTTGATGTCCCCTCTGCGGGTCAACCCATCTGGGAGCCTGGAGTGACAGGGTGAGAAGAGAGGGAGAGATGGTGAGTCTTTCTTTTGATAACCAAGCATTGCTGGAAAGTGGCAGGTGGCTGACAGCACCCCCAGAAGATTGTAAGAGAGCTTTGTGCCATCAATGACATCCCTGCCACCACTCTCCACTAGGCTGACTTTTCCCCACCTCTTGCGAGAGCCTCCAAATAAGAGGCAAGCGATGGCCTTCTTGATGTCAGTGCTGCCATAGATGGAGGGTGCGATGCTCTTGGCAATGGTCTCGTAGATGTTGGGCATGGCAGCAAGGCGGCGAAGTTCCTCCTCTTCTTGAGGGGTCACAGAGCCAGCAAAGCTATGTCCTGTACAAGGATGAGGAGAATGACGCAACAGTGAACAAATGGATGTGTTAAAGTAAATTACACCACTCCTCTCCAAACCCACTACTGCCAAAATCCCTTCTTGAAGATCATGCCAACTGCCACCAGGTGAAAAGGGTAGGCATCTGCTAACCCAGAAAGGCAGGCTCTGTCCTTAGAGGCTGGTAAGAAGAAGCAAGGATCTTGGGCAAAGCAGCTCTGCAGGAACCAAAAGGACAACTACAGTCAGGACTATTTTTTAAATACATAGCTCAATTTTAACCATGGACTTCTGCCCACATCCTCAGGGACAGCTTAGCAGATTTCCACTAAGATCAATAAGATAAAAGCACTTAAATACCCTGGAGGACTCAGGCTGAAGCCTCCTCATTTAATATTACTGAGAAAAAGTACTACAGGACACGACTAAAGCATCCAAGGCAAGTCAGACCCCTGGAATGGCCTGAATGCTCTGCTATATAAGCAGTAGACAAGGACCAAGGCAGTGAGTTCATATAGTCCTTGCTGAGGGATCACCTTGTTCAGGAAGGAGGGATGTCTCTGAATGCCAGGCTACCAAAACAGATGAACTGCACACTAAAAGCAGCCCTCACCTGAGCCCTCCATGTCCACTTGGATGCCCACCACACGGATGTAAGCGCTTCGAATGCCCACCCCTACATTGTCACGTCTTTTGTTCTTGCTCTGGGCAGATTTCTTGATGGAGTAGATCCCCATGATAGTGACTCTGTTCCCTGGGACAACTTTGTCACACAGGTACCTAAGAGGAGAAAGAGGGAAGCAGAAGATGGTAGCAGGCAAAAGGATGGGACCAACAATACCCAGCGGGATCAGGGTGGGGAGGCTGTGCCAGTACCTGTCACAGTACAGCTGCAAGTGCCGGGGCATCTCCCCATGTGGCACAGCATCTGGGGATTCCTGTAGCTTCAGGATCTGGAAGTCCACACATTTACACTTATCTGGCATGATGAAATAGGGGTCCAGTGGGCACCTTGGGCGGCCGGCTTGTTCTCTGCACAAAGACATCAATCAGGGAATGCTGTCAGCACTCAAGAGCCACCCCTTGGAGCCCACCTGTGAAGGGGACAGCTGACAGAGCCCAGAGTAGCTGCCTCTCCAAGCAGTGCCACACCAGCAGGTAAGGGCAGACACAGAGCAAAGGCTCACCAAGCCCTCTGCCTTGTTTTCAATAGCTGCCAAAAGTGTGCATGAGAACAAACCAAAGCTACTTGTCTGAGCACTCTCCCTGCCTCCACCTCTTTTCCCTGCTAGCTGGAAGCAGGGAGAAAAGTAATTAATTAATTACACAAAAGGTAACAGTGCAGACTCAGTGACATGGGAGGGCATTTTGCTTTATAACCTCATACACGAAGCAAATGTTAAGTGGTTTCTGGTGTGAAAGCAATTAGCAATGTGACAAGGCTGACATCCACCTCCCAGTCTCTCGAGACGTATCTGCCTTGTAGACTACAAGCTCTCCAAGACATATAGCACCTCCATGTCCTGCTGCCATCTCAGAAAGGCACTATCAATGCCTGACTCCATGCAGGGCTTTTGGAAAGCACAACAAGAGGGTACAGTCAGGAATCAGGAACAAGGTGCTGTACAGACCACACACAAGAACGATCCCTAACCCAAACACCTCTCAAGCTGCAGTAGAGTTAAGGTGCAGAAAACAAATACGGGCAGGTATGAGCCCCAGGACACAATCCACCAGGATTGGTTGGCTCAAGAGCTGCAGCACAGTGGCAGCCTAATGCTCATGGTTTGCACAGACACCAAGAGCTGTAAAGCAGGATAAGAAGGTTAGAAGCATGCCTAAGGAAGGTAACACAAAACAGGCCCATCCGGAGGGGGGAATGTGAAAGCAAGAAGTTTGTTTGGAAGAACATAGTAAGAACTTAATAGGAAGTCAGGACAGCGGCTTGACATAGCATCATGGGAGAGCAGAAGGCAGGAATGAACCCTTAGGTACAATAGGCAAAACACCCTAGAGATAAAAGGAATTCCCTGGACACAGTCACTCAACACTGCATGCAGAACTGGTCAGCAGCATCACAACTAGCAGGACAGAGCTAAAACTTGCCAGCCACAAGTGCATGTGGGCACAGGGGCTGCATGAAGGGTAGTGGCAGAAAGCAGTGAAGATGCTTCTGGTTCATGCAAAAGGGACCTGACTCTGCAGCGCAGGGGATGGAGGGGAAGCAGGAGGAACGAATGCAGTCTTTTTTCCCCCTGTCAGCCTGCCACAAGCATCCCCTTGTCATGCCTTACGTGTTGCATTTCCTGGGAAGAGCATAACCCTCCAGGCCCGGGCGCACTGCAATGTTGTTGATGGTGTTGCGGCAGCTGCGGCACTGGATGGTGATTCTGGTGGCTTTGGCTCTCACAGGGGTGGCTGCAATTACAATACCAGGGATCTTCACGAGGTGGGACATCTGGTCAGACTGAAAGGGACAAGAGGAAGGTGAGAAAGCCATCATTGGAAGATGGATGGGAAACCTAACAAGTTGAAGGAACACAGTTCTTTCTTACACTTCCCACATTCATGGGACTAAAGAACCAGAACAAAAAGCCTGCACAGTGTCACTCATTCACTCTTTAGTAGTATCATAGCATGACATGCCATGCTGATTTCAAAGTATGAGAGCAAAGGACAGAACAATCCATGCAGAACAGCAATAATGCCCCTGCAGCAGGAATCAGCATTAACAGTCCTTTGCAGTCAGATTTAAGTTGTGGAGTATTGTTGCTTTAAATTAGTAAATTAGCGTGCAACCCGTGTCCTGAATTGTGTGATGAAGCACCAAAACCTTCCCTGCCATCAGCCACACAGATGCAAGCCCTGCCATTTGCTGCTCTGCACAGCACGGCAGATTCCCCTCACCTTCAGGCTGCGGATGGTGGCTGCATTGGCATCCGATCTCAACATCACCTGGATGTCTTGGAGACTTTCCTCCCCTGAAGGACGAGGACGAGTGACCTCATCTGCGACTTCTTTTGCTGCTTCTTCCAACTAGAATGGGAACAATGAGGCTATTAATGGGTACATTGCAGTATAATGTCAGGGCTGCTCCCAAGATGTGATGGTGTCAGTGCACCAGGCTGCCAACCTCCTCTGCCCTTACCAGCTGCAGGTGCTCCGCTGGCTGCTTGTACAGATAGTCAGCGAGATCTTCATCAAAGCTGGCCAAGTCTTCCATCTCCACCTCCACCCAGTACTGATTTAGGTTATAGTGCCGTTTGAGCTCATCCCTGGAAGGCAGGAAACAGTAAATGTTTGCACTGCAGAAAGCACCAGTCCCTCCACAGTGACCTTGTAGCAGGAATCAGAGAAGGCAGGTTCCGCAGGGAGTCCTTGGTTTTGAAAACAAACAGGGAAAATCAGGAGTGCCAAGAGAAGCGTAGAGGGACCTGGGCAAATCTTTCACCCAAACCCATTTTGCAATGTGACATAAGACTAGAGACACCCGTGCTTACAGTGACAATGTATTTACTAGAGTTACGTGACCAGATAAGCAAATAGAAAACTTCTACATAGGATAATAACTATTATACCTAAGATGTGATTTTAAACAAAATAAGTAATACCAGAGCAGACAACATTCCTATTAAAAAAGTCACGGTCCATGAAATTCAGAGATGAAAGATTGTCCTAGTCCTTGATTATGATCTGTCTCCATGTTCTCTCACAGTTGCATCTCCAAGCTGCACAGGCAAAGGGATGGCCAAGGGAACTTCACAGACTTGGAAGGCACACATGGACAGTGTTACACTAATTTTAATGGATACAGGCAAAACTCCAGTTCAGAAAGCACTAGAACTTGAAGACAGACCTTAAATTTCAGAACTAAGTGCAAGCCAGGCAGTGCAGATCCCTCTGTTGCTACTTCTGCCACTGTCTGGCTGCCTAAAAATTTGTGAGAACGCCACACCTTCGTTCTTCTCTAAGGTTAAATAAGAGCAACATCTCTTATACTGACAAAGAGCTCTTTAGGGCCTACGAGACAAGGTGGCCCGTGCTTTCGTGCACTTGGGGTGTGCATTGCAAACGAGGGGTAAAGAGCTGACTGGATGTGCAAAGAGGGGTGGGCAAGGCTCAGAAGGAGAAAAGGGGCCACTGCAGCACCTGTATTTGAAGGTGAAGCCCGTCCGGTCCGTGCCCACCCGGTACTGCCGCAGGAACTCCTTGAACCGCTTCTGCAGCTGCGACTTCCGAACCTGCCCCTCGTCCACGGACGCATCTCCCCCGAAGCTGTCGCTGTAGTAAATGCCGGGGTCATCGAAGCCGGACATCGCGACGGCTGCTGAGCTGCCGGGGGCGAGAGCGCTCCGTCAGCCCCGACCGCCTCCTNGGGGGGGATGAGATGGCGGGCGGGCGGGACCATTGCGGGGGCACGGAGGGGGAGCGGGGCAAACCATTGCGGGCGAGGGGAGAGCGCCGGTGGCCCCCAGCGGCGGGGGAGGCGCCACGCCCGTCCCCGAAGAAATAAATAAAAATAAAGTGAAGTGATTACTGCTGAAGGGCCCTGGGGCAGCTCGGGCTGGCGCTGCAGGGCACCTCCGGGGTGCCGCTCTCCCGCCGAGCGGTGAATTCGGGGGGAAGGCTGGCAGGGCGCTGTCGCGAGTTTTGGTCCAAACGGTGGTGGCTGCCCATCCCCGACGGGGAGGAACCTGGGAAGCGGGGAGCATCGCGAGGGAGGCTGCAGCTGCAGCCCGCGGGCAACAGGGACGGTCTCGTTGCTACAGAGAAACCAGATGCGTTCACAAGGATCGCAGACGAGCACAAGCGAAGCTCCACGTGTCACCCCAAAGACTTTGGGCTGAGCCTGGGGTCGTCCCGGGTGTGATGACACAGCGGCAGTGATAACACAGCGACAGTGATGACACAGTGACAGTGACAACCCCTGCCCGGGGCTGGGAGGGGATGGTGTCAGTGGGAGCCCACCCGTGTTTTCTGGCTCCGAGGGCGCAGTCACGATCTCTGGGCAGCGCAGAGGGGCTGGCTGTGGTACAGTGTGTCTCTGAGCTCACGGGCATTTGTTTGCCTGTTTGGGGCTTGGTTATTGCCTCGGCATGGCTCAATGAACATAATGAGCTAGTTGGGGTGTGTTAGACTGAATAGGCAGGACTTAACATAAACCTGAAGGAGCGAGTTCTTGTATTTGAATAGCAATCAAGCCTCATATCCCTGCCTGTCAAACCTCTAACTATCTTTTTCAGGAATTAACTATTTATTTTTTTTCTACCAGGGTTGGCAGGTGGGCTCAAAGAGAGAATTACTAAAGGGGTTTGCGAAAGGGATGTAGGTAAGAGCCTGAGAATAATTACAGTCCCCTTTTCCCACTGCTCATTCTCAGCAGGACCTGCCTTCTGATTCCTGTTCTTTGAGCAGGTTCCGTGCTGGTGGTTAAAGCAGATCAGTAGGAACATGTGTCTTTGGGATTAAGGTCACAGCCAGAACAGGCAGCATCATGGAGACAGGTTGATCACAGAGGCTTTCTGGTGGAAAGAGAGCAAGGGACTCTGAGGTGATACGTAAGAGTTCAGTACCTGCTGTGCCGTACCTGAACTGCAGCCTCTCCTGTGTAGGAAGATCTGAAGCAGACAGGGCTCATGGCTGGCTGCAAAACTATCCCTGCAGATCTGCCTCAGCAAAAGGCAGGGATAGCGTGCATGGTCTGTGTGCATGGTCTGCTCCAGCAGTGCTGTGGGTTTGGAGTATATTTAGCAATGCCATGTGTGTGCCAAATCCTTGGAGTAAGTTGGAGTGGTTTGTTACTCAGGTGAGGGTATCCTCATGTCTCCCATTTAGCTGCCTTGATCAAAACTTAGAATACATCTAATTTTTGGGTGGTGAAAACATACTTGCTGTTCTGATTGATGCTGAAGTTCTTGCAAAGGCAGTCTGGTAGTGGAGCCCTCAGCTGGCAGTGGTCAGGAAGAACTGTCCTGGTTTCGACCAGCTGAGGATCCCATCACTTTTTGCTTGTGATACAATAGCAGCCAGTTTTATGTACCACTTCCAGCCCTTAAAAATACTTTGTACACTCACAGAGTTTTGTGCCATTTCTAGAAATTGAGAGCAATATGTAGGAGCTGAAGAAACTTGCCCCAGCTTATAACAGGGTATTGTTAGCACTGAGTGGGAGCAGAGTCTGGCTCTGATGATAGCTCTCACTTCCGTCTATTGTCGTGTCTGTGGAGGCAGCAGCTCCAAAAGACATAAAACCATGAGGAAGAAAGACATCTTCTTTCTCCCTGGGTAAGGCTTTAATAAGAGGAAACACCAGGCTTGAAGACTTTACATTGAAGTTTATTATGTGTATAAATTATATAACCAGACAAGAATGACACTGTATCTTCAACAACCATCTTCTGCTTTTCAAAAACCAAAAACAATTGGAAAAAGAATTAATGAAGACCTACTAGTGTCATATAGAACAGTCTGTTACCCACGGGAGCCATGTGGCTCCACAGAAATAGTGATCACAGTATTATCTACCGGTATAAAAAAACAGAGCTCCAAGGAGCTTCATATTTCTGAGGACAGATAGATGTCAAAGATGTGTTTCTGATCCTGCAGGATTTTTGTAGGCACTCTATAAAGCAATGACAATTTTTGGCCATCATTTTTAGCCTTTTCTACCCTCGTTTTTGGTGATAAAGTTAGTCTCTGAGAAGAGCTCATACCAAGCACAGGAGAGACTTTGCCTGAACCCCCTTATAGCACTCTCTTTGATTTTTTGGGGGAGAAGTCTCTTAACATTAGTGGCAGAGCCAAGATCACAGTATCCAGTCAGGGGGAATTTCTCTCAAAAGGACTGGAGAAAGTGGATTAGTTCAGGGTGAGGGAAGGCACAAAGAGAAGGTGAACGTCTTGCTCTTTCACATGGCAAATAAGCCCACGGCTACCGTCATGGCTAGGAAGCTGAGCGCCAGGATCCACCGCACCAGGGAAGTGGTGGGCTTCATGTCTGTATTTTTCCTGTTTATCCTCTCGCTGTCTTTTCCGTGTGCTGGACCTAGGTCAAATAAAGAGAAAAAGAAAATAAAGCCAAGTGAGAAGAGATTGAGGCAAGAAGTGGCTGGCATGGCATTCTTGCTCTCCCCAGTGTCAGAGCAGACCCTGCTGGAGTCATGAAGGGAAATAATGAGTTCTTCTTTTGGGCTGGGAGAAACAGTGGCAGTAGGTTCTACTTCGCTGGTGAAGAAGGGAAGCAGCAGACTTGACCTGGGAATCCCAAAGGCTCACAACCCCTCTGCCTGTATGTGAGTACCAGCTTCTTCCCTTGACTCCTTACAGGCTTATAAATGCACTGCCCAGATCCATCAAACCCCTGATGTGTGCAGAAGACAGCCAGATACTTGAGCCAGAACTTTAAAAGGCATTTGGTCTCCTACTTCTCATTGATTTAATTAATTAAGTATCTAATAACCTTAAACAGTCCTCAGACAATTTTCCCAGTACAATTTTAGGAAGGGATTCCTAATCCAATACCAAACTTCTCTGAAAATTCTACTTTTATGACTGTATTGGGAAAGGAACAGCAGTTTCACAGAGAGCTTTTGGTGCCTTTCCCAAAGAAGTTGCTTTAAGCTTCATTATCTGGAGATGCACAAGGTGAGGTTTGCTTTCATTCTTTGCCATGGGAAAACTGTGGTTCAATCCAGTATGCACTGAAAAAAGAATCTCCCTTTTAGTTTCAGAATGGGTAGGTAATAAGGTTGGAGTTTTTTTAATCACTTGTCATCAGGGAAACCACTCTCCACTGTAAACATCTGAGCTTGTTCCTTACTCAGTTACAAGCCTGAATTCCAAGCTCATTACATTTCACCATCCAGAACAATGGTCACTATAAACCCAGCACACTTTCTGAAGTGTTTTCAGCAAAGAATTCTGGAAGGCAGGAAAATGACCAGATGTAGATTTAGTCCAAAGGGACAGGCTGCTGGATAGGACTGTGAGTCTGGAAGAACCTTTTGCCAGCATCACAGAACCATGGCTGACCTGCTGGGCCCAAAATTGATGCCTTTGCTTCTGTGAACTCAAGGACAGCTTTCCCTTGGTGGTGAATGAACCTTACATTTGTTAAAGTCTAAGAGGCAGAGAGGGGAGTCTCTTTTTTGTCAAGCTTCCTCATTGACACTCTTTCTGGAGAGCCCACATGTGTCATCCTTGCTCTGTCATGTCTACAAGAAGCTTTGCACACACCAGTGTCTCTCCTTGCACTACCTGCTGATGGCTGGAGAAGAGATGGGGCAAGCACCTCATGCTCGTTTCTCAGTGGCTTTTACAAACAAGAACAGAGGAGGGAGGGAGAAGGAAACGAAGGAGCAATGTTAAGCACCTGCCCTTAGAAGTGTCTTACCATGCTCATGTGATTTGTTAATATTCCTTGTACGAAGAAGCTCTGTCTTTGGCTGCACAGGGTGACCATTCTCCTGACCCTTAGACACCAGCTCCTGCAGCGCCTCAAACACCTGAGAAGAAGAAACACTGTCTCATTATATGACCTCCTCTTCTTCTTTCACTGGACCACTTGCTCCTTCCCCAGGCACTTTAGGAAGTAGAGGAAGATGCAAGCCTTCAGTCCCAGTCTCCTGACACATTTTGCACAGAACATAAGATGCCTGTAGAGTCAAAAGCACGTCTTTCAACCCCCTTGTTTGCTTTACAGGTTTTCCCTGAAGCTTTCAGCTAAAGATAAGGTGATTGCCCGTCTTCTGATGGGAAGGAAAGCAAGGTACCTGTGTACCTGGTCAGTGTCCACAGAGGACCTGTGAAACTTTACTACAGAGTTAGGACAGGTATGTGGTGATCTCCACTCCCAGTATCAACCCTCATTCATATCTGCACAGTGGCACATAGTAGAGACTGGATTCAGACACTAAGGAAGGGAGGAGAGGTTCTCAGAGGCCATACTTTTACTAAGCTCCCAGGCTTGACAAGCTTAGCCATCCAACTCTGACAAGCTTGCCCTAATCCACAACTTCTCATAAGCTCCCCAGCAGAAATACTGGCTTTTCATTTCCCCTGTAGCTATTTTCTTCCTTGAGAGAGGGTGTGGGCTGGCAGGACTAGATGGTTGTGTACTCACCTGTATATTTAGCAGGAATGCTTTCTTGGCCTCCTCTGTGACTCTTTTCTTAGTGGCAAGGTCCATCTCGAGAGCATTCATGCGGGAGCGATAGAGCTGCTTGAACTTGGTGGCATTGGAGACTCCATCGAAGGTGAAAAAAGCCAGCCCTTCTCCAGTGCTGGGCAGCTGGAGAGCCTTTTGGGCAATTTTTTTCAGCACCTGCCCCCCAGACAGGTCTCCCAAATACCGAGTATAGGCATGGGCCACCAGGAGCTCTGGATGGTTCTTGCCTACATAGTGGAGCCTCTCAGCATATTTCTGAGTAGCCTCAGGACATGGGATCTCTTTCCTCCAGTTGCTGCCATAGAAGTACTCCAAGTCTTCCTCCAGGGCAGCTTTCCGGTGCAGCTCCGCCGGAAAATACACAGGGGCAAAAACGGGATTGTTCTTGTTACGTTCAATCTCCTCCTCCAGGGCTGAGTAGATGAAGTACAAGGATGCTGTAACCAGCTAAAAGAGAAGAAAGAGGATGAGCTACAAGTGCATCTGTCTGTCTCGTTCAAGTTTGTGGGACAAATCCTACTAGCAAAAAGCTACTTGTGGGCACACCCAGTGTGAGTCCTGCACATATGTGATGTTGAGGATTTCCCATTTGGAAAACTGAGTTGCGAGG
This sequence comes from Sclerurus mexicanus, assembly GCA_013396755.1. Classification (NCBI taxonomy): domain Eukaryota; kingdom Metazoa; phylum Chordata; class Aves; order Passeriformes; family Furnariidae; genus Sclerurus; species Sclerurus mexicanus. Next base: position 1,466,340 of record VWZF01005843.1, on the reverse strand, counting down.
TGCAGCAAGCCACTGTTTAGCCCTGCCCCTTCTACTTGAGGCAGCAACCAGGTCAGCCCTTTCCAGCAGATATTGGTCCTACTTGCTCTTAAAGTCACTGCCTTTACCTTCAAGTTAAAGGTCTTGCAGCTTGATGTAATCTAAACTGAGCCCTGTTTAATCGTTCCTGGTCTATTATCATTCCCTTAGTCAATAGAGAGGGTATTCCCGAAGGTATATATTCTGGTGCATTGTTCAAATTTGAATGCTTCAAAATGTGGCTTCCCTTTGTGGGGCCTTGTGAGACGATGACACACACTGTTTCTTTTTCAATATATTCATCCTGTTGGCATCCCACTGTCCTGGGAACTGAGGCGCCACCACTCTGCTCATTCAGGCATGCAAGTGGGGTTGCCTCCTCAGTTGTCCCAGGGAGAGAAGATAAAAGGGAGCTGGAAACACAGCCTGCCTCTGAAAGATGCCTTTGTGAAGGAATGCTGTGAGCCTGTGTTCTCCCCTCTATTTTGAAACCATTGTTATTGTTGTTTTTCCCAGCTTATGTGCTACTTTCTTCTATCTGCCAGCTTTTCCACGTGGTCTAAGACAATCTAGCTGTGTTCTTTCCTTCCCCAGGCATTCTGTTTTCAGAGACTCTTACACGTACACCACCCCTTCCTTGCACTGGGATCCCTTGCCAGCAGCAAAGTGTAAAAGAAGAAGGTATTGCCGTACAAGTGAGTCGGGTTTGGGTAGGGGGAATTACACTGCTCACAGAAGAGGAAGCTGTTTACTGTCTCAGAGAGCAGGCAGTTCTCTAGTGAAAGAACTGCCGTTTCAACTTTTCCCCACTGTGCCAGCAAATTGGACTTTGATAAGCACAGAGGCAGTGACTTGGTTGTGGAAACAAATATCACCATCTGGAGAGTCACGTAGCAGGGCAGATATATACATTTGCCAAGACAGTAAACAAAAATACAGGTTTTTAAATAATAACTTGTTACCCAGCTTACTGGAAAAGAAACAAAATATGGGAACATTGCCTAACAAATTAAGCAAAAATACAGCTCAGCTGATTGTTTTCAGTGGCAGGTAGTGGTTTAATGAGAAACATGGCTTTTGAAAACTGTCATTAATTTTTAAAACCTGTGTCCCATCTCACTCCCACGACAACACATAAAAATCTTATGAGAAACCAAGCTGTATTCCTGAAGGCCTAACTTTTTACACTCTTGCCAGCCTGTCTCAAAGTTCACTGCCTAACCAATGCCACTTTTCTAACAGCAGAAAGTCAGCACCTGAGATTAAATTTATGCTTGAGTAAGTATTCTGAATGGCACCTGTCAGAAATAAGTAGTCTTTTTCTTACTCTTGTGGATTTATTTGCCAAGGAACAATTCAACAACAAAGTAATTAAGCCACGGGTTAGATTGCTAGCTGTTATTTGCTAGCTGTTATGTAGCCCATGCGTCACATCCCATAGCCTCTCAGGAATTTCTTGCCCAGGTGTTTGCTTTGGTTTTGCTCATGTCTTTGTTACGTGGCTCAGATCCCAGAAATCATATCTAGCCAGGTTAGGCTAATATGTGGAAATGTTTCTCTTTTATCTTGAAAGAAGCAACAGGCTCCTGCCTGTTAGCAGCAAGCATGGATTGCTCAAACTCAGTCTGCTTTTGAGTTATTGTTCATGATCTCAGCGCTGGTAGCTCCCCAAGTGACAATGCAAAGTTCAGTGCCAGAGATGATCCCACATTCTCACTTTCTCACTGTTCCATCATTATTTCTAGCTCTGCCTAGAGTATTGCAAATATACTATTCTTCCTCTTTTTGGCATCTTGCTGCTCAAGTAGCTGCACATAGTTATATCTCTATTAACTATCATTGCCAATAATTAACATGCAGGTGTTTATGAAGAAAGAGAAAAGCAATTGCATTAATCCCATCAACCTCTATGTCTTTTTTGTCCTGTTTCAGCTTGGCTGCTCATCCTGATATGCACAGTCCTGCCCTGCCTTCTGTAAGAGGAGCCAGTAAGATCTTGGGGTGCTGGAGTTCGATGAAAAGCATGTTTTACACAGGAGATGCTCATACCAGAGAGCTGTACCATCCCCATTCTTCTTACCTGTACTAGTCCCATCTGCCCCCCTCTAGTCCCCACGCAGCCTGTCTGATCTAACTGGTGAGGAAATCCCATCCCCAAGCAATGCTCTTATGAAGTACCTTAAACTCATGGAGTGACACCTGCCCCTTCTGGAAATTCTTCATGAACGGTGTGTTCTCTGCCTGCTCGTGCACCTCCTTGGTTGCTTCCTTCAACAGTTCTGACAGGTCTTTGGACATGCTGGGGAAGAACAGCAAAACAGATATTAATGCTGTCTTTCTCCTTTGGCAAAATGGATCTTAGCTCTCTAGGAATAAAGGGGGAGCCTGGGATGACAGAAAACGGAGCAGAGCATTCCCAAGAGCTCTATATGGGAGTCGGGGAAACCGGCTTTCCAAATGCTGTCCCGAGCGAGGAAGACTGACAAACTCCATCCAGAGGTGAAAGCAGCAGAATGCCATTCCCTGCAGAGCAGGAACAGCATGCCTAAAAGCAAGGGGAGAAACACAATACTCTTCTGGCAAAACATTCCCTCTCGTTCCTGTCCCGCTCTCACCTTTCGGAGCTGTGTGTCTGGGAAGTTTCCATGTTTCTCCACGTTGTTTCACTCCTCCCTTTCCCTGCTGCTGCTCGTGCTTCCCTCCTTCCCCTCTGCTCCCAGGACACTGAAGGTCTGAGCTGGGCAACCCGGCTCCTGCATCCGGCTTTATACTGCCAGGCCACGTGAGCAGCCAAACCACTGACCTCAGTGTGAGTACAAACTTCTTGCAACACAACAGCACTTCCCTTCCCAGCCTGGCTGACACCCTCTCCTGGCCTGCAGCCGCAAGGGACCAGAGAGAAGTCACCTGATGCATCTTGATAACTAAGCACAAAATAAGAGGATGACCAGCAACTTCCCCTTCAGAGGTGCCTGGCTCTGTAACCCTTTCAGTGCATTGTTCATGGCGAGCAGAGCCCAAGTGCTGCAAGAGGTGCTTGTTGTGCTGGGGGCAGTGAGGTTGGACAAGGAGGGAAGATTTACAGGGCTGGTGCCTGGGGCAGGGAGGGCAGCCTCCTCACCCTACACCCCAGTTCTGTGTGCCTGTTGCACCCTGCCTGGAGACTTAATCCAGCACCCATCCTCATCTGCTCTAGCTTGACTCAGGTATAAGCATCTTATTTCCTGTGGCTGTGTGCATCTTCAGAGAGTCTTTCAGGTAACACAGTGGTTGTGGGCCATGGGAAGGGGAACTCAGCACTACAAGTTAGGGACCTACCCCCTTAGCAGCAGGGAGCACAGCAGGGACCTCAGGAGCACATACCAGTTGTGGACACCTGGGATAATTCAGCTGCTGCAGCACATGCATGCGCCAGCTCTGGTCTGCAGGTGACAGAACTTGCACAGTGCTGGGCACTGGGAAATAAACTCTGTCACTTTGCATGGACCCAGCACAGGTGTGCCAGCACTGATACACAGCAATATCCATTCCATGCTCTCTTGCTCATGGAAACAATATCATTGATTTGTGTGACAACCGTGTCCTGTTATCACCATTGCAGTGTGTAGGGCAATTTAGGACAATAGCACTCCATCCCCTACATACCCAGAAGGCTGAGGTGGTGGGCTGAAAAGATATCATACAAGGCTTGGGGGGAAACTGAGGAAGTCCCTGATTTGAGAAAAGAGAGTTGGACAAGGTGCTTCTGTCAGTAGGTGTCTGCTTTGCTGATTTTTATTGATGGTCAATGAAGCAGCCAGCGGATGAAGCTGGGCCTTTCTTTTCTACCTGTAGCTATGCTGGAAGCAGGGCTCATCGGGACAGATGATGCATTGGATAGCTGTACTCTGGGAAAGCACACATTTTGTACTCAACCCAAAGAGTGGGGCACTTAGAGCCACCACTCCCTGCTGCTGTCGGTGTGAGAAAGTCCTTGCTACAGTCATGAAGGAGATGGTGGGGAGGCAGAGCCCTGACTGAAGGGAGAAAGACTGTGGCATTTGCTGTCCATCTGCCCTCTCCAGTCAGTCCTCTCTGTAGTTTTGCTCATGGATGCTGCCATTCAAGCCATTCACCTTGCCTCTCTCCTTGTCACTGCACCTACACCAGGTCACAGTGGGACTGGGTGTTGTAGGTTAGAAAGCTGTTCTGGAGAAAATATGCTTCTATGTTTTGGTGGTTTTTTTGACTCCGGCAGACATCTGGCATGCAGTGTTCAGGAAGCATTACTCAGCGTTTCCATCCTGACTCAGCCGGACTTTTCCTGTCTTGCTTTGTCTTTTAAAGCAACAGTGCACACTAGCAAAAGCTGTTCTTTCATGTTCCACTCTTACTCGCATGCCTTTGCAGACAACTTACTGCTGGCTGAAAATGTTGATGCCATTTTGCCACAGGGATGGCCCTAAAATGAATATTTCCCTCTGGCGTAACTCCTTAAAGCTCTTATTTTCTGTCCTTTTCAGTGGGTCCTGTCCTGACATGGGAAACTGGAGCACAAATTTAACCTACAGTTCTAGTGGAGAGACGTAGGAAATACATGAGAATTATATGAGAATAAGAATGCTATTATGAGAATCTATTATTCATTTTATTAAATAATATGAAAAAATCTAACCCTCAAGCCCTGTCTCTCCTTTAACCTCTATTCTGCAGCTCTGGCAATGCACCCAGTTCTTCCCCAAGAACTTTCTGTGTTCTTTCAGGCCCATGTTTTTGTCCCCTGCCTGTCTGCCTTCTTCCAAGACACTGCATGCTTGGAGGCCTTATGAAGGATGTAACCAAAAAGTCCTTCTCCCTCTCATCCAGGATTGTGGTAGATGTGAATGAGAGCGGGGGGCAGAAAGAGAGGGTGTCTAATCACGTTGTTTCCACTCCAGATAGATTTCCTGGCTTGTAACCATACTTCCCTGGGACATGGAGCCAAATGTACCTCTTCTGGATCTTAGGGCTTTACCTTTCCCTGGGCTGGTCACAAGAGATGAAGCTCACCTCTGCTGTTAGCTTTTGCAAAAGTGCAGGCAAGAAAACCATGCAACACAACTGATTTATGCTGTCTGATCTCTCACTGATCTGGGTTTCTTGGGTTGGAGCAGCTGTGAGACTGAGCCTAGTTCTCTGGAAAGGCCCAAATGCCCTGCAGCGAGATGGAAGGAGAACTGAAAGTGGGGTGTCATCATCTTTGCAGCTGCCGCCCTGGGGCATTTCTGGCGCCATCCAGTGCTCTGCAGCAAGGACTTGTATTGCTTCTGCTGTGCTGTTGTTTTGTGGTGTGGGGAAGGTCAATGACATGGAGTGGGCCAATACGCTGGCAGGGATTTGTGAGGGACTGTATCTTCCTCAAACAGAACTTTGGAAGTTGAGATGGGAGCGATGAATGGGAAAGCGGATGTGTGCTTTTCATGGAAGGAACAAACTGGCTCCCAGAGCAGAGTGGGCAATGGGAAAGCAGAGGTCAACCCACATCCAGGTCACTAGGAGATTTTGCTTGAATATCATTGAAGTGTCAGAGCTGTGGTCTCCATCATGCCTGGCATTAGTCCTGTCATCTTCTAATCTTCCACTGAGCTGTGGCTGACTGGTGCCTGAGCAACTCCCTGTGAGGACACTACTGAAACTGCCCAGAAGATTTCTAGCAAAGATGAATAAAGTAGCCTCAGGCAAAATATTTGTAATAATTCCTGCTGGGCTTAAAAGCCTCTGTCTGCATATCCCAACCCCTGAGAAAATGCTCAGTCAAGAGATGGTAGATGAATGGTTAACAACAACAGAAAGTTATTGAGGGAAGCAGTGCTTCCATCTGGGGTAGGGAGTTGGGGAATTTTTTCGTCTTTGTATATTAAAGCCTGTTCTGCCAGTAGATTTATGGCCAGAAATGCCTAGTTACACAGGCAGTCGCGAGGTGTCAAGTCAGCTCTCCTCAGTCCCTTGTGGGTAGTGCTGTTCCATGCTGAGCTCTGGCAGGCAGCTCCTGGCAGCTCTCAGCAGCTCAGCTCAACTCAGCTTGGCTTCCGTGGGGAAAACCAGCCTTTGCCAACTTGGAAGGGTTAATGGGCTCTCTTAAACCGTGACACAGCAAAATGCAGCTTCCTGGCTTGCGCTTGTAAAGCTGACTCAGTAACCAGAATTTGCTGTGTAACAGCAGGGAAAAAAAAGGTTGCGATAACCACTTAAAATGACTTGCTGGAGAACGGAGTCAGTGCTGGAGTATACAGGAATATTCTGTGGGTTAATTTGTGTTTACCAAAGGGAGATTGCCTTTCCCAACCCTGCCCTGGCAGAACTAACTGTGCTCACTGCTGGCATCCAAAATTCCCAGTCTAGATGAAAGATACAGGTGGAAAAAGGAGGTCAGGAGTCCAATGCACTAGAAATCCTCATGGAGGTCAGGCACTGCAGCTGTCCGTGGGGCTGGCAGTGCTACTACCTTTGGAGGGTCCTATAGACAGACATGGCTGTGCTGGGCAAAACCCACACACGGGAATCCCACACACCAGTGTGGTGGGAGATGAAGGTGCAGGCAGGTTTTTCAGGGTAAATGAACCAGCATGACAAAAATAGGAAATGCAGATTACAATACCTGTTTTTATAGATGTATGGCTTGGGTTTCTCCAGCACATGGCTATGAACAAGGAGAGAGCTCTGGCTGTGAGGAAACAGAGTGTGGAGGAGGAGGGAGAACATAGCAAGCCCCCTGCAAGGCATGAGACCTAAAGCATGCAGCAGGTCTCCACGTTATGGGTACACTGGGCTGAAATTGTGGGGGGGGATACACAGAGCCCACCACCTGCTTCATCAACCCTGTGTCCTACTGGGTGTGTAGTTTGGGAGCCCAAGGGAAGTGTGGCAGCGAGAAGAGTTACCAAATAAAAATCCTATTTGTGCAAGTGTTTCAGTCAGTGCTGCCTCCTTTGTTTCAGTGCTACAACCATGTAAAGCAAAGTGTGCCCTGACTGTGAGAACAAACTGTGAAACTTTGGATTTGAAAAATCACACGTGTGCAACAAAGAGGACTTTGTTCTGCACTGCTCACACCCCTTTCTCAGGAGAGGGAGGAACTGGACCTGGGAGCCAAGTTTTGCACTGAAAGTGAGATCCAAACACTCCAAACACTCAAGGTTTCCAAACCACCCCGTGTGGTTCCCTACCCCTGAGTAGAGGAGACATATTGGGTCATGGGAAGCTGAGACTCTTTCTGGAGATTTCTCCAATCGTCCCGAGAAGCAGGACCAGAGCCAAGAGCAGCAGCTGCAATCTCAGGGCGGTGCACAGGAACCGCCTGTAATAATAAACAGCATCATGTGGACCCTGTTCCACTGTGACTCAGCAAAAGAGCCCCTTGGCCACAGCCCAAAGCCTTTACTGAGCAATATGTGGTGTCCCAGCCTGACCCTGACTCAGCAGGATGCCCATTCTGGGGAAAGGGTGAGCCAGCATTAGCAAGAAGAAGGCTGCGGGTTTTGGGGCCCATGCGAGAGTGAGGAGTCCTGACGGAACATGTGGTATCGCTGGCAGCCACAAAATATTCCCCCTCCAGCTGTGATTCCCAGAGCTGCACTGGGTGGCCTGGGAAAGGTTGGAAAAGCGGGTGTCCCAGGCTGGGAAAGCTGCACACCTCTCTGATCTAGGGACATGGAGGATTCTGTGGCCATCTGCTCTGGAACAGGGAGAGTCCCTGCTCCATAAGGGGGGAATCAAGGCATGGGAACAGTTCCCTGGGGTGCCAGATGGGCACCCATTTCACCTGTGCTGGTGGAAAACAGCAAACTCAGGAACAATGTGTGGGAATTATTTTGTGTTAGAGGCTGGCATGCAGCCTGTGCCAAATTTAAGTCACTTACTCAAGGCCACATAGGGTGTCTGTGGCATAGCCCATGTCCCCTCCTTTCCCCTGCCTTTTCCTTCACTCATTACCAAAGATCTCTCCAGGGCAGGCAGGCATGACTGTATTTACCCCACCAACATTCTGTCTGTTATGACAGAGTGAAAGCTACATGCTGACAAGAAGAAATAAGCCAGGAAAAGGTTAGGACAGGTATTTCTTCAAAATCCTTGGCTTAGTGGCAGAGTGGGCTCAGTATTGGAGAGCACTGTGCGCCGTGGAGCTTACAGATTGCAGCTGCTACTGAAAAGAGCAAGAACATCCCCGTTCTTGGGGAGGTCTTCCCTAGCATCCCAGGCACAAAGGAGTCAGGGCTATTGGCTCTGTTGGCAGAGATCCCCTTCTCCTGAGCAGTGCTTGGCACAAGCAGGACATCAGGGCCTTGGATGCAGCTCTTTAGCTAAAAAATCATTAAGAAGAGCACCGAGGCACCATGGGGTTTGAATTCAAGTGTTCAGCTGCTGGGTGTGGTCTGGCAGAGGCTGGGAGGGACCAAAGGTACTTGGCAGAGGGTGAGGCCAAAGGTGCTTGGCAAGCAGTAAGACTGAAGGTGCCTTTGATGGGGTGAGCCACCCCCTTATTGCTGTGCTGGAGCTGGTGGTTGATGGTGTGCTTTGCTGCACAAAACACATCCCTGCCCAGAGGCAGCAGAGATAGGCAGAGGGGCACTGCTGGCAGATCACCCACACCCTGGCTATTTTTATTTTTTTTCCTTTTTTTTTCTCTTCCCTATTTGGACTAAAGCTCTACAAAAGACCTCAGAGAAATTGGCACCTATCTCCCACTGAGACTGATCTGGTATTTAAGCTCTTTTTTTTTTGGTCAAGGAGCTAAAAATACCACTAAGTACCTCTCAGCAATTTTGTAAACGCAGATTTTCCTACCACTCTGTGCTGCTGAAGGAGACTCCCCTAAAGCCACAGAAGAGCTGTGGCCTTGGCTCACCCTACTGTCAAATTTGCTTTGTGCCTGAGCCATGATTTTTCGCGGAGATTGGCCAGGAAAACACAGTGGCTAGATACTGGCACATGCAGCTTTTCTGTGCCGGGAGGGAATCACTGGTCCCCCTGAGAAAATCCCTGCTCTCTGGGGGTCTCCTTGCCAGGGCTGAGCCCCCAGGCTCACTGTTTCAGAGTGAAACACCCTTGCATACCCTGGCCAGGGGCTGCTGGCAAGGACCAAGGTCCAGCCCCGCAGAAAGGCTGCTGGAGACAGCACTGCAGCAAAACTGTACTCATGGTGACTGATCCTGTCCACCTTCACCTGCCTCTATCCCTCTGATTGCTGGCAGCCCTACTGGTAGGAATAAGAAAATCTGCCCTCTCATGCAGTCCAACTGTGCACCATCACACAAAATTTTGCAATGATGACAGTGGATAAAGAAGAGGAAGCTATTGCCTGTGAACCTGTGCCGCAGAGTCCCTATTCCCTTCCTCAAGTTTCGCTGGTCACTGACACAAAACAAGGACACTTGTTCACCCAACATGTGTCAGGGCTCCAGGCACCAGGCAGGATCCCCTAAAAGCCAGGGGAGGGCAGGCAAGTCAATGAAAGAAGCTCCTCAGGGCTACCAAACATCCTGGCACCACCTTGGTGCAAGAAGTCACCTCTGTCTTCATGGTTTGTGAAGTATCTTCAGGAGAAACAGAAAAAACCAGACTGGCTGCTAGTACAACTCCTTATGTTGCACTGGTGACCACTGGTCAATGACCACCTCCATTCCCTTACTCCCGAGCACTGGGGCATCTCTTTTCCCCCTCATGTGTTCACATATTTTCCTATCCTCCCCTTCCCCCTGCTTTTTTTCTTTGTCTCTTTTGTCTCTTCTTGTGCTTCCATTTGCTCATGCCCCCTACGCAGATAAAAATGAATTACCTACAGAAATGTTTTCCTTCCTCACAACCCACCTCTCTGCTGCCCACTGAGTTCCCATCATACCTCCCTTACCGGCATCTTCATCTGCCCTAAGCAGATGAACAGTACACTAACAATAATCTGAAGTGAAGAGGAAGTGGTTTTATTCTCATTTTGTGAAGGAAAGGGGAATTTTGTTATCCAAAATAAGCTTTGAGGAAGTCTTGACATGGGAGAACAACATGAAAGTCCTGTGGAATGGAGAACAGCTTTCCCAGTGTGCTAGTTTGGGACACTTCTGTGCTGACTTGTGAGACAGTGCTGTGGGAAATCATATACTGTTTGGAGGTTAATGGTTGGTGAAAGAGAAGCATGCAAGTTTTTGCCTCTACCAATGCAATACTGGTATGCCAGGTATCACACTACCCAAACGTTATGGAAATTCTCATTAACATTTATATATATGTAATTTTCAGAGATGTGGAGCAATTCTGACCCTGCATAGCAACAACTCTTCTGAGTCATGCAAAATATCTGTTCAGGTCAAGATCCTGTTCCCAGTGTGGTTATTAATGGATGCTTATGCTTCACAAGCACTCCTTCCTGTCCCCCGTGCAGTTGCAGCACGTGAATGCATGTTCTGGAGTGGTCACTTTGCAAGTCCTCACTATTGCAGCATAATACTTACAGTAAGGAAGGACTCTGTTTTGTTTTTGTTCCCAGGGGAGGCAGAGCCTGTTAAGCAGGTCACTGCGAAGGGAAACTGTCCTTGCAGCTGGGAAGCCCAGAGCGGGTGTGCGAGGGACCACAGCCCTCTGGTGGTCAGAGCGAGCAGGCAGCCCCGTCCTTTTTAAAATAGCGACATCAGAAAACACTTTTTAAAATGGGAAAGGCATTTAAAGGAATTCTTTATGGTGTGGTCTTTTTATTTTTTTGCAATCATAAAGCAGTTTTTGCCAATGCAAAATGCCCAGCCTCTACTTACAATGATCCATTGCAGAATGAGCAGGGTCTTTTCCCCAAAGTTCCTCCTCTAAAGAAACCTTGCAAAATTACTCAAGTTATCACTGGTATAATCTATAAGAAATATGACAGTACTAATTTGGAATCTTTCCATGCCCCCAACCCCATTTTTCTTAGTTTCAGTTGCTTCTAAAAGAGATACATCATCCCTGTCTGGTACATATCTGTGCTGGATGGTCCACAGTGAAAAGCACCATGACTGCTGCTGGCTGCATGGTGGGGAGAGGACAGGCTCGCCCAGAGGGCCATAAGCAGCACCGTAAATTTTCACCTGTTGGTCATCGATTCAAACTAACCCACTTGACAGCCACCAAAAACCCTTCACACCTGTTTGTTCCCATGACAAAAATAGCCGCAAGGAAATTTCCCAAGTCTTCTGCAGGGATGGCTCCCTCTTGAATTTGCCAGGCCCTGTGCCCACTGTCTGGGGAGTTAAAAACAAGGTGAGGGTGGAAGGAACAGGGAGGCAAGGTCAGGATATCCCAGAGGCAGTTTGGAGAAGCTTCAACTCCCCATTTTTGGGGTGTACATTCAGGGATGTCTTCATTTCTTTTTTTGGGAGAAGCTGTAGGGAATGCCCCGAGGGAGCTGGAGGCATGGAGAAGAGCCTTAAGCACTAGTTGAGGCATGAACCAGTGTTCAAAACATCACCAGTGTGAACAGGCTGGTATCCTGCACAAATACTGACTGGGCCAGAAGTCCTTCCTTCCCAGAAGAGCCAGGCAGTGCCAAGAGGGTTGGGACATCAGGGCCCTTGCTTGCTCTGGAGGTTTTTCTGGCTCCCCAGTTGCAAAACCCACCAGCATGGGCTCCATCATGCCCCTGCTCTTGGTTTCTCTCCTGCAGGTTTCCAGCTTGTTTTTCTGTTGAGACAGGAGTTGCAGGGGCTCTCAGACCCTCAGCTCAGCCCTGTTGTGCAGGAGGGAGCTGCCCTTGCAAGTCTCTGGCACTGGGGGAATGCCACACTGGCCTGTAGCTCATGGGCTCTCACAGAATCATAGAACGGTTTGTGTTAGAAAGGACCTTCAAGATCATGTCATTCCATGCCAAAGACAGGGACATCTTCCACAAAACAAGTTTGCTCAAAGCTCCATCCAACCTGGCCTTGAACACTTCCAGGGATGGGGCATCCACAACTGCTCTGTGAAGCTTCTTCCTCACCACCCTCACAGTAAAGAAATTCTTCCTAACACCCAATTGAAACCTACTCTCTTTCAATTTAAAGCTGTTCCTCTTTGTTCTATCACTCAAGGTCCCTTGTCTTCAAGTGTCCTGAGAGGGCCACAGTCTCAGCACAAAGCATTCGGTACAAGCTCTGTGTGTGCTGACTGGGATGGGGAGGGAGGTGCTTTCCAAGGAACTGAATTCGGCAGGGGTCACAGCAGAGGTCAGTGCTGCATGGGTAGATCGAGCCTCTCCACACGTTTCACTTCTAGCATCTACTGTGACAAGGATGATTTGGCTTCAGGAAGCCATGAGTGTGATAAAAATGGACTAAAAATACTAGAGGACTGCAGCTGTGCTAATCCCCAGTGTTTACCCTTGTCTGCCATGTGAAACCCTCATCTAGTTGGTAAGGCAGAAGCCCGGGGCTCTTAGGCTGTGGTTTGCAAGCCCTTCTTAGGTGAGGAGCATGGTGTCCTGGGCACAGTGAGGTCCTGCTATAGAACTGGCTGTGGGAGAGGGAGTAGCTCAGACATGAAGCCACAACCATTTAGCTTCAGGTAGCCCCCAGCAGAACCGCTTGTGGGCTCAGCAGTCAAATGAGGCAGGACAAGCAGCTTTCAGGCTTATTAGGTTGGGCTTTCCCCTCCCCACCACCCCAGAGGATAGCATGCACACCCTAGTTTGAAGACTGCTGCTCAAAGAGAGTTATATTAAATATATAATTTTACCTGGTTCAAAAAGGAGGGAGGGCTCTCCTGGTTCCTGCCAGAGGCATTGGGAATGCAATGGAATTAAAAATGGTGATTCAATTTTCCAAGGGACAAACTATCCAAGGATAGTATGTGCTGTCTGTCTTGGAAAGCTGAAGAAGACACAAAGCCTCCTCCCATCCCACAACTACAAAGGCATGCAGAAACCCAGCACCCTGATTATTCCAGCTCCACTGCCACCTGCTGCAGCACAACTTTGCTTGCAGCATTTATCCTCAAGCCTCTGCCTGAGCTTGGTACAGCTGAGACTGCAGAGCAGGCATGGATAGAGGGAGGTGCTGAGGTTTGGACAACTTCAACTAATTTAACTCCTTCCCACAAGTCTAGGGCTCAGATGACACTTTCAACCCATTCCATCTCCTTTTAAGAATCCTTCCCTTAGCTCCCACTGAGCTGCACACGGCAGGATGGTATGGGGACAGCTGAGGATGCCCTGTGGATGCCAGAGGGCACTTTTGTAGCGACTGTATTTCTTGCATGTGTTTGTAAGTGACTTACAGGCTGCAAGGTGGGTATTCAGATCTGGTCACAAGGCACAGAGGGAAAGGAGAGGAGGTGGCTCACCCTCTTGCTATTTTGAGATGGGCTGCAGTCACCGACACAGGAGACTGTGGTAAAAAGCAGCGAGCACTTGCCTTGGCTCGCAGCACCTTGGCCGCCGTGCCGTGCCTCCTCTCAGCATGACAGCGTCTTTCCCTTTTCATGGAGAGCAAATGTGGATACATGGTTTCATCCCCTCTTCTCCCCACAGGGTCCTCCCCTCCCCATGCCAGCACTGACAGCACACATCGTATCTTCAAGGGAGGCTCAAGTCGTTGCTCCTTTAATGTGCAGTATAAAAAGGCAACTCTCCCACGCTCAACAAGAAATCCCACCAGCAGGAGCTCTGGGCTTGGCATCCTCCTCCCTGGCTTTCATTTACAATTGGGTAGCATGTGCGGTTTGCTCTGAAGGGTTTCCCTCCCCATGTGCAAAGGAGCTCCTGGCTGCTGCAGTGCTGCTTGGCTGGCATGAGATGACTGATGTCTCGCTTCACCACTGTGCTCACCAGCTGAACAAGCTACTGCAGCAACAGCGTGTTCCCACTGGTGTAACAGTGCCAATGTAAGGGCCTCCTGCTTTAGGGAACACAGCTCTGTGGGCCCAGCACACACAGATGCCCTGAGGGAGTCTGTAGCACTGGCCTGGCTCGGAGAGACTCCCTACACCGCGGCACGATGTGGTGGAAGGCAATGGTGGAAGTGAGAGAGGGGGGGAGGATCACATCAGGAGCAAAATGTAATAATGGGAGAATTAAATTAACTACAAATAGTTCGCTGAAGGCACATCCTACCCCACAGGATGCAGTCCCTTCAGCCTGGTGTACCGCTCACAGCTCAAGCCCTGTGTGTTGCCAAGGGCTTGGGTAACTGGCTGTCATGTAATGGAAACATCTGGGCTGTGGGTAGGATTCTGGATAAACTGATGGGGAAGGGGAGGAAAGAAAGAGGAAGAGAAGGGGTTGTGAGTGGGAAGGCGTTGCATACCACAAGCACTTGTGCAAGAGAGATTAGAACAACAGGGTCCCTCTACCATTAGTTTTCTCCTCGGCCACCAGTAATGCTCCATATCCACGTGCTTTCCAGTCTAATACTGGCAGGCAGAGAGCTGGAGATCCATTCTAGGGAAGGGATGAGTGAAGAGGCAGGCAGGAATGATTTCAGCAGCAGACTGCAGCCTCTCCTGTTTCTTGGGCAAGATCTCTAACTACCTCACCAAAGAGTAGGATGGGGAGCTTCTTCCAGAGCTTCTTCTGCTTTGCCCACACTGTACCAAAAAGAGAAAAGCCCACCAAACTCCCACATTCTCTAGCAGCTTTGCAACTCCCCTTCACAAGTCTATTGTGTGATATCCCTAAACACAATAAAGATTATCTGAAATCTGAAAGCAGCTTAAAAATAAAAATAACTCAAAGGTAAAAGAGGAAGAGAATGGAGGAAGGGGACAGAGTCCTTCCTCTGCTGGCCCCTGGTCAGAGGCAAGCACAAAACAGCACACACAGCCTCTTGCTCCACAGCACACCGGTCCATAGCATTCACAAAGCAAACATAGCATCATCTTCCTTTGCTTGCTTCCGATGATGGCTGGCAGTTGGAGGGGAGACAGATGTCCCTGCTGAAGAGCTGGACAAAGTGGGTAGGCGGTCTGCAACTTTTGCTCGCTCTTCCAGAAATTTGTCAAACTCTAGTGCAAGAGAAAAGCAGAGCATTAGCAAAGAGTTTGTGGAAAAGCCAATGTGCTGCCAGGAACAGCTAGAGGAAAGGGATAGCTGGCACATCTTACCTTCACTGGTAACACCTTTTGCATCCTCTGACTCTCCCTAGAGAAGAAAGAGAAGGACATGGTTAGAAGGAAGGTAGAAACAGACATCTCACAGATGTGATTCTTTGTACAGAGAGAGACAGGATAGTGCTCTCCCTGCTTCTGCAGTACAGACATGTTAGAGTGGCCCTGATCCTCAGTTCATTAGCTATGCCTCCCAGAAGGCTAATTATACTGTTGTGGTATCCAAAACCTGTGTCCCTGGCTGTCCACTGCCTGAAGTGCAGCCCTGCAGACAACTCCAGCAGGACTGCTGGCTCCAGGAAAGCAGCCCCTCACTTACCACATCAGTGGAGAGCCACTTTTCTATGTCTTCCATGAAATTGGCTTGAGGAACTGGCACCTAGGACAGAAGGAAAAAGGGTGATGAGGCCAAGAAAAGAGAGGATTTTCCAGGAAATCCACTATGCCAAAAGAAGGCCCAGCCCAGAAGCTAACTCTCTTGCTCAACTGTTCAGTCAGCTCAGGCCCTTCCCAATCCAGCCAGTGCCACTGCAAAGCTCTCCCACCTACCAATGGCACAGCTCACCTGCTTCCTCTGCCCCATCCATGCCCAGGCATGCATAGTTTCCAGGATATATGCCATTAAAAGCATCTGTAGTTTGGCAGTTGGCTTTGGGGTATTAGGACTGGACCAAACTTTCCATTTTGGTGAGGACTCACTGGGTGGAAGTTGGTTGCTTGTGTTAAGCAACCAGAGGACAAGAGACATGCATTTCTCCACACCTCTTCCCTTTTACAAACCAGTGACAGTCTGATGTCAAAGTCTGCAATGCTGAAGATATCAGATGTGCCAGGTCTGGCACCACAATAAGGGGGAAAGACACCTGCCAAGAACTGATTCCTTGGCAAGATTCATGGAGCACAGCAGGATCTGACATCACAACAAACTACTGAAACAGAGCCATCAAAGAGAAAGTCATCTACAATTAAAGTAAATTTTACTTTCACTAGGGATGAGGTTGGCTCAAACTAATTCATGTCCCTGGTTAATTTAAGCAGCAAAGAGAAATATTCCTAGTGAACAGAGATAACCTTGAAGGAAACTAAGTCTGATTCAAAACCCCAGATCCTTTTCTCTATTCAGGAGCTCCTGAACAAAGCTGAGCAAGAAGCAGCCCTTGCTAGAGGCTCCACAAGCAGAAGCATGAAAGAGTATTTGTGGTAACTTATTTATTAGTCTTTTACGTGTATATATGTATAGCTCCCTTGCCCTCTGGAAAATACCAAGACCAAGAAAAAGAGCAGTACCTTCTTACCAAGCACAGACAGGGAGCAAGTGCAGATAGTTACCACAGCTGGCAGATGGATAAATGGGGATGGAAGAGGATGTGTGAGATTAGAGAAGTTTTGAAGTGAACTGGCTTTTCTTACCCAGAGAGGAACACTTTGGGGTAGAAGTGCATTCAAGCCAAGTGGACAGCATATGGGGAAACTTCCTAGAGCAGACATCAGCCTGGGCAGAGCCCATTACAGGAAGAGAAGCTAACAAGCTTCAGACCTGGGAATTGTCAAAGCCTCCATGTGCCTGAGGTAATGTAATTGTAGGAATTCTGCTAAAAGACCAAATTTAACAGCCTAGAAGCTCAAACATTTTAGCTACAGTAGGAGGCCTTGAACAGGGAAGGTTGGAATGTGTTTTCCTCCAAATGAAGCAGCTCATACTAAGCAGGAGAGGCTGCAAGGGGAATGAATGGCAGCAGCCCCCCTCATGATGCCACCAGTTAGTGCCTCTGCCCCAGACACCCACCCCAAAACAGGCCATCATCTAGCTCAGTGGCGTGTGCTCTCTTGGCCTCAGAGCTCCTAGGATTTTTTCCTACAGACATGTTTACTTGAGGAAGGGCTGACACTTCGCCTGCTTCCTTCCCAGTCCTGGTCTCCACTACTGGCCCAGGCCAGGGTTGCTCCATTTCAGTTAGCAGTCTCTGCCGATGTCTGCTGTGCATCCTCATGTGCTGTGCCAGTGCCACTCCTCCTTCAGCAGCCCCAGCCTCCTTCCTCCCTGCTGGACCTTCTCAATCTCAGATCTCACCATTCCTTGCCGCATCATCCACTTAGTCAGCTGAGCTCCATCAGTAGAGGCACCAGACTCCCCCTGGATGAGAGAGAGCCTGCATTGCAGAGTGTGAGGGAGAGGGGATGCAGTGGGTTTAGGGTGGGGGAGGGAACACATTATAGTGGTGGCCTACTTCTCTGATTGCAGAGAGGGCAACTGGACTTGGAAACCTGCTGAAGATGAATAAAACATACATTTTTGGGTGGAAATTTCCCTGCAGTTATAGGGAAGACATCCTGCAACTGATTGTGTCAACCCCAGACTTTCCACAGTTCCCCAACTCAGAGGTTTAAAGAATGAGGTATGGAGACCAGATAGGACATATAGGTTGGTGGAGATTGGGAATTATCATTGGTAATGTAAAACACTTGATTTTTTCCAAACAGACAGAACATTTATTGCATTGGTGAGCAAGGAGGATACTCTTATTCCTGGTAACACACTAAAAGCTCTGTGGCCACTTACTGTTCCTGTGTTCTGCTGCCGGGCATCCAGGGCACCAGCGAGTCCTTTGGTGGCTTGGGGATCTTCGTACTTGACCCTGAAAACATGAAGTTAGATAACACACAGGCTGATGAGATGCCTGAGAGTGAAGAGCAGAAACTCCTAAAAACATATATTCCGTTCTTCTGACTGCATTACTTTTCATCTCCTGTCATTCTGCTCCCAAGAGCTTCTCGAAAGGAGAGCAAAATCCGTCTTAAAGGTGTAGCTCACCACAAAACAGACTAAAACAGACTACTTGCTGTAACATTACTGTGGGATACCACAGGACAGCTGTGGCACATGACAGGAGGATGACAAGGTATCATGTGAAAACTAAGATACAGACTTACAGAGCTAGGTTCCTCAACCACAAGATTTGCCTTCTTTGGGGTTGACTATAAAGAGAGAAAACTAACACAGACTGACCAGAACATTACAGCTACTTTAGAAAGGATTTGAGCAACAGGCCCCTACATACTCACCTACCTTCACAGACACAACACACAGCTCAAAAACATCTCTTTAACTGATACAACTCAAGAATTCATGGTGGCAGAGGCTCACTGGGCAATGCTACATAGATGAGACTGGATGATCAGAAGAGCCTAGTGTTACTTCACAGTCTCAAAATGCACCATTATAGCAACCTCTTTCAACACATAGACAATTCTCACCCATAATCTCCCTCATCCCATTTCTGTGTACCCTCTAGGCTGCTACCACACATGACAATGCCACACATCACCATTTGATCCATGCGGAGTGGGGAAAACATTCTGTCCATGCCAGGAGAATGAAGCCTTTCACAGAAACTCTCCACAAGTCTCCTCTCCAGCTGCTCCTGGGCCCCTTTCTGTAAATCCAGCAGACCATCAAGTGGAGCTGTTTTTGTTGGGGGCCAGGGGCTTGGGCCACCGCTGCTCAAATTTCTCAAAGAAGTGCTCATCGGTGAAGGGGCCACTGTGGACAATGGCATCCAGGATGAAGTATAACGCTGCAATCATGCCACTGATGAGGAAGAATGGCAGGAAAGGCTTGAAGTGTTTCAAGCACTGCTTCACCAAGGCACACATGAAGCATGAGGAGTCAGGAACAAATCCCAGTGGCCCTGCTTGTGTCTCCTGCCAGCACCTCCTGTGTGGGAGCTGTAGGGCAATGGGTCGGTTTGGGTGGAGGGAGACACTGAGAGCAGATGCTGGTGAGTGAAATGTGAAGCCCAAGCCAGTAGAGGTTACTTGGCAGGAGTGCAAGTGAAGGCAGATGAAGGGCAGTGAGGAATAAATAGAAGATGTCTTGTTAACTTGTGCAGAGATCATAAGCGTCAGCCTGTTAAGGATTGCGCCACAGCAAAGAGGATACAATTCCACCCCTGTCCAGCTCTCCTCCAGCCTCCAGCACTCAGCACATACCAGTGGCTCAGTTTTCAGTCCCAGAACCAGTGCTGTTGGCATGGCTGTTTTGTGCTGCACTGCCTCTGCCCTCAGGCAGCACACCCCACAGTAAAAATGGTGGGGAAACCCAAGGACAAAACACATGAAGTCATGTGTAGGCCACGGGTTTCCCCACTATGTTTACCAGAAGCAGGCTGAAGCAGAGGAATGGAAAGAGACATCCTTAAGAGACCTTAACTTGATATGTGTAACAGACTTGCTACTGCCCAGCTGCAGAACAAGGCACTCCAGTGGATGCAGGAGTGCAGGAGCACAGGTCTTTGAGGGCAGGAGACATCCATATGCCTGTGGGCTCTACTACTTGGTAGTCAGTGGAGAGAAGTGAATGATGGGAAAGCAGTGTGAGATCAGCCACAGTCTCTCAAACCCAACGGACCTGGTCAGCACAGCTATTGCCAGCTCCTCCGGAACAAGGATTCAGCAATCCACTCTGCAGTGGAGAAGACCTCTTCACTTCAGCCAGTACTATGGAGACCCAACTTTTAGTGCTCTACACCAGGAGTTTTTAAAAGTACTATAAGGAAAGAAACATCAGTCCCACTTGCCAACAGGGAAGTGTCCTGCCCTGCCACAACTGACTGCATTCTTCCTGCACTCCAGTTCAATACTCTGCCTGTTAGGCTGCATCAGTATTCAGCAATTCCCAAATTCAACATTACCCCAGTCAGGGCACATGAGTTCAGAAACAGACAAGAAAACTCAGCCAATCCCACTCCACGCCTTCATCTCCAGACACTGAATCTCCTGAGAACATGTGGCACTGCGGTGCTCACATGTAGGGACCGATTCCTTCTCTCCATATGCAGGAGGACACTGTGAAGGGGAGATGACAGCAGCAGAAGAAAAGACTGGGAGCACAGAGCTCATCCTACAAACACTGTTGCATCCTGCTGTCTCACAGGAACTGCTGCTGGTTGGAGGTCATGGCCCCAGTTGCCCTGAGCCCTCCCTCTCTGCAAGAAGGCAACACAGGACAGAGTGGGCTGCTACACTCACCCTCTGCGCTGCTCAGCCAGTGAGCTGCCACGGGTCAGGGCAAACATGTCAAAGTCTTCTTCCAGCTTGCCAGAGGTGTCGAGGGAGTGCAGTCCTGCACTTACACTGCTCGAGCCTAGGTCTGTGGGAGAGAGAAGGATGACTGGTAGCTCAGAGCAGTAAATGAAGGGCGGTGGCTAGGAGAGTGCTAGATGGAAAGCTATCATCAGACCAGGCTGAACTACTCTAGGCCCTCTCTTGTATCCTGTCCTTCAGCTGCAGCACAGGCTATGCGTGTGTGCAGTGTTGTGAGTGAAGTAACAGAAGCAGTTTCTTTGCCTGCTCAGTAGATATTTTTGGCTCAGCCTCAGACAGAAGCATCATCATCAATTTACTGCACTGATGCTGAAGGCTAGATGTTCCTGACCATTTTGGATAGCTTGGGAGAGAATTGCTCCATAACCTGTGGAAGACCTGTGCTTCTGGACAAGCACCTCTGAGACAGATGATTGGATTTTCATGACTTGGGCATCATCTGAAAAAACCCTGACTTGAAAAATACCTCAACTGGCTTGTGTGTAAAAACAGTATTGCCAGTTTTCTGTAGCTGCATCTGAGCTGTACTGAATGTGCTCACAGCTAGTGAGAGCTTCGGGCAGTGCTATGTAAGCTGCTGGTATGTCTTGAAGAACCTTCAGGACCATTCAGGCTTTTTGAGTAAACAACATGTCAAATCATGTGTCCTGATCCCAAGACGCTCATGGCTGCCTTCACAGCATAGCTTCAGCTGCTTTTCTTTTCTAGACCTCAGAGGTCAGCCTGACACCGCACAGCGAGACAGGCAACCAGGCAATGCTGCCAGGCACGCAGAGGGAGCAATTTTATCCCCTACCCTGGTGGAAGGCCTAGTCCTTAGCCACAGACTAATGCTGAGGTCCTTCTTAAGTCATGTCCGCCTCCTGCACAATGTGAGGTGTGGATGCCAAGACATATGCTTGAGTGCCTTGGGGCATATACAAGTTTCTTCATGAGTTTATTAGTTGAAAACACACACTATATCTCTAGGTTACTCTATGAATGTGACTAAATAATTCTGGGAGACGATTCAGGGGCAGGAAAGGATTCCCAAAGCAGCACAGGAGAAAGACTGAGGGGAAAACTGCATGGAAACATACTCATTCCAGCCAGCTGAGAGGAAAGGTTGTTGGTGACTTCAGGCTGTTTCAATGCAGGAGTACTGGGTCCTAGATCAATCAAGCTGTTCTCTGCTTCATTTGGTGCCTTTGGAGGGAAAAAAAAGAAGATGGTGAAGAGTTTCTTAAGCTTGGACACCCTGACCCTACAATCCTATCTCATTAATACTGGAGAGGAAAGCCCTTCTACACCCATTGAAAGATACCAGTTGTGAAGCCTTTCCTTGTGAGAATGGGTACAGTGATCAGAGAACCGGCTGGGAATAATGTCCTAGGGCAGGAGCTGCCTTGGTAGTCAGCCTCCCAGCTCTGCTGGATGCCAGTAAGTAGGGTAAATGTTGGTTCAGAGGACAGGGCAGTGCTCAGAGAAGGCTCATACGGGAATTGGTCCTCTTAATATTCAGTACTGGAAAATCGTAACTGCTGCTGCTCTGCTCCTGCTCTTTGCATGAGAGGAAAGCTCCCACAGGCAGGGAGGGAGAGGCTAGCAGTGGGAACTGGAGTGTCCTGCACACCAGGTGGTCTGGTGCAGCTTGGCTGGGAGAGCAAAGCCTACCACTTCTAAGTGGGGCAGACTGAACCTCTCTCCACTTCAGTAGGGCACAGTTGGACCTGTGAAATGCAAACTGAGCTGCACAGAGGGGAAGTTGCTCTGACTTACCTTGACAGGCTGTCCTGTCCGGAGACGCTCAAACCTGCAAGAAAGATGACAGGATACATTTCAATAGCATGTGCTTATTCACTCACAGGTTTCTTATAAGATTTGGCACAGTCTGCCCCTTCCTACATAATAGCAAAGGGGAACCATGGCTCAGGGCCCCATTTCCCCTCAAGACTGAAGACACCAGAACAAGACCCAGAGAGCTGATGTCTTCTGAGACAGGAAGCTTTTTGAGATCCTCTAGAGCTACTCCTAACCAAAATGGTTTAAACATAGTTCTCCATACAGACACAAGGCCTAAATTCCCCATATTTCATCATAGCGAAGAGATGTGTTTGATGAAATGGAAGAAAAAAAAGGGGTGCTGATGCCACCTGGGCAATTTCTGTCCCCATATGCCTCAGACCTAGAAAACCAGCTCTTTCCATACAGTTCCCTCCTTCTTCTTCTGGGTTATGCCACAGGGATATCTTTATGTTCCACCAGTAACTTACACAGCAGTCTTGAAGAGACAGGAATTATTCAGCAAAAACTAAAAACTGGCTTTGTTCTCAAAGATGGATGATACATCTTGAGCATTATACTTATGGATCGATCAAAAGGGTGGGATAGACAGCCTTCAAGGGGCACTAAACTCTTGCGTGAGAGCAGGGCGGAGAAGGGAGGAGAGGTACCTTTCATGGCGCAGAAACACATTATTGAGGTTGTCATTGATGAGGAGCAGCTCCTCAGTGAGTTGCTCATGCAGGACACGGGGAATCAGCTCCAGTACACGCTGCTGCATGGCTCTGCATGTCCGATTCAGCTCCTGTTCAAAGCAAGGGGAAGTTACCACAAAGGTCACACTAAGGCTGAGCACTCACAGATTTGGGAGTCTGACTGGAATAGATGGGCCCCAGAGGCTACTGTGATCTATCAGGAACTGTTGATAGGCAACAAATATTGGTGTGAGAGGTAAAAGGAGTCTGAGCTTCACATGGAATAATTGTATGCTTTTTGTGTGACACATCACTCAAAAAAGAAAGGCCCTTGGGGACAAGTCCTCATGTGAGACAATTCCAGCCTCAGCAGTGCAGCTTACTTCCACCATTGAAACTCCACCTTCCCTGTGTTTCCCTTATCCCATTACTCCCTGATAAGCCCCACATTAAACTGTTCAGTTGTTCCCCATGCCTGGCATGCATCATGCCTCAGTCCATCAAGTCATTGCTAAATTTTGCTGCATTGTGCGAGCCCTCCACCCTGCCAGTGCTCCTTACTTGCAGCAGTTCCAGGTCAGAAGGCTCAGCTTGGGATGGCACCAGCTCTGTCAACATCTCCGACATGACCTTTGTGTTTCCATTCACTACTTCCAGCTCACTGCGCAGCTTCCCAATCTGCAAAAGGGAACTGAAGTGACAGCTCCACCTGGGAAGACTGGGGAGGTAGCTGAGATAGCTTTGAATGGCAGCAAATAGCACCACGTGTGCATACACATTCACAGAGCTGAAGGAAACAACCACTGGAGAATTCATTTGTCACCACTGAGTTGAGCTCTTAGGAGCTTCCAGCAGAAAGAATCTCCACTACTTACCATTAAGTTCATTTGCTGGTAACAGCTGCCAGGCCCTCACCTGGGACCGTTGGCCACTAGCCTAGACTTGAATTTTAATAGCCAGCACAGGCTGCTGTTATGATTCAAATCTCTCTCCAGCTAGTGGCTCCTGTGAGGCAGACACTTAAACAGTTTAATTTCCAAAGTGGTGTACGAGATAGAAAAAAATTAATTCCCATTCAACAGGGGAGCCTCAGCTAAATGTGCAGTTGAAGCTTTATCCCTCTGGTTTCACAAGCTGCTAATGGGCCTCTTTAGAACAGTTCCTACCCTCTGTTCTGCAACAGAATGCAACATGCCAACAGCTGGAGGTTTGGTGCTGAACATGGTGTCAATATGAAGTCAGGGTGAGGAAGGAGAAAAGAGGATGGAGAAACAAGTGAGGAAGCCCTAACCTTTGGAAACCACACAGCCCGACAGCGTTGATTCTTAAGCAGTGAGGCAAGATAAACAAAGATGATAAGGAGGCATTTACTGAGCAAGCTTTTGCTGAACTGCACTACAAAGACCTTGCTCTAAATCTCCATGTCTCAGGTCCCCACTTTCCTATAGCCTCTACCAGCCCTGTCTTTGGAAAACATAACCACTCCAAGGCTGTGGTATCCCAGCTCATCACTGTGACCATGATGGAGCTCTGGGGAGCTATCGAGGAACTGTGCTTTAGAAGAACGGCTCTTGAAGACAGAGGCTGGGGAAGGACCAGAAAGCAATCCCAGAGCAGTGTTTGTGAAACAGCCCCAAACACAGGGAGAGCCAGCAACATCACAGGGCTTGTGTCTGACTCACCTGCTCTGGTGTGGGTGTGATGGGTGCATCGCTGGATGTGCCCCTCCCAGTAGGCAGAGTGACAGGGTGGAGGATGGACTCTATCTGCTGAGGGGAGTTGACCGCAGGTGAGTTCTGGCCAGACTGGGAGTCGGAGCTATACACAGTCTACAGACAGAGGTGGGAAAAATTACAGAGAATGAGATGTTAGATATTAAGACCTGCCAGGGCACTGCAATTAGAGGAGAAATGCTGATGGCAAGTCCCCATCTGCTTTCAAGAACTCTTGGCTGTCCTGGAGATTTTCACTCCCCAAAAGCCCTCTAAATGCAAGATAGAGTTCCTGAAGTCCCCTCATAGCTCCAGAATGGCAGCTGCTCAACATTCCTCTCTTCAGCAATGCTTCCATACCCTCTGTGGTGTGTGGATGGGTGACAGCATGTCCAGATCAGTCATGGGGAACTCTAGGCCCTTCCGTCTCAGGTCTTCATAGACAGCAACAACACCAGTCAAGTCTGGTGAGCTGCGGAAGGCATCCGCCCAGGACTGGGGAGAAGGAGACAGCACAGACCATCATCATTTACAATACTCTTCTGTACAAAAACAGAAAGACAAGCACTCTCTGAACTGGTGCAGATGCTCACACTCCTTGGCTCACCTGTATGAGGGTCAGCACCTTATCGTGCACTATGGCAGGTGGGTTATTCTTCGGCAGGATTGTTCTCACCAGGACACCTTCTACAAAGTCCTGGCTGGACACAAGGACATGGAAGCGATGTCCACAGTTTTTGACGCATGTCTCCAGAACCTTCAAAGGCAATGAAGCATTTGCTATAGCTTTCTCTGCCTATATGTGTTTGCCTTGTTGGCTTTAGGTACATGTGTCTTTTCAGCATGTGCACTAAAGCTTGTGTTCAGCAGTCAGCTTTACAGCAGAGTTGAGAAAGAGCCCTGACGACTCACCGTCAAAGCCAGCATAACTTCATGGAAGTTCTTATTCCCTACAATTCTCTTCTTAATGGCTCGGAAGGCATCTTTGGGCCTGAAGGAGAACCGAGATGAAGAAAGATCATCATAAGTCTGAGACCCACCTACAGCAAGGCAAAGCAAAACAGCCACTGGCTCTGCATGACTCATACTCATCAGATGTCCTTCCCCACCATGTTTTCAGGGTGGATTGAAGCAAAGACTGGTAAAGCAGCTTCTGCCTGTGGTTCTGCAAGACTAGTGGGGCCCTGCTAATCACAGAATCATTTAGGTTTTTTTTTTAAGATCAAGTCCAACTGCAAACCTGTCCCTCAGTGCTGTTCCTGAAATTGGAGGCCTCTGTGTGGATGTCTGCAACAGCTCAAGGTGTTCAGGACACAACAGAGAACAGAGTAAAAACAATGCTAGAAACATACAGCTTGGAAGCAGAGCAAAATCCCATGGCAGAGAGACTGAAAAGGAGGAGATCACAGAATAGCTTGGCATGGATTCAAAAGAGGAAGCAGAGAGAGAGCTACAGCAATTCCTGTGCTGCTCAGAGAAAAGCTGTTTAACAACATTTCCCTGGAAAAAAGGAGACTGAAAAGCTGCAGGGGAGGTTCAGTGGTAAAATCTTGCCTATATTGCAGGTAGGCAAGAGAGCAGCAGCATAGCAGGGCCTCCTTAACCATTGTCAGAGGGGAGAAACACCATGGTCTCAGATGACTGTGGTCTTGAGAGGGCACAAATGGATCAACATGCTCTGGCAGAGCACAGGAAAAGAGTCTGAGCTGGAAGAGTGCTAAGGGAGAAGAGTGGGGTGGAGATATTGAGGCAGTGAGGAGGGAAGGAGTATATTGGCCTGTGGGGCAGCATGGTGCCAATGGATGGGCATTAGCAGGGCAATGGGCGAGCCCATCATCCCAGAAGGGAACAGCTGTGTTATCAGGTGCCCAGACCTGAAACAAGGGGCCATAGCTCAGGACTGAGAACTGTGGACAGAGGCAGGTGTATTTGCACCACAGGGACAGCATGAAAACGAAGTGGTGACAGATCCATGAGTAAAGATGTTTGACTTTGTTTTCATACAACTGTGAAGCTGAAAACTGGACTTGCTAATCCTCTGTCAACATCACTGTGGGGTAGGACAGCAGGAGTGAAACCTATATGTTTTATTCCATGTAGCACCTTCTTTTTTACATGCTGCTCTTGACATCTCCACTGTGAGAAGGAGCAGTCTCCCTTGAATTCATTGGCAAATCCCCAGGTCTAGAGTTAACAAGTCTGGCAGATATTTGAGTATTTCCCTGCAGCGAGAGGGAGACAAGGACTTCTCCACCCACTTCGTGTGTGTCTGAGTGACTGTACAGGAAAATACCTGAGAAGCAAACCCCAGCAGGACTTGCACAGTGAGAGGACTGAATAGCAGCCTAAGATTTTCCGCTCTCCTCAGTCACCAGCCTGCAGATTTTTACATTCCCAGAGGAAAGAAAGAGAGGGGCATGAAGAAGGAATAAACCAAAGTGGAAGAATTGCAAATATGCCTTTGGGAGATGGGAGACAGCCAGGATGGAATCAAAGGTTCTTTGGGGACCCTGAAGGCCTGTTTGAATGGCTCCCAGTGCTCACAAAGATTATACAGAAGCATCTAACAAATGCAATGACAGCTTTGCTGTGTCTCCTGGTCTCCTAGCAGAGTCTTGTCTAAGGGACTGTTGGGAAGCCTAGCTTATTACCTCCACCAGTGTATGTTACCACTGCAGCCTAGGGCTGTAGTGTTACAGGGTGTGCTGGGACCTGCCGCTGGATATGGACCCTTGCCAGTTCCCTTACCCTTCTTCAGTCTCGTTAATGATGTCACAGATCTCCATGTTGAGAGCCCAGTCCTCGCTCCGTAGGGACCCATCAGTAGCTCTCTCTGAAAAACAGAAACCAAGACAGGGTAGGGCTAAGAGCAGCCCTGGAACTTTCATGGGCTGCTTTTAAGCTCTCACAGCACCCCACATCCCAGCCTCTTTCTCCCCGGCTTCCACTACAACACGAAGGGAGGCTAACGCAGATGCAAATTCCGGGTCACCAAGTGCTCCCCACTAGGTGTCAGCACCGCAGAGCACATCGATGGCCGGTGTTGGGATGGGTGGGTGCTCAGCTTCACCCATGCCACCCATGCTAGTGACGCACGGTGGGAAGGGAAGGGGCTCAGCATGACTTCAGCTCCACAGCTCGGAAAAGGGGGCTTATTTGCTTCATTACTGCAAGGCCAGAAACCGTGAGTTTGGTCCACTCACACTGACATGGCTCTAATATCAACAGCACCACTCTTGGTTTGTACCACATAGGAAGACAAAAGAATCCTCCTTTTTTTTTGGTACACCAGCCCTATAAAAATAAACAAGCAAATATAAACAACCAAAGCAGGACTCTCTCTTGTTTAACATTTACACCTCTCCCCTGAACTTCTGGCCTCTGGGGAGTGTGGGCAGAAGCAAACTGCAGGCTGAAGTCAAAGCAATATTGTTTCAGCTTTGATTGTGTTCCCTTTAATTAGGAATTCTTTAGTCAGCCTTGATGTTATTTATTCAAGGCAGAGATGTGGGAAATGAGCAGCTATTACTGAGAGCACCAGTGTCTCCACCCTGTAATCAGTCATGTCTCCCTCCCAGTCACACCACTGACTGATGCCATCAGGGATACCACCAGCATCTTCGGGAAAAAGAACTGCCAGCAGGGCTGGCAGGACCCAGGCACTCTCAAGACCACAGGGAAACACAGAGATAAATGGCAAGCAGAGAAGAAAAACCATCCTACTCAGCTCTCGAATCCTACAAAACACTTGACTTAGAGAACTAAAACTTGCCAGACCGGTTTAGCACTTACCAGGTGCTCTTCAGGAGAGCTCAGACCCAACAGAAGTGCCTGCATTTTCAAAACTGCTGTCCCTGCAAAATCTGGGGCTGTCCCTGCAAAACCTGGGGCTGTCCCTTGCTGCTGTGGGTCCTCTACCCCTTTGGAGAGGCCCTTTCTCTGCAGAGCTGCCTCTTCCTCCTTTTGATCCAGCAGCTAATGACCCTTGTGTGGGAATGAAATTAAATGCCCATTCGAGCAGTAATGGGATAAGGCCATCGCACAGGAAGAAGATGATCTTTTAACTACTGCCTGGGTAAGCACATCCATCATGTTTTGTGATGTCCTGTTTTTAAGGGTCAGGCAAAGAGCTATTCACAGCACTGTGCAATGCAGCCTCTTATACATGTGTCCCTCCCACAGATTGCACACCACAGTGTGAAGTTATCTGCACCTTATCGCAATGCAGCCACCACCTTTTCTGTTAGCTGCAGAATGTATTGATTACACTGTGATTACATTGATTACATTGTGGCCACAGCCAGATGGAAGAGGGCAGACAGGGGAAGGAGGCAGAATGCTCTTGAAGCTCTTCCACCTTTCTAAAGGTCTGAATACTCATGTAATATCCTTAAGGCTCCTTGATTCAGGTGAACTTTTGTCACTTTGAGTACTAATTTTACATAGGAATTCTGATCTCTGGCAGATCCAACCTTCCTCAGTGAGGCACAGGAGGTAGTGTTGCATTGGGTGATGTGTTAGAGAATATATCCAGAACATGTTTGGTGCAGCAGGATGTATACCAATCAATAGGAGAAGCTGTGGTAACACATGGGGAAAATGTTTTCCATCGGGGCACCTTTGGGATCAAGACTCAGTAAAACATCAGAGCTACAGGGCTCCTCCTGCCCTGGACCCCACGGACAGCCTTGCTGGCTGGCAGATTCCAGCTCAGGTCAATCTGATGGATTTGGCACGCATGGTCACAAAGCCACCCTTCACTTGCACTCTTCTCTGGGACCTCCTGCGCATGACATACCATGGTCTGAACAACCCAGAAGTTTCTCCATACCATTTGCTGATGCCGGCAATGAATCACAAAAATCCATCACATAGGGGTTCCTCTGCTGAAAGGGAAGTCTACATCTTCTCACACTCCTCTTACAGCACATGGAAGGAAAAACCCTCAACTTGGGAGCAGAGCTGAGCCTGCTTGGAAGCTCTGAGCTACAGAAGAAATCAAGGACAAAGTATAGACTGCCTTTAACACCAAGTCCTTGCTGTTCAAATCTCCCCCAACCCTACTCATTCTAATTACATTGTACACAAACATGAACTGAATCTGCAAACACCCTTCCCTCACCTCCCAGTGTTTGGTGGCACACCATAACCTGCTCCCCACCACCCCTTTTCCTCCAAATGCTCCAACCCTGCCAAAGTCAAGCAGTAGGTTTGCTTTTCAGGCAGGAATGCAAACAAACCATGCATGCTCCTTCGCCTGGCTGTGCACTTACAAGAAAATTTGGCTTCATCAGAAGTGACACACACTGCCCTGCTGTTGCCCCACAACGCTGTGGTCATCCTGCTACCATCACCCCTGTTCATACAGTCATCAAGGAAGAGCTGCAGGAAAGCAGTAATAAATGCAACATAGGATCACAAAATACAAAGCTGGAAGAGTGTTATTAGGGTATATTGAAAAGAGGAATGTGACCCTGAGGCAATTCCAAGGACAAAGCTTTTGAATCTGTACCCAGTACAGATTAAGGCCTGGCCTATCTGGCCTTGGGAGAGCTGGAGCTAATGCCCTTTTAATCCTCCTTACTCTCTTTCAAGCTCTAAAAGACTGTCCAAGCCTAATAAGATACGTTAGAGTTTTCTCCAAAACCCTGAACTTTAGCCTTTTTCTAAAGCCTGCAGAAGGGAAGGAAACAAAGTCTAATTCATTAGTCACATGAAGGATCAGAGTGGCTGGCCCCATTTCATGAGCTGTAATTAGCACATGAGCTGTCTGCCCCCTCATGAAATCTGAGCCTGGGATGGCTGAGAGCAGTGACAAGTCCCTAAAAACAGCGAGTACAGGAGGCAGGGCAAAACTGCATGCCCAGCACTCTGCCCGGTGGGACTTTTCAGGCAGCATCTCCTTCTGCCATGCTAACAGCTGAGCTTGACCTGCAGTGGAGAATTCGCCCTGGCAGAGCTTATCTACAAATGCCAGTGCCCTTCAAGCCCCAAACCAACTGGTTGAATGTACAGGAGGCCTCTTCATGGGGCCGCTTCAAAGCCACATTGTTTTGGCAGCCAGTCCAGTTCCCCGGGTGTGACAGCATTGGGGTTTGTCTGATTCCAGTCTGCTGCCTCACAAATTGCTCAGATAGACCCAGAACCTCTGAGGATTGTGGTATGGGTTGAACCAGAGCATCAACTCTTTTCCTGCCTGGCACATGATCTGCACCTGCTGACTGCAAATAGGTTATAAAAGTTATTTGGAATCATTAGATAACAAAGAACTCTGAGCTTGGTATAATTGACACAATGGAGCTGTACAGTGCTTTGTGCTGAGTAAATTTCACAACTTTGCTTCTTTTCAAGTTTATTGTCTCAGTACTCGTGTGTGGCAGAGGAGAGTCCACTGTGGGGCAGGTGATCCCACCCAGCCACCCTGAAGCAGCACACTGACACTGCAGTCAATAGTGTGGGGAAGTACGGGAGGCAGGGACAGAAGATACTGTGTGTGTTTCTGCCCCCTTTGCTCCCCATCCCAGACCTGAAGCACCCACAACCAGACAGGCACCATTCAGAAACCCTTTCCCCATGAAATGCTCTGCCATAGCAAGTTAGAAACTGTGTGCTCCACCTCCAAGTCAAGGCCTTAAACAGTGCTCCCTACAGTGCTCAGTCTTGCTGGCTTTGAGTTCCTCAGCAAAGCATCAAGCACCTTCTCACCCATTTCAACAAGCATTTGAGGGCACCAACATTCCATTGCACCAGACAGCATAGGTTCAACTGAAAGCAATGCAACAGGCCTTTCTCCCAACCTCCCTTCAGTTCATAAAACCCCTGTCCCAAATTAGCATCCCGTACAAAGTCTCCTTGCTAAGTCTCATGCTTTTGCTTCCCTTGAGGGAACTTCAGCACCAGCTCTGTCAGCGCTCCACCATTTAGCTGTATCAGTCCTCCAAAGACTGAGGGGACAAAATGCTTTCTACAGAGAACAGAGATATGGCTCCACACCTAATTCAAGGATGGTGATGGACACAGTGCTCTGGGTTTTTGGGTCTCTGAACTCCTGCTCCTTTCCTGTGAATCAGCTCAAACTCTTAGGGATGAAGTGACTCTTCAACTGCTGCCTTTCCCCCTTCTCCTCCAGTGTGGGCACAGAAGACAATGCAATGATTTCTTGAGAAGCACAGCCTTTTAGGGACCTACCTGGCTCCAACAGGAGAGTGTTACTGACAACACCTCCCAAGGTTCCAACTCACAGAGGGCCTCAGGGACATCTACAGGGTGGGATCCAAATGGCTGGGGGATTTTTTTCTAGCATATTGCATTGGATCTGCCCCTCTTCTTCACCCATGAGCCTTTCTTATTTTCTCCCTCTTTACAGTTTCAACTTTTCCTGGTTCTCATGCTTAAAACAACCCCCAAGCATAAAAATATCCTTTTCATCTCCGTGCTACACCGTTATTTCTCTCCCTTGCCTGCCCTCACACACTGAAATAACCTGTCTCTGTCCCTTTTGGTATTGCTATAATTACTAGCTATTTCAGACTTCCAGGGTGAGGAGAGAGCATTGGTGGTTTCCTCTCCATTCTTTCACTCAGAGAGAATTCAACTCCTTGAAATTAGATTTTCCATTTTGAAAATGGAAAAAAGCTTATCTTAGCTCCTAGATGGAGGTGCTGTGGATTTCCTTTTTGAGGGGGGGAATCCGAACTACAATGCTTCATTACTCTTTGGACAATTTCCCACTGGTCAGAAGTACTGTGTTTAAAAAAAACCACAACCACAAAAACAAATATTGGAAAAAACCAAACAAACGAGTTTGTATTCCTCTTACTTGGGAAGACACATCACGGTGCAAAACCAGGACAGAGGCAACTTTTGTGACCAAATCTCAGAACTGTGAGTAAGAAACTAGAAAACCTACTTCTTTGCAACTGACTCATTCTGTGACAGATCACTGAGATTATCTCAGCATTGGATTCCTAGTCAGCGAAATAAATGGGTCTTACTAGATTAACATTAATGAAGGAATTTGAGAACGTTGCTGCAGTGTGCCACAGAGGACTTTTTTTTTTATATTCCTTAGCCTTCATCTAAAGCTATTTTAGACTCCATAAGCTATATCAAGCATATATGACTTTGCCTAAGTAATTTACAAGGACGCAGCATTAGCTTTCTGCAGACAGGCCAAAGCAGCAGCACTACGCAGGTTTGGGGATCAAGCTCATGGGTTGGACATGCAGCTGCCATGGACCTACCAAACAAGTTTGGGTAAGTCATGTTCGCGTCTCAAATTAAACAGGGCAGATAGCATTTATCCATGTCCCCAGGATGTTGATGGGCAATGTTCAAAAGGAGAAACACATTCATATTTTCAGCCACCAGCCCTTTGAAGTCCTCCACACTGAGTTCCTTTCTCATATGCTGTAATTCCTTCAGCCCTTTGGACTCACATAACCCCAAACAACCCCAGTCACTAGGATCTCCCTACTACCATACCTCTACTACTAAGGAGTCTCAACTCCTCTTTGACAACACTCTTGAAATACCTTTTTTCCTCTTCTTTGCTGTTGGTTTGTTGCTTGGGAATCCCTTCTTTAATTTAAGCAATGGTCAGAGGGAACCCGCTTACACTCTGGTTACTATACTGACCAGAAGATCTG
Source organism: Sclerurus mexicanus (assembly GCA_013396755.1). Taxonomy (NCBI): domain Eukaryota; kingdom Metazoa; phylum Chordata; class Aves; order Passeriformes; family Furnariidae; genus Sclerurus; species Sclerurus mexicanus. The sequence goes on along the minus strand of VWZF01005843.1, from coordinate 1,433,346 downwards.
AAGGACAAGATGTGATCTGTGACCACAGTGATCTTCAGATTGCCTCTACCAAAGCACAAGGACGTATTTGATACACTAACTGAGGGAACAAAGAGCATTCATTTGGGAAAGGGCAGGAGATGGCTTCTCCTGGAACGTGTGATGAAACGTGACATTTTTCTGGGGAGATGTTGAAGATCATCCAGAGGTTTTTGATAACAGAATGATCCCGGATGATCCTTTCCCCACCTTGCTGTAGTGCGTCTCACCTCTCTGGCCCAACATCAGAGTGGCACATCGCAGAGTCCCTGACCCCTTTTTGGATGGTGCTTAGGGCAGCCTCTAAAATAAGCAGTTCTTATAAAAGCATTACTTAAGGCAGCCACTTGCTCCCTTCCTGTCCCAGCCACAGCAGCCTATTCACCCACACAAGCATACCAAAACTGTCTGAATCTGGGACCAGATGTTCACAGAGAAGAGTAAAGGTCTGGGAAGTGACAAACAGCAAGAGGACAAGTGCAAAAACTTACAAATGGAGAGTTTAAGTGGGCATCAAACTTCAAGTACCACTTGAAAGCCCTTAGGCAATACAACATGGGAAGAGTCTTCACTCTAAGCATTTTAAGAACCGCTTAAAGAACTGATTTTAAGAATCTCTGTTCATCAGCAGTGCAGCTGTTTACCATCTTCTTCCAACTGTGGCCTCACTGCTCCGCTTTCTCAGGCCACATCCCTCTCCCACATTCCCTGAGCTGTCCTGAGCACAGGGACTGCAGGAGACCAGCCAGGTCACAGCATGTGCGCTGTGTCAATTGCTGGAGCTGGTGCTCAGCACCCTGAGCCAGCCCGAGCCTCAGGGAGCTGCTCTCCATGGAGCCCTGCATGGCCCTGCCAGGTGCTGCCTGTCCCACACCTCAGTGCAGGGAGGCTCAGGGTGGGCACCCACCCCGGCTGGCCAGTGTGCATGGCCTTTGGGTGCAAAACACTGCTCTGACTGGCTGAGCTGTGTACCCTGGGGACAGCCCAGCCTGAAGCCACTGTCCCCCAGACCCCGCTGTCGCCTCAGCCCCGCTGTCGCCTCAGCCCCGCTGTCCCCCAGACCCCACTGTCGCCCAGACCCCGCTGTCCCTCAGCCCCGCTGTCCCCTCAGCCCCGCTGTCCCCTCAGCCCCGCTGTCCCC
>VWZF01005843.1:1241549-1431922 GCA_013396755.1 Sclerurus mexicanus | reverse complement strand
GGGCGCCCGGGCCGGCCCCGCCGTGCCGCGGGCTGAGCGAGGCGCCGAGCGGCGGCGGCGCGGCCGGAGCCCCGGCCCGCGGGAACAGACCTGCTCCCGCCGCCCGCAGCCACACCGATCGGGGAAAGCCGGTGGCGATGGGTTTTTGGTTTTCCATAGCCTGGTGGGGGCGCACGCTCGTGGGAACTGGGAGGAAATTCTTTACTGTGAGGGTGGCGAGGCACTGGAACAGGTTGCCCAGGGAGGCTGTGGATGTCCCTTCCCTGGGGGTGTTCAAGGCCAGGTGTCCCTGCCCACGGCGGGGGGAGTGGAATGATGAGCTTTAAGGTCCCTTCCAACCCAAACCATCCTATGGCTCCAGACGGGGTGGGTAGTAAGGCACCGTGTTCTGCTGCTCCCCGCCTAATTCTCTGCCCTGCCCAAGGTGAGGCTGCAATCAACCAACACCCATACCCGGAAAATGGGGACATGTTAATAATCAGCAGAAATCCCACTCTGACACTGCCATGCCTGACATCCCGTGTAACACACTCAGTCCCGGGTATTGGTCTCGCCTAAAGACTGTGAACCTGAACAGAGATGAGGCAACAGGGAACAGGAATGCCCTGATGCTATCTGTGGTGCTCAGTGGTATGTCTCCCTTCAGAAAGAACCTCAAATGGCCAGGGGTCTTCGAGTGATGACCAGGGTGACCTGCACTGCTGCAAACAGTACAGCTTGCCTGCAAGCTGAGTGAATTTAGCGAGGATAGGATGGGATGTGTTTGCTGAGAAACACTAGATATGAGTAGTAACAACAGCTGCAGAAAACAGTGCGTGCCAGAAATGAACGACAATACTCCAAATGTTAAAAAAAAAAAATTATATTGTAAGTACAGTACAAAAAGGTTTGTGTATAATTGTAATGTAATCTGGACCAAACAGCAAAGAAATAACAAAAATATAAAAACTGCTAAGTCTTGCCAAAGTTTTCCCTATAGTACCAAATACCACAAGATACAGATTATACAAAGTGTACAAATTTTAATAAAAATACAATACACCAGGGTTGTGTGTGTTTTTCACTCTTCAAGAGTTTTCTGTTGTACAGATGACAAAACTAAGGCTGATCCCCTTCTGTTTCTTCGAGAGCAGATCCATCCCTTCACCACAATGCTCTCAACTGTAAAGGGCTGGAAAAAACCAGTTATTTTGTGCCACTCCCAACAGCAGATGATTTAGTATGGGCCAGGATCCCTCCTGGGACCTTCCTAATTCTGGGCTCACTGGGATTTGTCATACACTGTTAAAACGTGTGTTCTGGTTCAGTGGTCTGAGAACTTTCTGCCTCCTCTGCTGACTGACTGAGAAAACCTCTCACTGCACTGAGAAAAACTCTGTAAGAGACAGAATACCTTGTACAAGCACATTTGGGGAACACATGGTAAAGAGGCATGGGGAGAAAAACCCTCCTGTACACCCAAGGATTTAATTTACTTTTGATTTGGGGCTCAGCCACAAGAAGGGACAGTTCACTTTCAACTATCCTGAAAAACAGAAGCTAGACTTACTCGGTAGTGAAAAATGGCTCTTCTGTAATTTTAGCACTTTTCCATTAAAGAACTGGAAAGGCTTGAGTCAAATTATATTTCATCGAGTCAATTTATATTTCTACCTACCTTCACAAGATAGCCTGTTTCTACAAACACTTAGAATCTTCCTGGTGTTTTCCCACACATTTACTAATACACATATAGCTGATTCCCGTAGGAAGTGAGGTGAGGCAAACTTCATTCATATTTTCCACACACTGCTGGCTGAGGGAGGGATTTTTGCTTTTAAGTTATGTATATATATATACACACAGAGAAATATACAGGATAAATTAAAATCTGTTACAGATATCGGTAAAAGTTAAATACATGTGATATGAACACCACATACACATATAGACAGACAGACATAAGCCTAAACAGTAATCAAGTGTTCTCCTGCAGCTCCTTTTCTAGAGGAGCAGAAAACCAAACTCCAAGTATGTGGCTGGAAAGAAGGGGAACCTGTCCAATCAACCCACATGTGCCTTACTCAGCTGTAACTGCTTCAAACTGGTCACTAGTCACTGCCTGACAGCAGAACCACGGCTTTTAACAGTGCTGGTGAAAGGGATGGGGGATGAGCAATCTCACAAAGCAGGTGCAAGAGGGGCAGAAGCAATTCAAGTTTTTCCCATCTGCTTCTGCACTCGTCTCCATCAAAGCAGACTGACCATGCCCTGGAAAAATCAGCAGGAGGTTCATTCTCTCAAGCCAATGCAGTTGGTTGATACATTGTGCTAATGATGATTTGGATAGGAGTCCACAACAAGAAATTAAACTTGTTGACATCTTCACTTCAAATGCCAGCTACCAGATGAGCCAGCTGATGCCAAAAGCTTTCAGTTTTCACTGACTGAGGAGCAGGGGTTGCAAGAAGTCACCAAGAGGCAACGACCTCTGTGTCTTTAATCAGCTATCCAGCTTTCCTGTCAAGCAGTGGACTTTAAACCAAAAAAGAGTTACAAATAGGGCTGGTGAAGAATTCAGTTCTATTCCTTGGTCCAAAATGTATTTTTGTCTCCATCTGCATATCAAATATCAATTTAGGTTGGCAGGGGTATCAGGAAGTCATGTGGTCCATCTACCTGCTTAAAGGAAGTCCAGCTAGAGCAGGATGCTCATTCAATTTTTAAGTATCATCAGGGATGGACAGTCAAGAAGCTCCCTGAGTCCCCTGTTTCAATGACCCCTCTCATGGTGACAGCTTTCTTCTTTATATTGAGAAGTCCGTTCTCTGCCCGCTTCCCCCACTAAAGGATCTGAATTTAAGGCAAGTATCTCAAAATCTTTCTGAATTGTTCATACAAAATACTTTCAGATTGGAGGACATTTCACCCACTGACACAAAGGGTTTTCTCAGCTTAATTTCACAACTTTTCATAAAACAGAAGTCAAACAGTTACAATCCTATGTATATACTATACATATATAAAACTTTAAAAGCCTCAACATGGAGCCCTTCAGGAGCGCCGGAGTAGTGCATATGTACACAAATCAGTTATGCAGAGGTTGAGTACATCCCAGGATCTTTTCCCATCAAAGTCCAGGCATGATGTAGGCAATGTTGTCTAGTGTGTTTGACTGGGAAAAGAAATTCAGTATTTTTTAGTGTCAGGTAATGACTCAAAATCCTAAAAAAATGGCATAGATGAGGGTACTAAGCATATTCACTTGTCTTACAAGTTATCACATGATGAGACAACCAAATCTGCCTATCGATCACTAGGCTTATTTTCACATTTTTGGAAATGTAGGTTAATTAAACATAAAGGCAACCTCAGTATTTTTAGCACCTAGAAATGCTGAAAATACTTGAGGCTTTTCCCAAATGACCTCCTCCTTATGAATCCCATACTCTATCTCTGCAAGCCAGAGTGACCACATCACATCAACCACAGAAAAAAACAGTTATGAAGGATATGAGCAAGGTGGTCAAAATTGTAACATACAGAAAAAAATTACTTGAATCTACGCTTACAAATTCTCTATGAAATTCTGTAGTGTAAAAGTAAAGAGAGAAAGCCTTACATACAATCCCAAAAGGGTGTCAGATGGGAAAAAGAAGTACTCTTCAGTTTTTCTATCAAAACATAATAGAATTCTGAGAGTAAGAGTCCTTCCATGCACCTTACAAAAAAAGTCCTAAACTCAAAAAAAGTCACCAGCTCTATGTTTCTTCAACTGTGCAGTGTTTCATTAAGCTCAAGCTGTGACTGGATAGCTGAAGAACGCCTTAGAACACTGCCTTTTAATTTGAGGAGTTGGAGCTGCATCAGTTGTGATTTTAGAAGTTAACAATGCCACCTACTGCCTGAAAGATAAATTGCATTCTACAGGCAACACAACTGCTGAATTTACCCGTTTTTGTTATGTATCTGACAGTAAAAATCAGAATTATTTATTATCAACTCCTGAACACCAGTTTTAAGAAGTGAAGGGTAAGTGCCTTAATTCACCTAAAGCTCCACTGCTCTTTCTAACAATAAGGTGATCAAGTTTCCAATAGACACACCATTAGTCATGTGGTGTCATTGCTCTGAATGCACTTGGCAAGCAAGAAGGAAAAAAGCATATGATTTTTTCCATGGCTTAGGATGGGAACACCCCACTGACTCAGCTTTTGTGCAGAGAGCCAGTTTGTGGGAGCTCAAAGACTAAGATGTCAACTCTGTTCCTGTTGTTAAGTCTGTTCTCAGAATGAATCAGTGTTTGGGCTGCCCTATCATGACATATGAATTCATATCCCATTTTTGTTGTTCTCTCTGACAGTTTTGTTTCTAGTGTTTTAACTTTTGCAGGCTGCGTATTTTTGATCTCCTATCCTTTGCTGCTTTATTCGTGTCTCCTGTTGCAGGTATGACTCCTGATTTCTTTTATGCTGCTGCCATCTTAATCTACGTCCACATCAGGCTACACAGATGCCACAAACTGTTGCTAAATCAGGGCTCAATAATAAGTGTCATTTAAAGCGGAAAAGAACCTGTAGCTATGCAGTTCCTTAAAAGAGAGACTATTTTTCTTTCCTTGGAGAAAGTTTCAGCCACAGGTCCTACACCATCACATTAGGAATCCTGAGATCACAAACTACTTTTCATGCTACTGACGGAAAAATAGCTTGTGTGATACAGAGTACTTAAATGGCAGGTTTATTGCTACAGAAAATTAGAACTTTCGAAAATACTGGTGTGTCCAGGCACTTTTATTGGATTCAGATGGATTGACTCATCACTAGAACAGGACCTACCCACATTGCAATTAATGCTGCAAATATTAGGTCAGTTGCCAGCAGGAGATAAAAAGTTACACCATATCATACAATGGTAATATTTGTAAGAATTTCAAGAAATATTCCTCTATAAAAGTATATGACCGAGAAAAATTTCTTATTGCACTGGAATTATAATTACATAAGACTGATTAATCAAAAATCTCTACACAGACTCTACTGAAATTAACAGTGCTAGAACAAAAATAACCAAAAGAAACTCACCAAAACGTGCTTTGGGCAGCCATTCAACTCAGGCAGCTGTGTGGTCAGACATGCCAATGGGCCCAAAGCACAGATGATTGAATCTAGAAGTACTGACAAACTTCCTGAAACAGCAACCATTCCCTGGTAGAAAAGAAAGAAAAAAAATTGGATAGGGAGGAGTAGTGGAACTCATGGTTCTTTCTCAACTGTATCCATGCGCATGCAGATATAGTATCTTCAGCTCCTTGAGTCCACTTTCATTATTTACACAGTAACAAAACTGTGCCTTGTGCTTCACAGAGAGACTGCTGGGTCAGAAAGTTTAATAATTCAGTAGGCAACATACTGGTACAGGAAAAAGGCAGGGAACAACAGAAAAGGTCAGAAGATTGTAAGTTGCATAAAACATTGAATTCCCCAAATTTTTGTAATATATTTTTTTATGCCATGAATACCATTTATTTTGTTTACTACATGAGTCCTAATGACAATATTTTTTTTATGTTTGAAGTTTAAAGAAATGCTAGGTCTGTAAAAAATGTTTTAGTAACTGATATACTTTCAGGAAAGGGAATTTGTGTGCTTTTCTGTACTCTGGTTGTTCCTCTGAAAATTACCTCAATCAGTCATACAAAAAAAATGCAAGAACATTTATTTCACTGCTTGATAAAACAAGCAAGCACAGTGTGATGAGATGATCATGCTACCCATAAAATTCAGTGGTATTATTTGAGACAAATATGTGTTCTTCTTAGAGGCTGGGCTGAGTTCTGAAAGTGTGCATGTCTGTGCACGCATTCATAGAATCACTATCATTTAACAGTAGGAAACCATTAAAATATGACATTTTCTATGTTACCAGGTGAGTTGAAACAATAGTAGCCCCCATCCAAAGCACTGGCAATATAATACTGCCAGAAAACTACAGAACATGCAAAAAAACATCTTGGTTAAGGCTGAGAGTTTATTAATAAGTAGAACAGTAACAGAAACTGTTACAGAGACTAGCAAAATAGCAAGGAAGTACCAGACCCAAGGTGAACATATAGTAAGAAAAGACTGAAGAGTTTGCGGAACTAGGAATTGCCTTCAAGGACCTAGAGCTGCAAAGCACCTGTCTTTCTTTGATGCCTACTGTTTACTGAGAAAGCTTTTTATTTCACTGAAAATAAACAGCAGTGCATCAAAGAAACAGGACACACCACCTCTAGTTTCTCTTCCTAACAGAAAACCACTGTCTATACTTTTAATTTAAATAAAATAATTATCCCCTGCCATCCAATGTGCAGATCACAGGACATTGCTGTGATATCACTGACTCACCTCTGTTTCCTGAAGTCTGTGTCCAATGAGGCTCAGAGATTCACCCAGCAGCTGTAAGTGTGCAGCTACATCAATAGGATCTGTCTCAGGGACTTTGGCTGGTGAAGAAGGCACCACCACGGTGCTGGTGGGGGATTTCTTCTGAGGGGAAATCACTCCTGTTGGAGAAGCTGGAAACATACAAATTAAAATTCCATATTCTTTTATTTCACTCTCTTACTTACAAGCCTATTTACTTAGTAAAGTTCAAATCTCAAAGACATGGGATGCTTAAAGAGTTCTGTGGACCCAGTCCTGTGGTCTTTGGAGTCAAAACTTGTTTTTTATGTGTACAAAGCATCTACCTCAGCTGAATGCAATTGGGAAGGTTTCGAATCAGGGATGCCAAACCAAGAACAACTCATTTTCCTCTAGCAGAAAAAGTAATCCCACTCGAACTTCCTTTCTGCCTCTTCTTAGTTTACATTTCAATCCCTGAACTGCTAAAAACAATACCATTCTACAAACTGGACAAGGAAATCTTTATGCAAAATGCTGACATCATTCTTGCTTTCACAGAAAAATTGATTTGACTCGTATGGTGATTTAAATGTCAAACCTTGTGAGAAAGCTGATAGGGATGTGAAGCAAGTAAGGATCTTTGTTCCTTATTCCACAGGCAACACCCTGTCCAAGAAAAAGACAAGAGCAAATAAAGTGCAGCAATTACCTTTCATTTTTGGTGCACCATCTGAAGATGATGCCTTTCTCTTCACAGTAGTGGCCTCTGCTTTATTCTGCTTGTGTTGGAGATACTGAGCTTTCTGTTTCCAGATCTGCAGTTACCATGGTAAGAAAATAGAGATTCATAATATTAGGTAATTCTGCTACCTAGTGCCAGGACCTGGAGGCAGAATGATGTTAGGTAGCTAAAGGGTGAAGCAATACCATGAGAAGGAAATGAATGCTTTTATGTGTGCAAGGGCAAGGTTTCCGTACTTTCCATCTTTCCATACTTTGGGGACATAAGTAGCATATTTCAGGCTATGGTGGCAATGCTGCCAGCACATTCTGATCTAAGCACCTAGTTTACAGAAATAATTTTACAAAAACATTTCATACACACACTCACCAGTTTATCCTTCTCAGGTAGCTGCTTCCACACTTCTGCCAGTTTTTTACTTAGTTCTCCAAAATCTGGCCGAAAGAAAACAAAACAAATGTTTAAAACAAATTAGATTGTAAAATCATGAAGAGAACACAGGAAATTTACAGACCCATCCACACACATTTAGGAAGCAATCCAGTCCACAACTGGAACTCTCCACACTGTCCTGAAAATGAGTGCCAGTGTGCATTCTTGTTACTGTTTAAAATGAAAAAAAAAACCCACAAAAAAACCCCAAACAAAAAACCTGATACCAGGAATATTAAATAACAGTGTACTTATAGGAATGTGACACAATGAAGGCAACTATTTAAGTAAAGAAAGAGCGAGCTAGCAATTTCTTTATCCAGATTCACAGCTTGGTGAAAATATAATTATAATGCAATAATGAAATCCACTCCTGTCCCCTTTGCCACCTCTTACTCTAAGTAACATTGGCAGATTCTTTGCATTCTGTCAAAATTAAGAGGTTGGTCTGAAACAGAAATGATATGTTCTCCTACTTGATCCGACTGGTGTATAAGTAAGAGAAGAAAAGAGAAGGCTAGATTATTCTCTTACCTATTCCAGGGTGTTCAGACACAATAGTTGTACGGTATTCCTTACAGAATACTTGATAGGCAGACATGTTTTTCTTCTTTGGCTAGTCAGAAGAAGGAAGGAAACAAAGATTTTTAATCCTGATGAGACCATCTCCTATTTAATAAGAATTTGACATTTATTGAAGACTTAAAGAAAAATTTGGCACATAGATCAGGAACCTTAAAAAGCAGTGTTTTACGTGTTCTGGCTGAATTTAGTGTTTATGAGAGCACAGGACTCAGCCAGAACCAGTCTTAGTACAAAGCTTATCTTGCAAAGCTCAACAACAACCTGTTACCCTAATTTCAGGACCAACATACAACTCTGATAACCTGCCTCTGTTTTAAAACTTTAAATAAAAACCAGTATCTGTTACACTATTCACAGTACCTATTATAGATCTGTCAAAACAATTCAGATCATATTTTGCTCCATTCCTTGCATCCTTACAAAGTACTTCAAGCTGGCAGTAAAACAGACTGTGTAAGTACATTGACAGCAGAAGTATTGCAGTTGCCAAGCTATGATCAGGGAAAACTTCCCAAATAGAACAGGATAATGGCTGAATACATTTGGGCTCTGTCTGCCCATTTCATCATACAAAGTAACATTTCTCTATCTGAACATGTAGAAACTGCTTTTCCCCATTTATAAACTTATACAGGTACAGTTACGTAATTTGTAAACTTTTTCATATGCTAGTTACTATTTCTGCTACTCATTTCTTTATACAGTAACCATGGAAAATGGAATATACAAGTACAGGACAAAACTGGGAACATGGTACTCTATAAGAATTAGAATTTCATTTGGATACAGGAGTCATTGAGTAAATATCTTCACTTTTTGGGTAAGAGCTTGATTAATTTTTACAGAAACTGTGATGATGGACTAGATCGCTAGTCCAAAAGTCTGCTGGCAATAGCTAGAACCAGTGTCATTAGAAAATGATGCAGTTGTGTTTGGTACCTGACCTGTAAAAAGCAAAATTAAGTATAACCTTTGCAGAGAATCTCTATTGGCTAAAGACTATCTGTGCCACAAACCCAAAACAACATATATTCCTTTGGCTACCAACAGAAATCACACTGGCTGACAGAGTTTTCCAAACATGCTTCAGTGAAACCACTGACACTGGTATCAGCTATCCTTCTGTTTCAATTTAACATGTCTTTGTAATGGAATGCCTAATCCACCATTACCCATCACCCAATTTCCATCTTCCCTCCAATTTCTCCTTACTTTTTCTCTTTCTCTTTCCTTTTCTTTTTCTCTTTCTCTTTCTTTTTCCTTTTCTCTTTCCTTTTCCTTCTCTCTTTCCTTTTCTTTTTCTCTTTCTTTTTCCTTCTCTCTCTCCTTTTCTTTTTCTCTTTCTTTTTCTTTTTCCTTTTCTCTTTCCTTCTCCTTCTCTCTTTCCTTCTCCTTTTCTCTTTCCTTCTCCTTTTCTCTTTCCTTCTCCTTTTCCCATTTTTCAGCTCTGTCTTTTTCCTTGTCTTCCTTTTTCCTCCTTTTCTCACCTTGACCATCTGAGTGACAAACAGCAGGAGGAGGTGGAGAAACAACATAGGGGGTACTGGGAGGTGGTGGTGACACTCTTACTTCTGCTAATGCCACAGGAGAGTGTCCAGAACTCCTTTTAGACTTAGAGTGCTTCTTCTCTCTGTGTTTCTCCTTGTCCTTTTTCTTCTTACTTTTTTTTGACTTCTTCTTCTTCTTGATTTCCCGGTAGGAGTCATCTATCACTAGCTCTCCAGCCTCCAATTCTCCACCAGAGGAAGAGCCAGATTCTGGCGGCACCTCCATACCTGGAGTCTCATACTCGCTTCCGTGACCCTCTGAATGAAGGGACGTGTCAGCACCAAAACTCTCTGATGGCGGATGCGAGTCAGGAGGTGGCTTGTGCTTCTTTCGGGATGACTTCAGGAAGCTCTGCAATTCATGACCCATCAGGAATGAGCCTTGCTCATCTCGAGCTGATTTCTTTGAAGATTTCTTTGCAGCTGCTGGTGCTGAAGAGTAGGATAAAGAATCATCATCTGTTGCACTAGTTTTCTCTTTCGGTGAAAGGATGAGCTTCATCTTCAAGCCATCAGGTTCACGAAGAGTAAGTGTCTCCGTGTTCACGTAGAGAGGTTTCATTTTTTTAGATTTGTGGGAGCTGCCATCATCCACTGAGTGCTCCCCACTGCTCCCACTCAGTTTCTTCTTGGTGTGCTCCTTTCTGCTTTCAGAATGGCCAGAGGAAGAATGAGATGATTTTTCAGAGGTCCTCTTTGAAGACTTTGAGCTTGTGGCCAAAGGTGAGGTGATAGCCTTGAGTAAATCCATGTTTGTATCAGCTGAGGAGGGGCTAGAAGCTGCTTTTTTCTTCTTCTTTGATGGTAGATCCAAAGGCGAAACACCTGAAAAAGATGACGAGAAATGTACATCGTGATGACTCCCTTAAAGACAGCAAAGAAGGGAAGTGGGAATCCTGCAAGACTTGCAATTACAGCTAACAGATTTATACCTTGGCTTAAACAGAACATCTCTCAAGACTGTATCCAGTTCAGCACTTCAGAGGCTGTAACACCTGAGTTGGTTGTATAATTTAAGGCATGTAGGCAGTAGGAAAGTTCTTGAAGTTTTGTCAAACTCTATTCTATTGTGATATGACGTACTTTGATGAAAATGTATCCTACTGAGCCTGAAATTACATCTCAAGTGCAAAGTTTTTGTGCCATTTTTAGCTAAGGTAGAGACCAATGAATTGAAAATATGAACTTTTTCATTCTCTAGACAGATTTTGATAAAATTCAGTTTGGCTTTCTCCTTCCATTGGGCCAAAAATAAATCCTAAACTTGTTAAGCTTTTATGAGCTGAATTGTAATTTTCTGGCTAACTTACTGCGAGAATAACTGAACAGAAAAGCATTTACTTTTCAATCTCATACATTCTGTTTGTATAAATTCAGAGAAAGTAATACTACCTGTAAGTATAACTATAGTTTGTAATGCAATAGGAAAAAAAGAAATGCAAACGTCAAATGGGAAGGCAGGGGTGAGAAAAATACAACTTGTCAATGGAAAGGAGGTGGAAGACCTTTACCCCCAATAATGGCAACTTGTTAAGGTGGACTCTGAAAATATAATTCCCTAATCTTCTGCTGTCTGGTGCTGATCAGCATCAGGTTTCTGATTACGTGTTCTAAGGCAGGTTGATGTACTCTTACCCCATAAAATGCTAACCACAAAGCTTGATGACACTGGTTTAAGAGCATCCTTTCCTCAATGTCATGATCTGCTAGCCCCTTCCGCTGTTTCATTACTATCTTACCTCTGTAGCAGAACTCATCGGAGGAGTGCTTCTTCTTCTTTTTGTGTGGTTCTGTCCCTGGAAAAAACTCACTGTCCTGGAATAAAAAGAAAAAAGTTGCTGACAAAAAAGCAGGAAATGAGATTCACATGGCCTATTAACACAGATAATAATTTGTAGGAGATATCAAGAGTTATTTGTCCTGCTGTAACATCAAGGAACCCTGGGTGTGAATTAGGATCATCATTCCAGGAGCTAAAAGAAAACATACTCTGTACTAAGAGAACACAGTGTAAGTTTAAAGTAAGACAAAAATGCATGTTATAGAGAGGTGGGAGAATACAAAAAACAGTATTAGTCAGGACTGGTTTCAGAACATCAGCCACCAGATCAGCATCGAGCTTTCCGTAGGCATTGCAGCACAACAGGACTAGGAGGGAACTGAAAGACAGATCTTTATAGAGAGGTCTCTCCAAAGTGAGAGGAGCAATACACAAGAAAACTTGAAAAAGCACATTTGAAAGTGTTAAGAAATGGGCAATGAAAGCCAGCTCTTGAAGATTAGCTGATGAGTTGATAAAAGACAGACATCTACCTCTTAATAAAACTCAGAAATAACTAAGCATGCACAGACTGTGAAAATGAAGGTGAGCAGTTCATGCTTAATATGCTGAAAAAGATAAAAGAAGTGACAGAAGGTACAAAGAGGTGACAACTAGAAGGATGGGCCAAAAATATGTCCTTAATATGTCATGCTCCCTAATTACTATTTGTGTCTTGACCAATTTGTGATTTGAAACTGAAGCTCCTCTACAGGATTCCATCTGCATGGTAAAAGTTTAAACTAGAACTTGTTTTCCAGATGAAAAAAAATAAATAACAAGATAGTCACCTTTGAGCTAACAGCAGAAATTTTAGCTCAAAGAGGAATGTTTTGAAGAAACTTAAGTTGTCACAATGTGATTTCAAGAGTTAAGGCCCTAAAGGGGTGAATAGAGCAAGTTCATATCTCTCAAGAGCTATTGTTTCAGGCTGTCTGCAGAATCAGAAAGACAACAGTGCATCATTTAACATTATATCCATCCTTTGCTGGCTATTTATACAACCATAAATTCTAAATTTCTTCTTTTAATGTGTTTGAGAAGTTACTCATGGCATCTTATGACTTGCAAGGTTCTCCATCAAGACTAGCACAACATCCTACTATCAGAAAAATCTGAATCAGTTGTAACTGGCATTGACCCCCTCCTTTTCCCTAGGGAAGTTACTGAGCAATACAGGCCATGATTATCTGCTCTTGCTGTCTTCTACAAGAACAAGAAACCCATTCCATCACTAGCTTTACACATATTCTTACACTTCCAACCTTTTCTCTGAGGGCTTCCTACCTGAGTTGCTACCTCGTCTTCCTCTTGCAGAAGATCCTTGTAAGAGCGCTTCTTCTCTCGCTGTATCCTGCCAGTTGTCAGCCCGTCATCAACACCTCGGTGACTCTCTAGGAACTCTATGATTTATGTGAAATGGGAAAAAAGAAAGAAATTAAATACCCTATTAAGGAACGATAGACATGTGGACCATGCACAAAATAAACCAACAGTGGATGTTGGCACAGACTGATGCACAAAATCCAACAAGCACAGGGACTTAAAAGATAACAGTCTGTATTGTCTGACCACAGGGATGGGGCTTGGTGCTCTAACACTTTAACACAATCATTTCAGATTTAATTTCTAACCCTTATATTCCTTCCTAAAGATAAGTGGACCTAGAGATGTTGCCATGACTAAACATATTATTTCTGGTCCCCAGTTCCATTGACCTGGCAGGGAGAAGAAAGGCTGCAGTGGCAGAGTTTCCAATTAAGGTGCCTGCATCAGGAAATACCACCCATTTCTTTCAAGTTCTAATCCCAGTATTTTACACCTGGAAGTCAAGGGCTTGAGAATCCTCCAGTAACTTGGAAAAGTTAAATTTAGGGGCTCCACAGCACACTAGCTGCCTTTCCCACTCTGACTGCATGGCCTGGCAAGGCTGCAAAGGGAAGGCACCCTTTTTTTTTTTTTTGACAAATCACTCTGAGATTATGAAGCAGTCATACCTTCTTTCTTCTTGGCGCCATCATAAGCCATGGTGGTCCTGCAGGAGCCTGTGAATGAGTTGCCACGTCTGGGCTCCTTCCCCCGTTCCCATCTATAGGAAAAGGTCTGAGAAACAGAGAATGAAAATAACCCTCCCATAAAGAAGAAACACTAAGTAAATTGGGAAACTTTCTCTGAACCAAGTGAAGATTCTCTAGAAGACTGTGGGAAAGGAAAGGAGTCTACCTTTTGATGGGTTTGTGCTCACTTTTCAGGCTTGACAGATTTTTGGGGTTTTTTTTAACGTAAAATGGATGTTGTATTATTTTAAAGATAGAAAAGACCACCTCTTCCTTATAAAATATCTAAATCACAGAAGTAATTTATTTACAAAAATAGAAAGAGGGTGAAAAAACAACTGAGTTTGATTTTCCTAACACACAAAAGTTCACTCATACCATGTCAAAGCCATCTTTTGTCAGGAGATACTCTAGCAAAAAGTGGGATGTTTAAAGAGAGATTTCAAACCCTTGAATCTCAGATGAAGTGAAGGAAAAGAAAGGAGCAGGCAGAAATCATTATATTACAAAAAAGTGACTTCAAATAGTTTTAACTAAAGGATCATACACTTTGTAGTGATAGTGTGCATCCTTCTGATGTGTTTCCTAATGCTACCACTGCAGCCGTTCTGAATGCCAGCCTGGGAGAGGGGACGGAAGAGAGCACTCCTTTTCACTAGGGCTTCTGCAGCACCCTGACCTCTGCCAACCCACAGGTTTCAGGCCTCCTCTAACTGAGTCGCTCTGTTCCACAGTGACTGGTGTATAAAAGGACACTGCCATTAGGGAATAGCCACCCTCTGGATCTCTCAGAGCAAACAGCTTTTGTTCTTCAGTGACCAGCTTAGCAAGTAAGTGCTCGTTAAGTGATTAAACCAATCACACCCAACTGACTTTATGTGTTTGTGTGTATGTGCACACGTGTAAACACTGAACCACAAAGACTACGCAGCTTGTTCATTTCAGCTGTCATGGTAATTGAAGTTACACTGGAATACTTCGGGAGAAGGGAACTTGTGCTTGTACATCCCTGCACGCACCTCAGTTTTACAGATAACTGGCTGATGCTGACAACGTACAACATATTAACTCCTTTAATGGTTACTTTAGAGATTCAGTCCTTTAGTAGTTACTTAAGTGATGCAACAAAGTAACAACTTGTCAACAACTTGTAAACAACTAAATCAAACTTGTGAGTACACAGATGTTTCTGCTGAAATTCATTGGAATACATCTTATTTCTTCAGGTTTTGGGAAACCATCACAAAAAGTCAAGTCAGTATTCTGGCCACTATACACTGCTGGTAGCAAGCACAACAATTCTGCCTACACACAAGAGCACTGCATATGTATATGCACTAGAGCATTGCACTTGGCAATAAAAAAGACATCTTGCCACTTGTGGGCTCATGATCTTGAAGCAGATGTTGTCAACATCTCGTGATGTTCATTTGTCAAACAGACAACAGCGTTGTGCTCAAGAGGGTAAGGGCCTAATACAGATACCGCTCAGCAAAACAAAGCTGAAGACAGTAATTCATGAATGGATGACTTGGCGAAACAAGGATTTCTTTGCAGCTACATGCGTACCTTTTACTCTATTTTTCATCTTACCTGCCTGGCAGGTACAAAGGTTGGTAGATACTGCCCAAAGGGACTCACAACCTAGACCTCTCACCCAGCATACACAAATCATACTCTCGAACTTGCCTCATCCTGTAAATCCTAATTAGGCCCCCCTGCCTCAAATTCCTCGGCGTCAGCAGTGACCGCACAAGCTCGGTGGGGAAGCTCTCCCTTCCCGTCTCCCGTTCCTCAGCGCACACGCCCGGGAGGCCCCGGCCCAGACCGGCTCTCNACACCCCTGGGGACACCCCTGGGGGACATCCCGGGAGCCACGTGTGCCCGGGGGACACCCCGCGGGGACATCCCTTGGGAACATCCCGGGAGCTACGTGTGCCCTGGGGACACACCTTGGGGTCATCCCAGGAGCCAGCTGTGCCCTGGGGACACCCCGCGGGGATATCCCGCGAGGACACACGGAGGGGACACACCTTGGGGACATTCCGGGAGCTACGTGTGCCCTGGGGACACCCCTTGGGGACATCCCAGGAGCCACCTGTGCCCTGGGGACGCCCCGTGGGGACATCCCGCGGGGACACCCCTTGGGGACACACGGAGGGGACACACCGCGGGGACACCCCGGGAGCCGGCGGACACACACCGTGGGGACACACGCGGGTCACCCGTGCCCGGTGCCGGCTCTCGCCCCGACCAGCACCCGTGGAGCGGGCGCCCACCTTCCCCCTGGCTTTGGCGCAGCCTCCCGGCGTGTGCGAGTCCCGGCACAGCCTCCCCTCGCTCATGGTCCCCGGCTGTGCCAGACTGATGTGGCTGGGCTTGCAGCCTGGTTTAGTTGTTGGCCGCTTGTGCCTGCAGCGGTGGGTCGATGGGGAAGGGTGAAATCATGTTACTAAACACTTACGGAGCCAGCACTTTGATGAGCTCAGTCGCGCACGCACACGAATGGGCGCATCTCCCGCACGGCTTTCGGATTGCCCGGGGAGGAACCGAGTGGATGCGCTGCACAGGTGGTGAGTCAGGACCGGCTGGGGCAAGGGATAAGCATGCCTGAACAGCACACTCGGGGCATCAGGCAACACACGCACCCCTTCTGATCAACTGTTCCAAAGGTGGCAGGAAAGAGAATGGCAGGTTACCCTCAGCATCTTCTAAAGGGCTTGTTAATTACTGCAAAAGATTCAAGACAGAGGTAAAAAAGCTCAGGAAACAGCCACGTCAGAAAAGACAAGTCTTTTCCCCACTAGGTTAGCCTTTGTCCGCTCTGACCTCTCATTTCACTCTTACCTCATCATCTCCACTGATGTAGGAGTTGGGTTTTTTTATTTAGATGCCGGCAGATACTGACATGATTCTTTGTCAGAGGCTGCTCACAGTCACATGCTGTCTGCAGACTACAATTCCCAGCCACGCCTGAGGTTAAACCTGACCCATCACAGATATGCTGTTCCCCAGCCCTTACAGATCTGCCTTCTGGTCCCGCTGATGCTTTTGTGTCCTGACAAGTACATAATGATGACAGTAATTATTTGCAGTCCAGTAGGGACTAGAGGAATTTGGAGAGAACAGAGGCCTATGCCTATTTTGCTGTGTAAAAGTGTGGTCTGATCCAAAGTGGGAGGTACAGCCTGTATGCACAGATCAACATCTGCAAGTGTAGCAGCTGTAACACATCACAGTAAAAACCCAACATCCCTTAGACTGAGAACAAAGCCTGTGCAGATGTTCACACACGTGTGCCTGCTGCTGGTAAAGCTCACTAAAATCACTCCTTGCCCTCCAACCCATAACCCAGGAAGGACTCACCCAGGTGGACAAGTGCCTCTGCAAATTTATGACCAGGATCTTGCCAGAGTGGAACATGACATGACCTGCTCCTTACCTCTGATTATTGATGATGATTGTTTGTAGGGGTCTCAGTGGTAGATCCATAACCCATTTGAAAATGCACAGCACAACAAAAATGCAGTTCCCATGTTTTTTTTATAGTCTTCAGCTTTCTTGCTCATATTATGGACTGTACAAAAACATCTATGGACATAACAGAAACACCAGTTAACTCCTGGGAGCTCACGGCCTATGGGTCAGGTGGAGGCAGAATGGGAGCAAGTTAAAAGAAATCACTAACATGGTTGGGAGAGGCTACGTGCAGCCCAAAGAAGCAGGGATCCAGATTGCTTTGAAAATTGAAAGCTTAAATTAGCCTGTTATTTGATGATACCAAGCATTTGGTGATGATAGCTAGTAAAAGTGTAGGGATGGTATGTTTAATATTCTGCACTCTAGAATGAGAAATCTTTTGAGCTTCCCTGCAGTTTAATGTTTTTTTTTTTTTTGTGCTGGATGGTTCATAGATATTAGATTGTGTCAGTGACTGTATGTGGAGGAGAAAGAATGAATTTTCAGGTGAATTTGCAAAAATGAGCATATAGCAGGATACTTTCTGAAGCACGAATCATTCAGACTTCCCCTGGTGAGATCTATCCAGGCTCTTTTCCTCCCACAGAACAAACATAATAGTAATAATAATAGTAATTGTAATAGTGACAACAATAACATGTAGTGCTTCCTACTGCACTTTTCATCAGTGAAGAAATCCTCAGAAAAATTCATTTCAATCATTTCCATTCTTCAGAGCTAATAAAGGGAACCAGCCAGCACAAAGCACTGGCATTTATTTGGTGCTTTCAGACAGCTTAGCCTTTCCCTTTTCTAGAAAATCCAGGAATCCCTTTAGAGTATACATCTGGATTAAACAGGTCAGGTGGAGAAAATATAAGAATGCTGATAGCAGATTTAAGAGAGCCACAACCCCTTCAAATCCTTAACACTTGACAGAATTTTTCTTTGTAGTCTGGAATATAAGAGGTCATAGTGAGGCAATCAGAAAATCAAACAGCCCCCATAGTTTTTAAGACCTGAAGTGCAGCTTCAATCAGTCTTACACTGTTGACAGAATATAGCTTATTCCTTTTGCTCAGAGTATTTTGCTTTCTTTTGCCTACATCTCAGGGAGAGAAACTGCAAAAGGGTGCATGGTATGTTCTCTCAGGTGTCTTCTTGGCTGTGAGATATGTATTGTATAAAGTGCTCTTGCCAGTGCAGAACATTTTAGGATGTGTGTACAGTCTCCTATGCTTAATGCAAGATTATTTGTGTGCTAAGGGCTTACCGCCCATGAAGCCACCTGATATGGTCTTGGTTTCCCCACATTATGTATCCTTGTATACATAATGTATCCTTGTCTGCTTATTTTCTCCTGACTGAACAACAGTCAAAGCTTCAAAATTCAGTGGCTCTCATTTGTTTCATTAGTTTTTAGTACTTAGTTCTGTGGTGTCTCAAGTGCAATGAGTATAAGAGGAATGAATAGTAGCATGAGCACAAGCTTACAACCAAGTTATGTACTGAATTAAATATGGAATTCTGAGCTGTATGAACAATTGTCAATTTTCCCTGTCATAGTTTGCAACTCATAAATCTCTTTCCACTCCTGTCCCATTTTCCCATATTTTTTCCTAGAGTCCAAGATGTTTTGGCATTAATTGAAATGGGTTTTGAATTAAAATCCCTGATCCCCACCTATCCATGGAAAGCCTGCTTTGTTTTACACAGTCAGGGTTACTCTTCTCTGTGCACATTACAAGACTTATATATTACCAGCTACCAAGCTGCCCTTAAAAAGGAAGCACAGCTTGTTACAATTGAATAGGTTCTATGAAAACTAGATATATTTTAAAAGGCTTACAGTTATGAATATGGAGGAAGTAACCATGATGTTGCAGTGGACTTTAGGTGTAATGGACCTTGCTTGCTTGCTTGCCAATTGCCTCAGCCATATTATTTCATTAGTCTTATTTATAAACAAGGCTGTTGACTCCTGTTTGAATACAAGGACTTCCTTCCTTAGAGAAGCAAAACTTCAAAAGATTTGTTATATGCATTGTTTCGGTGTTGGGGCTTTACTTAAATTGCTTCCCATTTGTCTTTGTGTTTTTGCAGGATACATTCATTTTCGTGCCTCTTCATCTTTCAGTATAGTCATTAATGAAACCACAAGGGTGTGTGCATTCATTTATAATGTCAATACAACAGCCTGAATGTTCCCCAGAGCCACAGCATCTGTCACAGTGGGGGGGCACACCTTCTCCCCCTGCTCCTAGTGCTTCGCCCTCTGTGTTCCCATGCTGGAAGAGCTAAGGTGAAATGGGAGACCAGTGTCCATCTGGTAGGGAAAAAGTATGGTGAGTTACAGTGGTATTAGTGGGGTCTGGAGAGGAAAAGCATGCTCCTGGATGTGATTAAGCAAAGGGAAAAGGACCATACTGGGACGATATGCATAGAGGAAAGGCTAAATACAGGCAATCAGTCAGCATTGAATTTGCCATTTTTCACTGATTTTGATCTCTCCCTTCTCACCACATGCCAAGGAGGTAGAATTGGTTTAATTTGAGTTTCACAGAGACATGCCAGGCCTATTGCACTGCTTTCACCACTGAGCTCTCCCTCCATGCCTGGTGCCTACTTTTTGCTGACTGTAATTTCTCACAATCCTGGTCCCATAAAACATCAAGCATTCAGCTTTATCTATATCCTTGATTTGCATTTTCCTTTTTCCCTTGAATCTGTTGATTTATGTAGTTTCCTTCTCTCATACCTTGATTCCATGATATCCCTCTTCTGTACAGGCCAGACTGACACTGCTCTAGAGTGTGGCATGATCCTTCACTGTAGGAAAAAAAGCCTGTAACTCTGTAGTGCTTAATTTCTGCAGTTTTCTGTTTATGACAGGCTCACAACGTTGACATCTGTCCTGTATTGTGTAGCAGAAGTCACTGTATTACAAAAATTTTCTCTACAAATAATGTAGATGGGTCATGGCTATTTCTGTGGACCAAGCCTGCATATTGTTTCTGCTTTTGGCTACAGATGCCATAGCTGGAGATGAGAACTTTTGGGAACAGCAGAAGACTTCACTGTTCCCTGAACAAGTGGAAAGTGGCAGTGAAGTTTGTAGAGGCTGGCTAGGACAGTGCTGCCTGCAAAATTATTGAGATTCCAGCTGGTGTATTTTCAACCTTGTTGCCATGGTGTGCCATGATTTATGGTGCTGCTGCAAAA
Source organism: Sclerurus mexicanus (assembly GCA_013396755.1). Classification (NCBI taxonomy): domain Eukaryota; kingdom Metazoa; phylum Chordata; class Aves; order Passeriformes; family Furnariidae; genus Sclerurus; species Sclerurus mexicanus. The sequence goes on along the minus strand of VWZF01005843.1, from coordinate 1,411,691 downwards.
CTATGGGCAAGAGGTGACATGTGGAAAGGACTCCAGGCTCACTAATTTTGGAGGCACAGCAAAGGCAATAAGAAGATGTACTGTGTGAAGACTCTGTGAGGAATAACAAAAAGTGCCTTGTACACCCGCATGCATTGCAGAGTGGTGTGTGTTGAGAGAAATTGGTGGTGTTGCAGGACATTTTATATGCTTTACAAGGCAGGTAACATGTAATGCTTTCAGGGTCACTGGACAAAACAACATGATCTGGGTCATCAAGTGCTGTTCCCTGCTAGTGCAAGGCCCACTGTCATTCAATCCCTTTTGTAAATGGATTGATCTTTATCTTAAAAGCAATCAAGTCTTATTTCCGCACAATGTTCACTGGTAGACTATTCCAGAATCTCTTTTGTCTGATGGTTAGGAACCATCTCCTGATTACCAGCTTAAATATATTCATAGTTAACTTGCATTCCTTTGTTCTTGTGCCAACATCTTATTTTAGCTAATATAATTATTGTCTCTTGTTGCTGTTTTTGCTCAGAAGTATTTATAGAGACCTGTCGTACCTCCACTCACTTCTCATTTTGCTAGGCTAAACAAGGCATGCTCTGCTAGCTCCCTCCTAACTTCCCTCCTCCTTCCTCTCCTCATGCTGGCAGCCTTCCTCTGTGCTTGCTCTTGTTCTTCCCTGAAGCTGATGACTGGTAATGGACACAGGTTGCTCAGAGATCTCATTGGGGTATTATATGGCAACTCTAATACTTCACTCTCCAAAGGAATTGTGTGTTGGGGTTTTTTTTTAATGTCTTCTTTTCTTTCATTAATTGTTGTCCAGATGGAAGTGGAGAGTTTTGAGCATCGTCTGGGGATGCTGAAGGTGTGACAGTCTGAAAAACAGTTTTGACCAGCCTCCCAGTGATTCTCATATCTTTACCATGTGCCTGGGCTGTGTTCTGATCACTTGTACACTGTACAAGGAGAATAAATTGTTCTCCCAAGAAGGGCTGGTCCCAAATGAGGCACACAGATCTGCATGCTCCACAATAATTTTGATAAGAAACCTAGGATAGAGTTTGGTGAGTTTTATTTATGGTTTCAGACTGGAGGAATGTAAAAGAAAAAAAAAAGCAAAAAAAAAAGCTGTTGTTTGTTTCTATAAACGATGCAACACTTAGTGCACTTATGTAGAAAGAAGTAGATTGTATCAGTGTATATCCCAGTCATAACTCATTTCTTTTTTTTTAACAGCACCAGCCTGATAAGGCTATTGAGTACCTGTGCTGCACTTGGAGCACAGAAAGAATGGGATGCTTTACAGTCCTAAATTCAATTCATGGTTAAATGTCTCAGGTAATGGAAGCTTTTACCACATCACCTGAGAGCATTGTATTGTCTGCTGGATTTCATAAGCAAGGAGTTTTCTTTTTTATTTAGTTGAGCTACTTGCTTTTTCTGAAGAAATAAATGGCCAAATAAAAAACAAATCTGAAAACCTCCCCTACTGAGTCTATTTCAGTTGTTGCTGTTTTCTTCACATTTTCCTCCTTGAAATGCATTAGTTTCCAGTTGAAGGAACCTGAAGAAAAGATGATTATTACCAAGAAATTTGCAAATTAGCACAGCTCGAAACACCCCCACAGCAGTGTTCTAGTGAAATGAGTGAGGCTGGGCTAAAACCTCTATATATTTATTTGGATCATTCTATATTTGGATTTAGCGATCCTATTACTGAGCTGAAATTCAGGACTCTTTAGACACATTTGTCCTGGAAACAGCACTGGTAAATTACAAGCTCTGATAGGTGGGAGAATGAGGACGGCGTCTAAGATCTAACAAGGAGAAAAGCAACAGATATTCTTCCATTTCTATTAAATGCGCTTGCATATTTTCAACACACTCAGCAAATGAATAGTTTCTGTGGATGGACAAAATTAGTGGTTAAAGAGAAGCAAAATGCATCATGTATGGGATGTGGGATATTGCAGTGCTATTATGCAAATCGATGCTATGCCTTCAGCAGGAGTTTTCAGTTCAATTTAGATCTACTTCAAAGGAGGAGAAGAGGGCATTTGAGTCAGACCACTAGGATGAGACTGTTCATGGAAAAACTCCTCTATAAAGAAAGATTGAAACATTAATGAAGGGAAAAGGGATGGGAAATGTACACCATATAAGGCAGAGTGCAGGAGAAAACCCTACCACTAATCACTGGGGGTTTTTTTGTGAAACAACAAGGAGGGCTTAGTGGAGAGAAAGAAGACTGGTAAAAGGAAGCTTTCTTCCATGACAAAAGGAGGCGGTGGAAATCCCTGCTTTCATGTTTCTTGCAGTACAGGAATGCAGTTTTAAACAAGGGTAGAAATTTCTGTGTTAATTCTAGTGTAATTACTGCAGTTGCAAATGCATTTTTATTTAAACTCTTCCATTCTGGAAAGCAGACCCCTGCCATATTCCAGAACAGAAGTCAAATTTGGATTCTGAGGACTTGTCAAGAAATGCTACTGAGAGACAAAGGATCACATAAAAGTCAAGTGCAGCACTTCTTAAATGTTCTTGCTCTGGTCATTGTTAGCAATAATGTCTCAGCAATATCTTTTGGGCTGAACATGATCTATACAACAGTATGTTCATTATGTGCTGAAGACATTCAGCACTGAATTTTTCACCCTATTCCTCTTTTTACCACAGGTAAGTTCACAGTTTATGTACATATTATCCTCCACTGCTAAGCTAGCATTACCTGCCAAGATTCACAGCTTCTTTCCTTAAGCTCAGATGGTTACAAAAATCACCAGATGGCAGCAGAGTCATTTCTGGTCTCCTCTTGCCCTGAACTGGCCACAGCTGCATGCTCTGGGCTGTTCCTTGTAGCCACACTTCCTAGCCTTGCAGGGTATTCAAAGGCAGCTGTACCTGCTGAGAAAGTACTGGCCTCTTTCTCATCATGAGATTTACGTTCTCCATTTGGTGCATCCACAAAGACTGGGTTTTAATAGATGATTCCCTAATTTTTTTTGGCCAGATTCCTTGTTTTTATCCATAATTGCACTAATTTGTAGCTTGCAGACACTGGTATATACACGTTAATAGCTGTGTTCTTATGGTAGGTTTTATGCTGCCAAGGTAATGCAGGGTAACTAACTTAGCTTTGGTTAAGAGCAGAGACTGTCTCTGGACAGCCAAGGTAGAATCCATGGCTCAGGTATGAAACTGGAAAATAGCAATTTGTCAATGGCACCATTTGCTGTTGTTTTGCTGTTGTTTCCTTGTTGAAACAGGCTTTGCTCAATAAAATGCTAAGAGCAAAGTGCTAAGAAGAGAAAAATACATCAGAGAATTAAATCAGAGTAATTTTGGTCTGGGAAAATCCTCCGGTTTCCCAATTCTGGAATTTTCTGTGAAAAGGAATGATTCCCAAGCAGTTTCCCAGATGCAACCATTAGACTATGAGGCTCCATAGCAGCTTGATGAATTTGTGCATAGGCAGGAAAGCAGCCTGGCTGATGGTGTCAGTGTTTATTTGCCTGCTTTCCCAAGAAACCTCACTGAACTTGAGCAGTCTTCAGGATCCCTTCGAATATCAGTGTCAAAACAGGAAAGAGTTTCCTCTGGTGGTCAGGATCTGGTTTTTGTGGGTTCAATAGCTCCTTCCCTGCCTGCTTCAATGACAACCTGAGCTCTAGGAGAGAGGGAAGAAGGAAAGATTATTGTGATTCTTCTGGTTTTTTTAACAGAAAAAACCCCAACCGCCTAACCAAAAAACAACCCACACTTTTATTCCTCCTTGAAGAGCTATTTTCAGTGGAGTTTTGGGTCTGGAAATGGACCAAGACAACTGTGTTCAAAACTACTGGGAAGGACATGGTTCTTGTCACAGATTTTCAAGACCAGCTTTACCAAACCCTCACAAAATCAAAAAGTGCTGCTGTGCTCTGCAAAAGGCAGATGGAAACTTATAAACTAATGACCATCAAACATGTTCCTGGATAGAGATTATTCCAAGGTCACCACTTTGTCATTTATGAAATTACTGATTTTTTTAATTTTTAATGATATTGGTGCATCTGGAAATTCTCACAAGGTTAAGGACTTAATTCTTATTCCTACAAGTGTTGCTATTACAATTTGGTGGTGGAAAGAATCCCCCAAATTGGTTCTATTCCACACATTTTAAAAACCTTCTTTGTGTGGCCAGAGTTGTGGAAAACCATTAAGTAGAAAAGGAGACCATTTTATGTGTTTGCACACCCAAACACTCACACATTTTGGGCTGCAAATTTTCACTTTCTCATTCTCCCTCCTATTTTACTTTCTCCATGCTGTTCTTCAGCAGGGTTTGGAAATTCGAAATGGATTTAAAGCAGAAATACATGCTCTCTTTTATTATGAGCATATTTCAAGGGAAAAATGGATTATACTTTTATTGGACTGAATGCATTCAATTGTAGCAACTTTTATTATTTTGAAACAAAGTTCTGTTATTCAAACAAAAGCCTAAGTGGTACCTGCTATGCCAACTCCAAGTATCTTCCTATAGCTCCTTTTTAAAATAGTGTTTAGTATTTACTTGACTGAATCAAACCTCAGGAAGGAGAAGCTTGCAGGGGAGAAATCACTGCATTAGAGGTGATAAAATGAGAAATGAGAGAGATGAACATCAGTGCAAACTCATCAGCATTAGAATAAACTCAGAAATAGACATTCTTCATTTCCATAATGCTGTCAGCTGCCACTACAGAGACAGGGATCTATTACCTCTGTTTATACTGCTGCTAACTTAATTTATAGCAATTTATTCTATAAAAGTAGACAGTAACTTGACTGGCTGGGAAAAAAAAAATCCCCTTTGTTCTGAAAATAAAAATGGTAATGCACATAATAGATTTCTGAAAGTAATTTGAATGACCAGTTAAAACACAAGGTGAGTTAGACATATTTTTAGTAAATCTCAGCACGAATTACCCACTTTCGTATGCACATTTGCAGATGGATCGATAAAGGGCAGGCATGGGACATTTACTTAGCAAGATTGGATGGGCCCAGGTTAGTTCACCACTTGCAGGCTTCTTTACTTTGCTGAGGCTGCGTGGGGAGATGAAGAAAGAGCAGAAATGGGCACAATGCTCTCAGGGCTGAAATCAGGTGTCTATTCATGATCACCAGTGTGGGAAAAGGATCTGATACTGCTTTGTCCCAGCAAAAATGGACAGCTCATGTAATTTCTGTCCAGATGGTAGAGAAAAGAAACACCAAGCTTTTCACAGCTTTCAGTCTAAGGAAGTATCTGTTAGATATTTTGCAGGCAGACATACATATCCTGATTTTGCTCCAAACCAGCTGACAAAAGCCCTAAACTGGAGGCATGTGCTGATCCCTATCCCTCAGCATAGCGTCTTAGCTCTGTGCTCACCACCACTTCTCTGTGTTGGGTCTGGAGCTGGCAGCATCCTGTCAGATTGGCTCCAGAACAAGTTAACATTGGTTTGCAAGATACCACGAAGATACACCTAGAGACGGTGTGATCTCAGCCCTTTGGGTGAGATTGCACCACAGCTTCTCAAAGTCCAAGGCCTGCCTCAGTCAGACCTGTCCTTCTCTCAGCCAGTGGTCCTCAGTCTATTCATTCCCTGAGCAGGAGTCTGGACCTTCTCTGTAGCAAACAAGCCTCTTGGTGAGAAGCTTGCTCTTCTTAAGAACCTTTCAGGCCCCCTTAGAAATAGTTCATGAGTCTCTAGGGCTCCATAAACCAGAGGCAGAAAAGCATGATTCTCAAAAGTCTAAGGGATATAACCATCAGCCTCCAGGTAAACATGTGCTTAAATGCTTTGCTGATCAGAGGGAAACTGCTGAACTGGGGTCTTGGGAGCTGCCTTGTTCACTTTATGACAAGAAGTTGCTCTTCAAACTGAGATGGAACTTTATCCAGTTACAGCATAACCTGTTTTTGCAGGGGAAAAGAAAGGCAGAATAGGACTGGCAATACTTTGTGTCAATCTGTGCTCAGAATTAAAATATATGGGAGCAGAGCAAACTCAGGAGTACTGTCACTGCTGTGCAAATACAGAATAAAATAGGTGACAAGGTAGCTAAGAACTGAACTGCATGGACCAGGCCACAAAAGGAGACGTGTAACACAGAAACAGCCAGGTCTGGCACATCTGATAGTGACTCTAGGTGGAGAGAGTCCTGAGAAGTTTGCATAATGCTTGTCTGCCAGCTTTCCATTTCCAGAGAGTGCTGGTCCAAAAGAATCTCCCATCTCATGACATTGCCATGAGCAAAAACATTTTGCACCACAGTGATCCCCCTGGCTCCTTGGCACTCCCAGTGGCATTCCTGGTGTTTCCAGGGTTAACAGGTGTGGAAGCCCTCATGTGGACTGTGCTTCAGAACTGTGAGGACTCCCATGATAGCCCATGTTTCTTAGCCCAGCTTTGCCAATGCTTCCCACCACTTGGAGGCCTCCAACACACTTTCCCCTGAGCAACTGCAGGTTACCACCACATCCTCACCTCCCACAGCTGTGGAAATTTCTGTGGTCTGTACTGCTGTGCAGGAGCAGCTTGAGAGAGGACTGGCAGAGTTCCTTGACCTCCCAAAGATCCTCTGTATGTAGTCTCTACAGCATGGCAACTCACCTGGTGTACACAGGGCATCCACATGAGTCCCATTTGGAGGCTCACAATGTGGATGGTGGGAAAGACCAGCAGTCCTGAGGGTAAGCTTGCAGGTTGGTGTCTCCTGCTTTGCTTTTGTCAGTGCCTTGGGACCAAACCAGTGATTGAACTACTTTGTCCATGCCTGTTCTGCTTCAGTTGTGAGCTTAGTACAAGTCCTTGTTGGTAAAACAAAGCCGGACCATGATCAAAAGCCAGACTAGTTCTCTCTGCTTCAAGCCCTGGGCCCCTTGATTTGTGACTACTGGAGGCTTATCCAGCTGCTAGTCACAAACTCTTCCTGCTATGGGACTGTGCTATGTCCCTATTCCACTCAAAGGGAAAAAAGAAGACACTGGAAGTGTTGAATTTAGAAGGACTGTTGATTTAATATTTCAAAGCTTTGCACAATACTCAGGCAGGTGTCTGTGTAGACTCCTCATTCTAACTGAGAGTTTAGATTAAGAAAAACAAGCTGTTGATTCATTGGCTCAGGTCTTTGGTCATGCAAACCAGCAGGTCATTGATTTATAAAAGGTGAGAGTCTAGGACAGTCTGGAAGCCCACATGAGTAAGCATACAAAGAGATTTATAAGAGTGCAAAAGGATAATGTTTCTGGTCCTTATTGTTTTTTAGCTGCTTAAATACCACCCGTTTCAGTGGGTGTCAGAGGATTAATAACTTTGAGGATCTGCCATCTTGCACATCTTTTAAGACCTGCTAATGGGGTTAAAAGAGCACAGACAAATTTTCTGAGGTTTCGCGTATGTCAGCACCTGTTGCAGTCTTTCCAAATTCATGCAGTCAGGCAGACAACATTGGCATGTGCGATAGTGCTGTGAGAAAGAAGGGAAATGTCATGGTGCTTGGTAAAAGGGGACAGGCCTAAGACACAGTGCCTTATGAAACAGGGTGCCAGGTTGGTTATTTGAACAGGGAACTAGACAGGGGGTGAGGAGTGACACTGAAGTAGTGAGCATTGAAGTGCAAAGGAGCAACATGCGTGTCAAGTTGAAATCTCACTGTACAATATGTATGACGAAAAAAATCATTGTCTGATTTCAAGCCTAATTGCTGCTTCTTGAGGGCCTCAGTATAACAGTTTATTATTGATGTGAAAGCAAGAGCTTCCTAGGAAACCTGGTTAAATAAGGTTTTGAACTTTAAAAGCTTTGATCATAGGAGCTATTTGTGTCTACTTCCACCCAACTTACTTAATGTACAGAATAGCTCATGACAGCATCTTTAATAGTAGTAATTTACAAAGCTGTACTTCACTTTATTTGACCACCCATCAGGGAGAAATTAAGAGTCAGTTAGAATGCAATGTAATGCATTCAAATCCAATACATACCACACTAGTCAGTCATGCTGCAAGTTATAAACAACATCACACATTGCATTTGAATAGCTGCATTGTCAGGTCTGCAGAACTCCATGAGGTTTGCCTTCAAGTGTCATCCTGCTCTGAAAAGCAGGCTCTAAACAGCTCACTGTGTGGCTCCATGTTTATCCCATTGTTCTAGTCTTTGTCAGATCACAGTGCTTAAAAGAGATCATAGAATCATAGAGTGGTTTGTGTTAGAAGCTCCTAAAGCTCCTCTTGTTCCAGCTCCCCTGCCATGGACAGGGACACTTTCCACTAGACCCGGTTGCTCAAAGCCCCATCCAGTCTGGCCTTGAACATTTCCAGAGATGGGGCATCCACAACTTCTCTGGGCAACCTGTTCCAACCTGTGCCTCACCACCCTCACAGTAATTCGTTCCTAGTATCTAATCTCTTTCAGTTTAAAGCCACGATCCCTTGTCATACTACTATATTACTGTGCAAAAAGACCCTCTCCATCTCTCTTTTAGCCCCCTTTAACTACTGAAAGGCTGCAATAAGGTCTTCCTGCACCCTTCTCTTTTCCCAGCTGAACAATCCCAACTCTTTCAGCTTGTCTTCATAGAAGAGGTGCTCTTTGTGGCCTCCTTGGGACTTGCTCCAACAGGTCCACGTCCTTCTTACACTGGGGACTCCAAAGCCAGATGCAGCACTCCACATGGTGTCTCACAATAGTGGAGTAGCATCTCCTCCCTCAACCTGCTGGCCATGATGCTTTTGATGCAGCCCAGGATATGGTTGTCTTCCTGGGTTGCAAGTGCATATTGCAATGGAAGGATGCTTCCTTCTATTCAAGGAAGATGCTTTTTTCCTTCTATTTCTCAGCTCAAGATGGGATCAGAGAAGAAAGATGGATTGTTCTTCCATGTCATCTCAAAGAGGGTAAGTGATACATGAATGATTTAATCTCATTATGTTTTCCACTAAGCTTGGGCAGCCCTCATTTTCTCATCCAATAACACTGCTGCTAGAGCATTCACCACAGTATTTACTTTTTATTGAAGCCAGCTTTACCTTCCCTGCCTGGTGTCATTTAGGTTAAGATGCATTTCAAGGTAAGGCAGGTCATAGATCAGTTGTTCAGCTGTGGTATGGCCTTCTTCTTTCAGTGTCTGTTCTCAAAGGTCTGTCCAGCCTCACACACCTGGGGATGGGTGAAAAACACTATCAGACACCCAAGGGTGTACATCTGCTTGTGTGTGTATGAATCAAAATCCCTGGCTTGTAGATGAGAGGGGAGTCAAATGAAGTGAGACAGTGGGGTATTGGACACATCTGTTGGAAACATCTGTGAGAAAAGCTGAGCACAGTTTCACTGTGGTGTGATCCTCATTCCTTTTCAGTAGTGCCGACTGGCCTTCTGGGTCTTATCTGGCTTTCAGTTTCCTGACTCCTACCCTTCCTCATCTCCTTTCTGTCTCCTCTTTTCATGGAGTTTTCCCTCTTATTTCAGGAGGCAGGCACAGATGGATGTGTGCTGAGACTTAGGCCCAGTGCTCCAGTAGGCAGGGGACAGAAAGACACTGGGAGGTGTGAGCATCCCAACATAGTGTCCTTAGTGTTTGTGCTTTTTGGGGTGATACCCTACCTCAAGGTGTTATGGTTGAGGTATCCTCTGGGCTCTCTGCCTTATGGGTCCTCTAATCTCTGTGAGCACTGAGCTCACTCTTGAAAGCTTTTTCTCTGCTATGATATTCAAGAGTTCTCTCTCCAACACTCAAACAGATTTTGTTCACTGGCTTTTTTGGGACATAACATTCTCTGATCCTCTTTGTCCAGCCTAGCCGGTCCCACAATCAGCCCCTGCAGAAGTCACTCGTCTGAAGGCAGGGGGACTGGAACCTGATAGGTTTATTAGCCTTTTTTATTAGCTTTGTTTCCATGGGAAAACAGGGTAACAAGGGCAGATCCAATGAATTATCCACCATCTGAAGAGATGACTTATCATACTTATGCATCTGGTTTCTTCTGACATGCCTGTGGATCTCATGATCTGCTCTGTAGACAGTCTTCTAGAAAATGCTGATAATGAGCAATCTTTGCTTTTCCCAACATGCTTGTTTGTTTTCTTCCTAATTCACTTAAAGCAAGCATATGAGCTCATGTGAGGTCCTACCTATGCTATCTTAACAGAAACAACTACACTTCTTGCTTTCATTAACAGTTGAGCTTGACTTTCCCTTACAAAACCTAAGGATGAATTTTCCTTAGTTCTAGCCACACACCTTTTGCTACCTTAGAGATCAGGCTAGAATAGCTGCTTCCTACATGATTGGAAGCACCCAGCCTCCTTCAGGATTTCCGCAGGTATCACCACTGGGAGAGAATCTTCCTCACTTTATCTGAGAACAAACTTCTCAAATCCCTCTAACCTCTAAGGGAGAGGAATTAACTCAGACATAAACACTGCCTTCAGATACAAGCTCCTTATCTGAGAGCTGAGCAGGGGCTTTGTATGGGAACCCTTTAGGAGGCACTCCATCACATGCTTCCCTTCCAAAGCAAGCAGTCAACTGGTGAACCCTCCAGCAAGAGACAGTGATACAGTTAAACGAACCTACTTAGCCACCCAGCAGCCTTAAGCAGGTCGCCCTGGCTGTTGGCACTGCTCTGACACAGGGAGTCCCTGCCCTTGCTGGGCTGTCTCACATCCACAGACTCGATGGTCAGGTGGGGTTCAAGTACTGCTGCCTTTGCCAGCATCCCCAGCTGCATGTGCTTGAGCTTTGGTAGTGATGCTTCCCAGCCCTCATGCTGGCTGTGCAATCCCTAAATGGCCCTTAATCTCCATCACTGTCCTTGGGCCTTGACAAGGTCTCATCCTTGTCAGTGGCTGTATGTTAGCAGATTGGTAGTAACCTAGTAAGGGGGAAGTCACCTGGGACTAGTAATGGAATTAATAGTCATAAAGAAAAAATAATTATCCTCTCACTCAAGGGGAGTTTAGAGGAAGGTGGGAGTAAAGGATAGTTTCCTCTCACTACAAGAGAAACTGGGAAAATAAAGCCTCTGTTCTACCTAAGCATCCAGAAGGACAAGTGGACATCGTGGGGGCAGAGGTGGCAATTCTTTCCTTCCCCCTCCCTATTCACTGTTAAGAAACAAAAAGAAAGAGAGGAATCAGTGCCTGGAAAGGACACTGCTGGTGGCCCAGCAGGTGCTTAAAACTTGCTGGGAGTCTATGAGAGGCAAGGAGGAAAGAGATGAATAGTTGATGATGACTGGAACTAATGAGACCTTGGTTGAGTCACTCCAATTGATACTTTTTCTGTGGTTGAAGCATTTGTAAGGTTTCCATGTGGGCTATCTTGACTATAAAAAGCTGTGAGTTCATCCTGCAGACTTTTCATAATTTGGGGCACAGGGACTCTGTCCTCTACCCAGATACCCTCCTTTTTTTAAATGAAAACCTTTCATTTATGCCTGGGACGTCAGTTAAAATCAGCTAAAATTGTCCAGTGAGCTCAAGGGAGCGAGGAAAGGAAAAGCAGACAGCTGAACAGACAGACACCTCTGCACAAAGAATAGTTTTGTGAATCCCATTTCTGCAGAAAATATCTGATTTTTTCAGCAAGTAGAAGGTGGACTGAACACCCTGAGAGCCTTAGGGACACAAAGGACCATGAACACGGGATGCTCAGTTTTTATTACTCAACTTTCATTTTTCTAGAGGAGAAATGCCACACATGATGCCTGAAATCTTCAGCCAGCATCTACCTCCAGCTTCTCCCCTGCAATTATCTTCTAAATGGAAGATAATTGTTTTTTGCTCACAATCTCTCACTGCTTCTTCTTCTTTTTTTTTTTTTCTATAAACATCATGAAATCATCACTTGAAAAGAGGAGAGAGGGAGAGATTAATTAAGAAACTTGTATTCCAGTTTGAGGCTTTCACTGATAATCAGAAACTGCTTGAGTTGCGCTTTCAGGGGTTTGTAATATGAACAAAATCTCTGGATAGGGAGACAGGCTGTAATTAATTTGTCTCTCCAGAACGATTACAGATATAAATAGTAAAACAAAGACCGACAAATATCAGCAGAGGTGCCCACGTTGCATGTACTCCATCGTAATGTTGCTCAATAGCAGATTATTTTCTGCTCAAGGTCAGTGATTCACAGCATGAACAGGATTTCTAGAAGGTCACTCATTCTGGCCTTTGCTAGCACAACACCTGGTAATCATCATTTTCAGCCGCTTTTCCAAGTGTCAGGCATAGAAAAGAAACTTTCTCTTCTCATCCTGTCCCTGCACTATCAGAGACCTGTCCTTTGGAGAGCTGGCAGCAGAAACTAGTTAAGCTGGGGTAATTTGACCATGAGTGCAATAGCATTGTGGGAAGCAGGAAGTCTTAGCAAGAATATGAAAGGGAATGATTTTCAGAAGCTTCTAGTTGCTTTTCAGTATGTCAGGTTTTATGGGAAAAAAAAAAAGTGCCTTGCTGCCAGGGGTGTGCAGCAAATTTTGAAAGAAAGAACTAGTCTAGTGTTGCAGCACTGAAGAAGTTTGCAGACAGTCTGCAGAAGCAGCTGTGATAAAAAAAATGACATTGGTTTGTTTCAGTAGGTGCCATCTTCACAGTCACCGCTGACACTTCCAGTGTCTTCAACATGAAATGTTGTATTGCTGACTGAAGTAGCCTGGGGAGAAGAAGGAGAAAGCTTGGCTTATAAGAGTTTGTGTGTTATTCTCAAACATACCAGTGGCCTGGGCCATGCTTTGGGCTACATGCTATAAAACAGAAGAGGGGAGGGCTGGGGAAGAACTTGTCCTTGCTTTTGTGTTGCATGAGGATAGAGAGATGTAATGTTCTGGAAGTGTGTGGCTCTTCTGTTTGCCCCTCGGTCTGAAACTAAGGGAAAGTCAGTGAGATAGCAGCCAGCTCTTTCCTGGAGCTCTTCGATAGCAGTCATCAATGTTCTTTCAAAGCAGGTCAACAGCATCATTGACTATTTTATAGAGGGACAATGAGGCATGAGAATGCACAGACTAATGAACTCACAAGTTCTGCTAGCAACAGATACTGCGTTTTCCATGACCCATATTGCGCCCTACTCCAAAACTACAGCTTCTTTTAAGGGCAAAAAAGCCCCAAAGACCTAAACTATGAGCAGCTTCTAAAGCAAGTTGATGCCATAGCAATGAAAACTGCTCCTGTTGTTCTCTCCAGGCTTGTCAACAGCAATATCCAGCTCTGCATGTATGTTAGGAGTAGGAATGAGGGGATAACTCACTTCAAAAGCTTTCTTCTGGAGTTTATGTAAAGATTTTATCAACTTCTTCTTGCATAATCTGCCTGAAATAAAGAACTTTGCTTTGGAAACAGTGACTCCAGGATCTACTTTTAAATAAGCAGAAAGGAAGCAATAGTCAGGGACTGGTTGAATAATGCAACAGTCTCCCTCGTAGAGGAGAAGAGGAAGGATCGCGGTGATGGTGGGTCAGAAATCATTGTTTGTCAGGTGAAGAAAAATGTAGGAGATATTGAAAGGTCCAGAGAAGGTCAGTGAAGATAGAAGTGTCATTGAATTTACAGATGATGAGAGATTGCAGGGACTCTTTAGCCAGAAATGATGACTACTTGGAGGGAGACTTGTCTGAGACATTCACAATGATTAAAGATGGAAAGTGAAATTGATTGCTCCTTCCTTTCTCTCCTTTTTTTTTTTCCTTTAAACTCTGTCCTGCAACATGGGAACAAGGGGTCATTCACTGAAATTAAAGGGCAGCAGCTTCAGAGCTGATAAAAAGAGAACTTTTTTTTTTAAAAAAAATGCTACATATAGTTTATCCATGGAATGTATTGTCCCTCTCCCTAAGATCACAGATGCAAAAGCTGTGGCTGAATTTTAAAGAGGCTGGACTAATTTCACAACCCTTTACAACATTTGTGGCTACCTGAGTCAAGGCAAAAAGTGCAGGTATTGAATCACATGCTTTGGGGCAAAACCTTAAAAATCCTGCTCCTGAGGCAAGATGGACATGTCCTTGTTAGAGCATATCAGACAGCTGGAGTGAATTTAAACATGCCCACCCCTGTGTACCACTCTTTCGTGAGGGGTTTCTGCCTCCCTCTGAAGGCATGTGAAGGGAATATGAGCCTCAGCTTGGCTTCTCTCATTTCCAGGATGGGATCTTAACAAAAACTCACCTTCACAGTTGCCCTAAGCCATGAATTTGTGCACCCTCTGCCTCAGTTCCACCACTGCCAACCTCACGCTGCACCAGGCTGCCAGAGCAGAGCATAGCTGCAGAGGCAGTCTAACAACATTTCTGCAGCCAAGGAGTCAGCCAGGGTGGAAGAGTCATCACAGGGTGTGAAATACCACAAGGCACGGATGGAAGAGATATTAGTGATGTACATGTGGCTTTGTGAAGCACTTGTGAGAATCAAACATTATTGTCAGACTGAAAAGATGAGTTTCTCTCAAAGAAATATATGCCAAGTCCAGTGCATGGCTCTTGAGTGCTCTCCAGAGTAACTGGGATCTGTGTTCAGAGCCAAAGCATGGATCCAGCTCTCACATTCATTTGGCCTTGTTTTCTTACGGAATGCAGCAACCTTCATGTTTTGTACATTGGAAAGAGAAGGCTTCATTATGCATTGACCACGAAACTTCACCTGCCTGGGAAAATAGTGAACAAAGAACAGGTAAAGTTGCAAATCTGCTGTCACATGGGTCCCAGGGTGATTTTGCCAAGGATGAAGGACTTGCCATTTCTAAAGCTGGGCCCTAAAGATAAAATTAGAGCCTTCTAATGTGCCATAAATGGCTCACTCAGAGGAAATCATGGGCTGGGGTTTAACTTCAGGGGGTGCAATACAGTTTTGTTTGCCATTCTGTTTTCAGAGGAAGATGGTGATGGAACATATGTGGTTGTTTGAAAGAGAGCTTGCCCTCTGGCAATACACATATTAAAGAAGTTTATTGGCACTGGATTCCTCACTGGAAACATCAGTGGTCATATCCCTGTGTCCTGGAGAGCCATCAGACACTTCCAGTCTTAAGGGAAACACAAGGCTTTTAATGCCCTTTCCCAGTATTTTCTGAAGTAAGGATTTCATGTCAGTGCCCTTAACATTTCTTTCCATGCCAATGACCTTCTGATTGGCCTGGTATTTTTTTTCCTTTTTTCTTTTTTTTTTTTCCCCCCCCAACAGCAGCCATGACTAATAGCTGAGGTTCTTTATTGCTCTGCTATGCCACAAGACATAAGTTTTCCCACCTCACCAGCTGGAATAGGATAATGTCATCCCATTGACAATGCTGTCAGCTCACTAAAATGTTGTATGATGTCCTCCTTGTGACCACTTTGGTTGGGCAAAGCTGTTGTCTATGTTGTTGCGTGTAGAGTTTTGGGGTAAAATCCACCTTCAACTGCACACTCTTTTTACATTCTGATCTTATCAGGATAGCTTCCTGATTAGTTTCATTAAATTAAGTAAACCCTTGTTCTCTTCTCTGTCACTTTATCTTTCTCCTGGTTTGTGCATGGCCAGCTGGAGAGGATGCTTTAACTAGTGGTGGACGGTTTCTCAAACTGACATAGAAGAGCAGACTTGTGAATTTTTTTCCAAATCCCCAGATGGTGCCCTCCACTGAGATTGCTGTTGATCAGGTGGAGCTCTTTTCCATCTGGGCTACAAATATACACATATACACAGAGGAAGGATTATT
This sequence comes from Sclerurus mexicanus, assembly GCA_013396755.1. Taxonomy (NCBI): domain Eukaryota; kingdom Metazoa; phylum Chordata; class Aves; order Passeriformes; family Furnariidae; genus Sclerurus; species Sclerurus mexicanus. Next base: position 1,395,986 of record VWZF01005843.1, on the reverse strand, counting down.
AATAATGCAACAGTGACTGTGATGAACCATGATAGGTGGTGACAGAAAGTGAGAGATGAATACATTCAAATCAGTGTGCTTGGCAGGTATATGAAATATTATTGTGTTAGAGAGGGGACCTTTAGCACTATAATGCCGATACCTCAGGTGAGAGATTCAGCACTGATGCTGTCAGTCAAATTTGATTTTCTCTATGTTCCTCTCACCCATCACTATGGTGTAGGAGCTCCTTTTATCAAGCAATATCACTGGTATCTGTCTCAGGTATTTTTTTCCTCTTTTCTACTTTTCTGGTTCGAGGAGAAAGAGTAAAATTAAAACAGGCAAATACAGAAGGAGGAGAGTGGGTGCATCTGTGGGACATGTTACAAAGGGGACTGCATGACACTACAGGCCACTTAATAGCTCTAGCTAGACCCGCAGTGCTAAAGCAATTAGCAGATGTGAAAGTCAGGGAGAAAGATATTCAACTGCAAAGAGCATCACCCTTATGTATGCAAGTGTGATTACTTTTTGAGACCATGAAGAGAAAATGTGAGGTGAAGTTTTCCAAACAGTCCATTGATGAGTCTTATGCCTTTCTTGATCCTTTAGACAGGTAAGGATGAAAACATTTCTAAATTTGAACCCTGCCTTCACAACATGAAGGCATACTTTATTCCACAGAAAGGCAAAATGTCCCACTTCTTCTCTGATCCTTCTTTTTGGGAATGGCTCCCTTTTTTAAGCCTGAAGAAATCAGCGCTGAAAAGAACGGTGTGGTTGACAGGTCCCTTGGCAGCCTGTGAATGTTGAATTCTTGAATGAAGGTCACACCAAATGATTTGAGGATGATCCACGTCCAGTTAAACATGTTTGCACATAATGCTGATCAAATAATTCTGAATAATGAGTGCGGGTGCAAAAGTCTTGATGTGTTTGCAGGTATTTCATGATCAGAAGTAAGAGCTTAAAATTTGCCATCTTAAGTTCTTCCTGACAGAATAATCATTATGCTCTGCTGTGACCTGTGGTTGTACCCTCTGTTCTCTGCTGGAATTACAGATAGAGGAGATGCTCAATGCAGTTAACCCTCCTCACTTAGATGTTTTAACAAGCCAGTTTTCTCATTCTGCAAATCAAGAAATCTCAAAACCAGACTCACTGCAAGATAGTTTGAGTCTGAGGAATTAAGGATGAAACTGGCTCAGATACAGAGGAGACTGGAGGTGACCAAGTTTTTAGGAGGCCATTGTGTTGGTAGTCAAGTTGGGTCTTTCTTTTCTAATTTTACACACAGCATTCACACTATACCCAGCTCTGTTATGAGAAAAAATGACTTGGCCCAGACTGGTTTTGTGTGAACCAGTGAGCTGTGCTGGGTCATATCCCCAAAGACCACCTCCAGATGTGTGTCAAGAGAGGAACCAGTGATCTGGGTGAGGTCTTGTCACAGTCTGAGCTACACGGAGACAGCACAGCAAATCCTTTGTAATGCATTAGCATCTGTTTTGGGGATCAGTGCTTTGTTGACTCTTCAGTCACAGAAAGAAACTAACATCTCCTGTACGAGCAGAGTGGACACTGTGGCCAAGAGCTAGGTAGGACTGTTGACTGGGCAGTCCCTTGCCTCCATGGGACCTTATTCTTTAGGAATATTTCTGACCACTTAATACTACCTATGGTATAGATGTGTCCAGTTTTCCTGACCCTACAGAATCATGACAACATCTTTCCTCAGCCAAGGGGCAGCAGACAGCACATACCTACTTGAACCAAGCATCAGAGGTTGTTAGGAGAGATTTACAAGCAGGGATTGACAAAGCCTGGTCAGGAATCCTGTTTCTCCATTGTGAGAGTGGACTATGAATGCAAGGAAAGCTAGTTGGTTCTTTGAATTTGTCCTCCCTCTCACATACACACACACCTTTCTCTGATGGGCCATGTATTTTGTCCTAAGATTAGAACACCATGTGGGTAGTGCAGGAGGAATTGTCTGGTTGCTTGCATAATTAACGCGTTCCAGAGATGGGGGAGCTGAGATGTTTTGGATTTGTTTTGGTGCACAGTAGCCTGCAGAAGGGCATAAAATGCTTCTGGAGACTGGGACAACTGGGCAAACTGGTCTCCCAAAGTTGCAGGCTGCAGGATATGTCCAGTCCAAAGGTAGGGAACACTCACTTTTGGATAGATGAGTAAAAGGCACTAAGATTCAAATACAGAGATAAAATCTTAAAGTTGATAGAGAGGTGCTTTATTGTTTTGTAATTGTGAATTCTGCAGGACCAAAGACTGCAAAACCTGTATGCTTCTAGCCAAACCTGCTTATGTTATAACTCTTTCTACTGTTGATCAAATCTGACACTAAGTGGACCTATCTGCACCTAGACCTCTCTGAGAAGTTTCGAGAGCAAGGGGGTCTCACTGAAGCTTATGACTCAGCAGGAAGGACCATGACTTGTTTATACTATAATCCATTGTAGTAGATTATAAAGATGTTATTTAAATACTGCATTGGCAATATTTTGAGACTGTATTAGCAATAAATCTAATCATAATCATCCACATCATCACTGTGTCCTATTTCTTGTGCTGGCTAAGGGCCTTCTCTCTTCTACTCTGCCACGGTGTCTGACTCAGACATGAGGATGGAGCTATGGTGGTTTAATCCATTTCCCATCACATCTGGGGATATGGATTACCTGCAGCTCCTGCACTGCCATGTCTCTTTTGTGTGACAGATCCTACGTTGAGCTGCACTTGAACTGTTCACAAGACTTGGCTCAAGAACCACAGTCTGATTAAAGGCCAGAGGTACAGACGTGGAGTTAAATGTCTTTGTTAAATGTCTTTGTTAAGTGTCTTTGATTACTGTAGCATCTGTACCAGTGCTGGTCAGTAAGTAAAGAACAATCTAGAGGAGCTGTATTATCTCTGATGCACAGGATGGAACTCCCTGAGAGGGCAGCATCTGTTACCTGGATTTAGTCTGTTTTGTTTAAAAAGAGAGGATGGCAATCTTTAGAACTGTTGACTTGGCATATTACAGGGGTCCTATATGCAAATATAATTAGGCATATGAAAATCCCCTGAGAAAAATCCAGATGATTCTTAAATTGACACACAGACTATGCTGTTGGTGGTGGTCAGCATGCTGGCCACTGCATTTCAATTACATTCTTTACATTCATTTACATTCTTTTGGTGTCATGGAAGTGAAGTAATTTTCACTGATTAGCGCCAAGAATCAACAGATATGTTTTTCCTTTTTGTTTTCTCCTTTTCAAAATTGAATTTAGTGCTGATGAGCAGTGTCAAAATGACAGACATAAGCTGCAGTGTTTTATTCAGCCAGGGAACTAGTCCTAACGTAGTATGAGCAAGGGATGCTTTACTCAGGAATGGATGCACTGAGGAAGCAGGAATCAGTCAGTTGCCCTTCCTCCTTTAGTGGTGTGGTGCAATGCATGCTCCCAGTGTCATGGAAGGAGTGGCAGCTTTGTGAATTTTCACAGCCCTATTTCAGGTACGAGACACATTTTGACTTTCCTAGTGAAAAGCATAATTTTTGGACTAAAAGTAGTAGGTAGAGGTGGATTCTACATATGTGCAGTGCTCAGACACTGTTGTCATGTCTAACTGTGGAAATGGGCTGTGCATTCAGTGTGCAGTGGAGTGAAGAGTGTCTTTTTTCTTCTCTGAGGCAGCATTTCACTGAGTTCCCTATATACTCCTGTCTATCCTATATAGCACATCTCCAGGAGTTTAGGTCATAGAAATGTTGCAGCCCAGCTAGCAAGGGTCTGTACCTGCCTGCATAAAGGGCTGCTCCTTGTGCCTTGGACTGTATTACAGAATCATAGAATCATTTAGATTGGAAAAGACCCTTAGGATCATTGAGTCCACCTGTTAACCTAACACTATCAAGTCCACCACTAAACCATGTCCTTATTGCTTGGATGGGAACTGTTGTGCTGATGTCTCCTTGGTGCACTCTAGCGGACCGGGTAGATAAGCCCTCTCATATCCCTGCTAATGGGACTGGCAAAAATCAGGTTGCACAAACTGCAAAGCAACCAGTAGGATAACAGTGGTCTCCAGCCACCTGCCATGGACTTGGGCACATTGGCACACAGAGCTAGGCTTGGTCCCTTCTGTGCCCTTGTAGGCAGGGGCAAAGACTGACATCAAGTCTGAACTTCTTGGATCACTTAAAGCACAGGCAAGCAATGTACTGGATGCAAGGGTCTTCAGGACAGGAAAAATGGTCCCTTGAGGAAAAAGGAATGAACTCCCAATGCTTTTCTACCACAGCACTTCCCATTGCTGTGAAGCTGCTCAACACATATTAATGAATGACAAGGGTCAGCTATCTCAGCCACCAGGAATGCCACGAACAGTCTTGCTGCTTACACCTCACTCCCTTCTCCCCACCCTGCCACCTCTCTCTCTGGAGCCCTAAGAAAGAAGAGGAGAGAGGTGGGTATTTATGAGCACATCAGAGAGAAACAAGTAGCAGGTGTGCTTGAAGCCATGCTTTTCCTGTGACATTTTGCTATCATAATTATTATTTCAGATGACTTTGGTGTATAATCAACAGTTGTCTCCCCATTAATGTGCTTAGTAAAAATGTCTCAAATGCTCGAGAGAATTCATTTATTGCTTCTGTGTTGCAGGAAGCTGAAATTACTGCTTAAATAACCTCTCAGTTGAAGTGAGGGTAAATCAATGCCGACCATGGAGAACAAACAGTGCAGATTTTACTCTTGTGACCCAAAGCTGCACACCATCACAATTCATCAGATCTTCTGATCTTGCCAAATGAAAATGGAGGTGAATTATCTGTCTTTTTCCATCTGGTATCCCTATAAAGTGGACAGGAGCTGCATTATTACAGTAGTTTAAGGATTTTTTTTCTCTTTGATTGCTTTCTTGTACATTAAAAAGGGAATAGGAAAAAACATGCTGCTGTCCTGTTTAATGTGCTTGTGTATATTGTGCCTTGCTTAAGGTTTCCTCCAATGAGTAATTTAAAATCTTATTAAGCATCTGCTTTCTCTGTTAAATATTTCACACGATTATGGACTGAATATTGCTTTCAGCCTTGCCTAAACCATCTTCCTAAGTCTGAGGGTTTACGCAGTAGTAAATGAGGTCAAGCCCTTGTCTTCTTAGTTTTCATTGTGGTATATTCAACATGTGTGAGTTGAATATACCATATTCCTACTGCATTGGTTTGCTCTAACCCTGGCAGAAGCAGTGTAAGTGTATGATTGCTTATATTATATCTTTATGGTCAACAGAGCACCAGTGCCTGTTTTGATTAGTTTTGGCAGAATGTCGCAGAAATTGGTCTGGGAAGCTGGATTTTCTGGGTGCCACTTTTCTACAGTCATGTTCATCTCATATTTACTATCTTATCCTCTTTGAGGTGCCTGGATTTTTTAACCACTTGTCCAGCCATGTAACTTGTTCAGAAGGACAGTGAAGAGCACAATGTAGAGGTCAAGCCTTGTGTAGACAAGTTGCCTACATGTTCCAGGGATATTCCAGCACCATGGGGTTCTCTGTGAATAAATTTTGCTTCCAGCTGTTTGCTTTGGCTTCATAAGGTTTCCAGACCTTCATAAGATCCTTCAAAATGCTAAAGAGTCCTTGAAGTTGTTAATGGGATGATGAGCTGAGGAAGCTCATCATCTTCCAGGCAAGGACCTTTTCGAGAAGAGGCATTTTAATTCTACTGCATATTGGTGCAAGAAGTGGAGGGTGAAATTTATGGTCTGTCATGTGCATGAGTGAGATTAGTGGATCTTAATGGTCTCTTCTCTGACTTTACATTCAATTTCCCATTTATTTTTCATTAAAATTGGGTTGTGATGATTTTAGTACTCACTTAAGCAAGGGGTTGAAAATGTGGGATATGATCAGGTGGAGAGGGTCTTGGGAAAAGTCCTGGAAAAGCTGTTAAATCAGCAAAAACTTTCTCAATGTGATCCAGGCACTTGGAGCTCACTTGTTTGTGACCAAAGAAGAGGTTACAGAAAGGGTTCCCATCAGTTGTCTTGTGGAACATACTGTGTCTGGTCCCCACTGCTCTGACAGTAGAGCTACAGATAATTTACAGAGGAAAATTTACAGGACAGAGAAAGCTTTCAACCACCTCCAATTCAATTTAAAGAAAAAAATCAGTCTCTGTGGATACCACCTACATACTTAGACCCCCCTCCTACAAGAATCTTGAATTAGTAAAACCTGTCTCCAGGCTGTTGGATGATCTTAATTAAACTAAATTAATTATTTATTCAAATAAAATAAGACATGCCAAGGATCTCCAGGGAGGAGTAAGAATAATAATGCCTCTTATTAGAAAAACATGTGAATACCTCACACAAACTGGGTCCATTTTATATGTGTGGGATCCTGTTTCCTTAAACTCTTCAAGACTCAAAATAACAAATTTCATTTGTGTATGGTAGGACCCCTCCACCCCATTACCATCACCCTCTTCCTATTTTGTGTTGCAGAACTGCAAATACTAGGCAGATATCTCTTTTCCTGAGAAGCTTCTGCAGACTTCACACAAACTTTTAAGATCATTTATACAGAGTGGAAACCAGCAATGCCAAGAAGATATTTCTTTTCCATGACACATTGTGAGTGATTCTTGCATAAAATTGCCAAGCACTTGACAAAGTCATAATCACTAACTAATGATCCAGAATGCAATTGCTGTAATTAGTAGCATTATTGATATTACCTTACTAGAGTAATTAGACTCACTTAACCTTTGTTTATAGCAAGAGAAATTGGGATATTGATGCTGACAAGGACTGGCATCAAGTGGACAATAAACAGTCTGTACAGCAGTTATTTGCTAACATGCCTGCAGCTTGATCTCTGCTACTCATCACAGCTTTGTGATTGGTTTGAAGCTGCAAGATTTTGGAGCAGTGGAGAGTCCTTTTTCCACTGGAGTCTGCTCAGACCTGTCAAGGCTATGCCTTGGTTGAAAGGTTAGGTGTGGTCCAAGTCCTACAACCTGTGGATTAAGCCTAATGTGTGCATATTCTTTATAGGAAGAGGCAACTGAGGTGTCTGCTAGTGGGCAGAGCTGGAGTGTGCTTGGCTCTCCCCAGGGAGGTGAGTGGGGCATTGCATCCCTGCAGTGGAGGTACACCTTCAAGCGATGACAGGGTGCTCCACATGCTGTGCCATCTTGGGTGCTCTGCCAAAAGCTGGGGAGACCTCTGGTGAGGCTTGTTTTTCCCTCAGCAAGGAACAAAACTGAGACAGGCCATGCGTCAGATGGCAACGGCTCTAGCTGCTAAGAGGCTGGGCTGGATTCAGTGTGTTGTCATGGAGGAAAAGGCTGGCTCAGATTTCACTGTGAAATCAGCAGCCAGAAAGAGGCGTTTGCTCAGACAGGTTGGCTCCAGCGAGGGAGTGAAATGACAGATGACAGATGATGGTCATATGGCACAAGGTGCAAGCTACTTTGAGCTGAAGTCCTGTAGTAAAGCCTTTGGGGAAATCAACATCTTTCTCTTTTTAATGACTGTGATATATTATATTGTCCTTCCCCTATTTGTTTTAATAGGAAACATCCACAAAACCTGTCCATCTGTGCACAAACTGTCCACTCTGAAGGCTGGTGATGAGGATGAACACCACCTCTCTTCCCACTGTCCATCGCAGGCAGGCTGGATAATCATGATGTTCCTCTTGGCTTTGTACCTGTACAATTCATGGCTTGAATAATAATAATAATGATATCTGGAGAAATAAATCATATCTGATTGAACAATTAGCCTCCAGCCAGAGCCCCATTTTGAAGGGTGCAGCAGGGAGAAAGGGCAGAAGCTTTCACAGGGGTTGCAGTGGAGAGCTGCCTTTCACCTTAGCAAAGCCATTCCTCCCACCAGCTCACCCCAAGCATGGAATGGAGCTTCCCAGCTGCATTGCTGCATCTAGTCTCGCAGAGCCTCACAGGGCTGGGTGAGGGCCAGCCTGATGGCTCTGTTTTCCTTGTTGGGCCAGCTACCTTGGTGTCATTCCGAAGTTATCTCCTAATTAACCTTGACACAGGCCTTAGCTTTCCAAAAGACTGCTGGACCTCTGAAAAATTCAATTCTTTCTCTGATGAGATACATTCAGATGAGTTTCAGCTTATCAAGGCCAACAAACAATCTCAGTCCCTTAAGTGTATGGGTGGATTCTTAACTGTACTTGTCCTCTTCATCATAGGGAAAACCTGCTACATGCCAAAAAAAAAAAATAATTTGCTCATCTTTATAAAATGTATTTATGAAAAAAAAATCTGCAAAGGGGAAATTAGATTGAAAACTGACTCCAGACACTACTTAGTAAGAATTATTTCATGCCAGTATGTGTTAAATTCAATATCTATTCCATTCATGCAGTGTAGTTTATTAAAATGAACAGCATCTGAAATACGCATTTCTGCATTCAGTTACCTCAGCCTAGTCTTGATGGATCTATTACTGCTGAAGGATACAGATTTCTGTCAACTGCAAGGGAGTTCATGGGCATTTGATGGTGAAAAAAAAAGAAAAAAAAGGGGAAAGTTGAAGACATAAAGTGCCTCAGCCTAAAAATAGCAGTGAGAACTAACCAGCAGGAGGCCCACATCAGAGCAATATATAGGCTGCCCATGGCCTTTCTGGTGACAAAGTCTGACTGCCACATCACTGCTAACAGATGGTTTATTGTGAGCATTTTCCACTGATAGGGAGGCATTTTTCCGGGGCCATCTCAGGAGGTGCTGGAGCTGAGGTGTTCTCAGTAGCCTTCAAAAACATCCTACGTCATGAGGGTTTGCTTTTGTTTGAGCCAAAAGATGAGGTTCCTCCCCAGATTCAACCACATCTTTTTGCCACCAGTCCTCTTACCAGCATTGCCCCTGGGACCCTCCATCAGCAGGCACCATTCCATCCCCATCCCCAACAGCATCTCTGGCCAGGTCTTCTCCTGCCCTCCTGAAACAAAACTGTCCCCACTTCTCATTCTGACCTCCAGCACCAGGCAGCTATGCACCCAGCTTTTTGTTTCTCACAGCATCTGGCAGCTTAAAATGTCTCTGTCCCAGGAACTGAATCGAATGGGTAATGGACTCCCAAGGGGCAGCTGTCATAAAAATCTGCACCAGTAAACATAGTTCCGAGGGTCTGAGAAAGCATATGAAGAATAACTAGGTATGTTGGCAGATTTAAATGGGCCATCTTGGCATCTCTGTCTGCACACATTTTCACTTTTCTAAATTTCTTGCCTCCACCTCAGATGTTTTGCTATATTTAGCTTGATAACTAGCGGCATTTCCAGTAACCTTGCAAAGCATTTTGAGCTAAATGAATATTGAAGATCCTACCAGAAATAGTATGATGTAATCTTGTGTTACATATAGGCTTATTTTTCTGCCATTTTCCCTCCTGAGGTGAAAAAGCTTAAAACACATATGTGCCTGGTGGTTTTAGAGTGTGGCCCAACTGCTAATTACGGGTGTGAGCTAAGTACTTCCATTGGCTTTAAAAAGAGAGGAAACATGAGTCTGAAGGAGGAAAAGTCTTGCTAAAAGAGTCAGCAGAGAGGCCATGGCACAGCAGAGGTTGAAAACATGGATCCTGGTGTGTTTTATAGCTGGTAAATCAAAGCTCTTATCAGTACTACATACCTGCACTGACTCATATGATTAGAGATTTTGCATCCACTGACTTCAGAAAATCAAGTGCTTTGCCATGGATAATAAAAACAGATGGACTCCAAGCCATTAGCCATCATTGGAAAAGTAGTGCAGGGACTGTGCTGGGGTGTGCTGGTACAGCTGGGTTGCAGTACCTGACATCTGTTGTGCTGGTCAGTGGCAGCCAGAGATGCATTGTGTGCTGGAACACACCTCTGTGAATTGACTCACTGAGACAGCTGGAGCTTTGGCCCCATAAATTATAACTTCCACAAGATACTGGGTAATGACATAAATCAGTGGGTCAGTCCAGCACCAGAGATGTCTTTCAAAGGAATCCATTTTTGCCAGGGTTAAATCTTCCCAATCAGAGGTGGCCATTTGGAGCCTGGCGTTGTCATACAAGACTAATTGATAAACCTCTGCACTATAATATTATCCCTGTCACCCCACTGAAACACAATAGTAACACTGGCTTCTATAAATCAGCCTGATCTTAAAAAGGAGAGTTAAATGAGCATCACATTATAAACCGCAAAGCACATTCATCACTCTGCTACAAACCATAAATATGACAAGTACATCCATCAATTCAGCACCTTTCCTTCAGGTCTGCGTACATGGACGTTAGTAACTTAATGGCTCCAGAAAGCTTTCCCTTCCTAAATACGCTGTGGAGTCTGGTCTTTCATTTGCTGCAGTTACCAGACGTGAAGCTAACCCATCTATAGCCATATTGCTATGCTGGGAGCTCCTGCAAGGGCAATATTCCTCTTTGGAGGGTGCACCTAGAGTAACTCTCTTTGAAAGAGTTACTCGTGCTGCCAAACTGCTTAGTGCTTTGACTGTACAAACTGTGGTAACAGAAGGATGTCAGTCTACTATAGCCATCGAGCTACACAAACTAGAGAATAGTCTAATGGAAAAGGGATAAACAGATCTAGAGATAAGTTTTCAATGATTTGCTGTCAGACTGTAAAGATTTATTGAGTGGGTACTCTGGGTCTTCTATAATACCATGTTTTCATTAGAACAGCTTGGTGGACGGTCTAGGGAATTATTAAATCTGCAGATGAGCCTGAGCTGGAAAGGACTCTACACATGTCTGAAAGGCAGGATTTGAAATGGCTAGTGGAAAAAGTGACCCTGAAAAATAGTATATGGTTCAAGGTGGAAAACCACCAGTCGGAAGACTGCTGGATCCTCTTCTGGACATGCTATCACCACACTTCAAGAGAACTCTGAGCCATCTGGTGACATAGAGATAGAGAGCATAGACAGTGGAAAACATGACAAGGGAGGAAATAATGAAAGAACTAGACAGAAGAGATGATTGAGGGCAGAGATGACAAGGGTGTCTAAATGCACAAAAAGCTACAGTAAGGAGAACAGGAATACATTGTTTCTTTTCTGCCAGCTTTGGTGAGGAAAAGAAATAATGGTCTTGCATTGTAGAAAGAGAGATTTAGGTTTGGCATGAGGACAAAACTTCCTGACGGCAATGGCAGAAAAAGCAGTGGAGTAGATTGCCTGGAAAGGCGATGACATCTCCATCATGGGAGGCTTTTAAGAGCTGTATAGGCAAACAGCAGACGGTGGGTGCCTTGTGAAAATGCAGTGGACAAGAGGTTGTTTGAACCCTTCCATCCCTGTTTTCTGTAATTCAGGGTTTGACTGGCACCAGGGCTGTTAATCCTGTTTACTTTACAGGATGCAACAATAGATGCTCTGCCTGCCCATTTTGCCGTGTGCAGCTAGATTTCAGTCTCCCACTTGCATCTTGCCTTCCTCCTGATGAAGAATGGGTCCAAACGAATCTCTCGATCCTCTGGGGTGAACAGCAGTGGAGCCTAGCCCAGCCCTGCTGCTCTGAGAACAGATGGACTTCAGAAGCAGCACAAATGCAAAACCTCATGGAGGCATTGCGACCAGAGCGCTGAGCACCCCCAGAAACAGCTTTTAAAAGTCAAATCCCAGGCACTGCTTTTGGATAGAGCAGCTGGCAGCATAGAGACTGGCTGCAAAGTAGCTAATCCTCCAAATAAAGTAAAGCTAACAAATGCTATACTAAGACCAGTGTACAAAGATCCTGCCCCAGCTACATTCTGGGGGAAGGGATTGATGGTTTGGCATGTATGAAGTATCACTAGAAGAGTTTTGGGAGAAAATTTCAAGACTTCATATCTCTTACTTGCTGCCTACAGTTGTGAGGGTTTGTGCCTGATGCTATGAGGCTGACAGTGTTCTTCCAGATCATGGGGTCTGAGACCCTATGACATTGGTGCTGAGCCCCAGCTCCTCTCCTCTTGTCTGGAGGGGATATTAGTGCCTTTCCATCCCAGCAGCCCCCTCCCATGTGCATCCAGCCTCTCTGCCACAGAGCACCAGTGCAGTTGTAGCTTCCCACAACATGGTGCCACTGTCCTGTGGACTGGCATAGCCAGCAGTAGCACAGCACCTTCATGGGCCTGGCTGGGAAGGGGAGAAGAGTTGGGTCAACCCTGCCTGTCTAGGTCCCACGCACTGCAGCAAATGGGACATTTTAGTGGCTCTTTTTCCACCTCACTCATAAAATGTCTTTTGTAGTCATCAGGAAATTTGTCAGGCAAAAAACAAAGAACCAAACCAAAAGCAAAAGCTTTGTTTCCCTTCCTCCTCCCTCCCCCCTCCAGCCCCTCCCGCCCAAACCATGGCCATAAGCAGATGCCTGGAGAAGAATAACGACAGGGCAAGTGTATGTACTGCTCCTTCTAATAAACATCAGTTGTGAAATAATTTAGGTCAAGTCAATACACAGGAATCACAGCAACTGAATTAAGTGGCTGCTAAGAAAGCTGTAGGTTTATTCTGTTTTCTGAAGTCCAGGTAAATTTGTTAGGGCAAATCACAGGCAGTGATCCCAACCCAGGCTATGGGTGGTACTACAGATAAGGAGTTGGTGATCACCTGGGATGGAGCTGATTCCAGGGACACACAGGACCTCACTGCTGAGCAGAGAGTATTTGGGTGGGTCTGGAACCTGTGAGAAGGGTGCTATTAGTATGTTTCTTGACCTGATGTGCTTGCTCATATGCTGTCCCTTTAATCTTTCCAAAGACTACTAGCTACGAAAGCACTTCTGGTGTATGTGTTTCACTTCCATATGTGCAGCTTCAAAGCAGGTTAACTCATGTGTGGACTCTAAACTACCAAGAGCTTTAGGGATACTGGACTTGACTAATTAGATCTTTGTCTCTCTTTAAAAAAAAAATCATGCCAGAGATATACTCAATATGTTAAGCCAAACACCCTGAATGCTGAAAATACAAGAATTTAAGATTTCTCTCCAAGCTTAATCCCAATTCTTCATGCCAGATCATGATGGTGCACTCATTGATTATGTGATCACATGCTGTGTTTTTCAGATGCCTCTGTACATAATTTCTCATTACTAAGTTTAGTAATCAGCTGCTAGCAAGTTACAGAGGAAAACACAGATGGGAAAAGTTAATATTCAGGTGGTTTTAATAGGCCAAATCTGAGCAGGTGGAACTGGGCACAGCAAGTTCTGCTTCTGGAACTCTGCTTCTGCAACACTTCCAGTCTGTGATGTACAGCACAGAGCTGCAAAAGCTCCTACAAGCCCCATGGAGAGTCTTTAAACAAGGGGGTTGTGGGGAGTGGTAGATGAAGTGACTACAAGGATTTGGGGAAGAAAACGGAGTGTCATCAGCTGCTGTTCTTTCCTATGACCTGGAGTAACGTGTTGCATCAGGCAATACTTAAGGAGGAAGAAGGAGACATCCTTCTCAGAGGTGTAACACTTTGCATTAGGCTCAGTGTGAAAACCTTTGCTCAAAATGCATCTGAACATGAGAGAATTTAAACACTAGAGCCAAACTTTATGGCTAGCACACAGCTCTTGGGTAAATAATGATATCAAGCATATTCTCATCTTTTTAAACAAGGTCCAAATAATTATGGAGGTCTGTCTTTGAGGAAAAATTGACCAAACCTAGCATATCTTAATTAGCTTCCATTTTCCCAAAGGAAAAAAATGAAATGAGGTGGTGTACTTCTTAACTCACCGTGCCAGAAAAGACCATCTTTGAACGCCTGATCTGTTATAGATGTGTCGGTTTTTAACATAACTCAGCCTGGCTTAACACATTTTGACATGATATCATAACCTGGTGTGGCATGTTAAGAAGAAATAGTAATCCTTTTGGACTGGGCTTTAGATCAAATAAAACTGATATAGAAAAAATACTGGGGAAAAAAGAAGAAATCTTTACAAGGGAGTTGTAGGAATGAGATGTATTGATGTATTAGATCAGCTATTTGTCAGATGGTGTAATCTGATGGTCCCAATTATCAATGATGTGTTTTTCAGTAGTGGTGAAACTCTGTCAGTATTCAGTCATTGCTGTTCCTGAAGTGTGAGAGGTGAGGATGCCTAAATAATTAAACTAGATAAAATCTAGCTACTTTCAAAACTCCACATAACTATTTCTTTGCTTTTTGTTGCTGCAATAGGTATTTAATAGCAATCATAAAATGATGAGGTATTTGGATGGCCACAAAGCTGTGGAATTAATAGTCATGCCAGAGGTCTCACCTGGCCTTAGCCATCCAAATATTGTGCATATGTGAGTATTTGTTGGCTGATATGTATCGGGTTAGTAGTCTCAGGCATAGTGGTGGCCAAGTGTCCACAGCAGAGCATTGAAGCCTTGGAGGAGCACTGAATTTGGGGTGAGCTGTGACAAGGTTTTGGCTGCAGATCTTCCTAAGCTGGCAGTGAGAAAGCTTGATAGTTACCTGTGCTGCTTTCACTATCTGCAAAGCCCTGCATCACCCTTGCACTTCTTATAGTGGCTTGTGACCAGATGGGGACAAAAAGATCTGGTCTCACCAACAGAAACAGTCCCAGGATATGCTTGGGGGTCAGGGGCAGGTATAGTGGGAGGGTTCTCTCAGAGAGTGCTTTCCTTGGGTCTCTTTTTAGGACTCAGCAGAGGGATTGAGTTTTCCAGGGGATGTCACCTAAGCAAGGTCTTCTAGCCTCAGCTGGGCTGGAAACATTTTTAGAATTTTTGTTGTACCCTTGAGGAAAATAACAGCATGAATTCTTTGGCCTTCTATGGTCCAAATCTTAGAGCTACTTGGCGGCCTTCATCCTTTCCCCTTTATCGTGATGCTGTGAAATAGGCTATCCTCAGTTTATAACTGGGACATCTCAGGCAGAAGGCAAGTAGCTGGCATGGCCAAGGTTCCCTGAGAAGCTGGTGGTGGGATTTGGAGGCAAGAAAGCCATCCTTACATCTCACACAGTGCAGATAAAGGCCTGTTAGTCATTAACTGGAGCTTATCAGAGCAGATGGCACTGCTCCATCTTCTTCACCAGGAGCCTGCTGCAAAGCCAGCAGTGACATTGGAAAGGCTTCTACTCATGTGATGGGCTCTTGGCCAGTTCTCTGTGCTCCGCCGCCAAACGTTAGGTTTTTTTGCAGTTTACGATTTCCTCTCTCTTCACTTACCCCCATCAAGGGCTTGGCTGAATACAGCAATAAGGAAGTAAGGAGGGTCAAGTTTATAAATGACTGTGGGAAGTTTGGTTTCCATGGCTGCCAGCAATTACTGTGCAGACTCAGATGAGTGGAGATTACAGCCCAGGGCTGCTATTTTGTGCGCTGGCAAGACACAATAACAAATGACAAACTTAATTCACTGCTGCAGCAGGGAGGAGGCATCTCACTCTGTGAACCTGGGGCTTATCTTACAGGAGAAGCAGCTCTAAGTGGATTTTTCCTTTTTTTTTTTCCCTGTCTGTGCTGATGCCAGCTAATGCATATTCTTAAGTCAGTAGCATCATTTCACCTCAGAGATCTTAAGTCTATTAGTCAGCCACCCTTTCTATTTCTGGACCTCAGAAATGTTAAACAAATAAGAAAATTCATCCCCCAGAGTGGGCTTAGAATTCGGCCTTATTTTTTATTTTTTTTTGCCTAAAATGTATGATGAGCTTTTTTTTCCTAATTGAAATACAAAATAAATAGTTGCTTGGCTAAGATGCAGGGTGGCAGCTTGCATTCCACAGGGGCTGGGAGCTTACCTCTCTCTAGAACATTTCCACATGCTGCTTACCATCAATACAAATGCCAGGGACTTTATTTATAAGATTACTAGTCCACACTATAGACCCATTTATTACTGTTAGCAATCAATTAATAATGCACAGCCATCTGTACTAGCTCAACTTGGTATCATGCCTTAAACCACAGTAAAGGGTGTGGACTTGGGCAGTGCATGGCGCATGTTAATATACCCAGCAGGAAGGTTTAGTGAGAGCATCTCCAGCAATTTTGAGCCTTTCCTGATGCCTCTGAAGCAAAGGAAGCCATTTGGGGCAAAAAAGAAACTATGCAGTCTGCTCAGTGCTGAGCAGATACAGTAAGAGAACGTATAGCTATATGGTCAGTTGGCACTGATGCAGTGCATTTCAGCTGTTACCTTAGCTGTTGCTGCAATGTCCTGGCAAGCAGACAAGTAATGTTTCTTACTTACAGGTACAGGAGATAAATACTGGGAGTAGAGTTATGCACCAAGGATCAGGTTCAGAGCAGGTATCACTCAGCAAGTAGCTACTCCACCACAATCAATGGTACTTTTGCTATTGATGCCTTCCTCTCTATTGGATGCCAAAAGATGATGGTTAGATCACACCCAACAGCCATCACCCTGGTAAACTGAGCAGTTTGGCTCTTGAAGTCATGCCTTGAAAGGCAAATCATGGGAACATTGTTCCGGATCTTCTCTGCAGCATCTCCACCCCATCCAAGTGTTTCTTGAGCTGAGCAGTCTGGGTTCCTGGTGTTATTACACCAGTTTCACAGAAAAAATGAAATTATCTCCTTACTGGTCTCAGAGATGTCCCTGATCAGGTGTTTTATCAGACCTTTTGGTGACAGAATCACACTGGATATTTGCGCTTGACTAATCAGGGTTCATAACTCATTTTTGAAGGCATTTCTGTCTGTTCACCATCCTGTAGGTATCACCTGCATTTTCTGTTCTTATATATGTTTGCATCACATATGACTGAACTGAAACACACTTGGTTATACCATACTTGTTCCTCCAAAATCACCAAGAAGGGACAAAATTGTTTGTATCAGTGACAGCTCACAATTTTGTACCCTACCAATCTTAATATGACAGATTTTAAATACAAGTTTGAATAGATCACAGCTATGAATGTAAAATACCATCATGCCACCCACTTCACCTTGTGGGACCCAACTCATAAGACAATTGCATGATGACAGCTTTCTGGTTTCCATCATATTTTCAGAGTCATCAGTCGCTTTAATCCATTTACTACATACTCTGTTGGCTTTGTATTGTTCTAGGATTTAAATCCAGGTAGTGTGTGGTACCAAGTTGAATGCTTTGGAAAATCTTATTTTTTTTTTTTTTTATCAACACCATTGACTTCATCAAGTAAACTTGCAATCAAGGCAAAGAAAGATATTAGGTTCATTTGACAGGGTCTGTTTTCCATAAACCCCTGCTGATGGGCATGAATTATATTCCCCCTATTAGCTGCTCCATTATTTTACCTGGGATCGATGTCAGCTTGACAGGCCCATAATTACCTGGGTTGTCTCCTTTACCCTTTTAAAATATTAGCTCAACACAAGATTTCTTCCAGTCTTGTGGAAATTTCCTGCTGCTCCATGCGTTATGGAAAATTAACCTTCATAGTACAGAGAGCCGTAGCCAAAGCAGCACAGGACAAGGCTGTCTTCTCTCGCTCCTCATCACCTGCCATGCTTAGAAGGTGTCCCCCAGCCTCCCCGGTATTATTACACATAGTCAGGAAAGTTGAACTTTGACCACTTGCCCTGTTTTCATGAGTACAGGACCCGTTTTCCTCCCAGCACCACTACATGATACTTTTCTTCTGCTCCACAACACGGTTCTGTGTTTCAGTGTGGGCTTTCAGGAGCAGTGATGGGGCCTCCAGTGGAGCCATGCCCCTGGAGAGCAAATCCCAGTTGTGGGTGGCAAAACCTGAGGATGTCCCCTTTGCAGTGGCTGGGCTGCTGGGGCACTGGGCTGCGGGGACCTGAGAGGTGATGGCATGTCTGTCTGCCAGCTCTGCCTCCTGCCTGAGAGGCAACATTGAACAAATGGTTCCCCTTTCGATGCCGAGTCTCCTGGCAGGCAAAACAGGGGTGACTGTTCCTTGGCAGGATGCTTTGTGGTCTGTATATGAGAGGAGGTAAACCTGAGTACATTCTTTGTCTTCTTTTTTTCTTTTTGTTTTCCCTTCTTCTCCCCCACCTTCTTTACAATCTCTCCTCTGCTTTGCCTGCTTCTTAACCCTTCTCTTTGTCTGGGCTTCTGCTGCTGTTATCATGCCTAGGCAGGGTCTGCCTAAAACAAATGCTTATGCACATGAGCACAAGAATCCACAGCCTACTGGACCACATGATGAGTGCTATATCTTTCATGCTCTGGAGCCACTCTCATGAGTGTAGGCAGCAATTTTAACCAATATCAAGGTCCCCTGGGTGAGAGACAGACATATTTTAATATATAACTAAAAATTGGCATGAATAGCTATACCTTCTGTAAGGAGATAAGCAGACACGCACAGAGAAGAGTTCATAGTCAGTAATATCAATAACATCATAGACCAAATACACAAGTTCCTACTCTCTCCATTTATGTGAGCACATGTATCAGTCAGCACATACACACGGAGCAAGAAGGTACTGAAAAGGAGCACCCATGTCAAGCTAGATTAGAGGTAACCCAGAGTTTAATAGCGAATTCTTTTTTAGATATGTATTTCAGCACTGTACCATCTCATCCCAAAGCCAAGGCATTTTTATTGCAAGGTTGTCATGGATTCCTCATGATAACCTCCTTTGACTTTTTCTCTGACCTTCTGAGAAAATATGGGTCTAGCATTCATAGAAAAAATCCCAATGGTTACTGCTCTTTGCTTCCAAAAGGGGTTGGAGTGAGGCAGGGGGAAAGGGTAAAAAAAAAAAAAAAGTTATAGACCAAGAAATTTGGAAGGAACATCAACATAGAATTTTTCCTCATGGGCTATTGGCAAGGGACACAGCGAGCACAGTAGCAGAGAGTGATCATCCTGTCAGGCCAATGAGATGGAAGAGACACAGAGAACTCAGGCAAATTTATGAGGACCCATGTAAGATGCTAAGCACGACTTGCATTTGGATATTAGTTTGCAGGGAAGTGATGTTTCTCTTCCCAACACAGGGCCCATAGAATAGTAATAAGGAAATGTTAAGGACTGGAACCAACTCAGGGATATTTTATTAGTGTATGTGGTTATCAGGCAAAGCCTAGCACTGGGGATCCTGTTACACACCACTGCTTCCCAGTCATTACTCCAAGCTTATGAGAGGAGTACATTCCTCTCCTGGGGGACTCCAGATAATTGTTGATTTGGAGAGTGAAAATGAATGGCAATGCTGAACTGCTCACGCACACATACACACACACACACACACACACACACACACAAAATGCCAGACTTCACTCCCCATGTTTTAATGTAGATGCTTCAAGAAGAGACTGAGTCATTGATTTCTCTCTCCAGGATGAACCCTAAAGAATAGGTAGGCACTGACACACAATTTGTTTCTCTGTCTTTCTGATAGCAAATAAATGAAGCAGCACTCATTGACCACAAAGCATCCACCCTCGCACACAGTGCAGTGTATTGGGATAATGTAGCATTAACTCTTATTTGCTCACAGGAAAATAAGCCTGAGCTGAAACTGGAGTCACTTAGTAACTTCACTCCCAGTTTGAACTGAGGCCACTGGTATTTAATGAAGACATTGGAAGGCAGCAAAATCTTAAGAGTTGGCACACCTGATGCACCTGTCCTTATTAGCAATGTTTAGAGAGGAAGTAATCATATTTAAAGCTCAACCTGAAACTTTGTGAACTTACTTGTAGCTCCCCATGTAGAGCAGACTCCAGAAAAAGTTTCTGTAGGTTCAGAGTTGGATGAAAAGGTGGAAATACTTTATCCGTGCAAAATCTAGGAGCACATGTAAGTGAGTTCGTGTAGCTCAGTGACTTTATGGAGGTCAACTGGGACAAGAAATTTTATTTCCTTTCTGAACTGAGCAAGGAACACCTGAGTCTAGTCTATTATGGCAGCTCAGCTGATGGGTAGTAATTTCTTTTCTAGTGGCCACTCTGCCACAGACATACTGCAGATGTATTCATCCCAGCACTGCCTTAAAAGGAGTGGGAATCAGGACATGTGAAAGAAAGAAGGGAAGAAGGAGATTTTGTTAGCCGGCAGTAGGGTACTGGCTCATCAGTGGTTCTTCACTGGAGAAGGAGCAGGCTTTTTCCTTCTAAGAATAAATGAGCACTTCTCAGTGCAAAGAAAATCATCTGATTTTAAGAATTTCAGAGAAGTAAGCCACTTCCTCCTACGGCATTGCTCCATTCCCTATATTTAACCTCCACTTAAGGGCATCAAAGCAGCAATGGCCTTCTTCTGTCACTAGCACATCCCAGCATGTCCAGGGACTACTCTGGCCCTCAATGAAAGGGAAATCAGCAGTAAGCACTCTCCAGGCAGGCCCTGGAAAACTTGCATGTTGCCAAGGCTACACAGCTACTCGTGTCCAAATTAGCTGAAGTCTGTCTGCTAGCCAGTGGTCCCTGAAACGCAGAGATGTCCAGAAGGATAGGGTCCATCTTGCCCATGGCAATTTTATGTCAGGGACTCCATCGGGTCAGGATTAACTCCTGTTGGAGTAGTATCCACATATGCCACAGTATCTACAGGCATGACTTTGTGTAACCCTGTGTGAGTGGTTCTTGCAAAATGCACAGACAAGAGCCGGTCCTTCATTTCTCAGGTCCAGCACAGGCCATTTAACACTTGCAGAGTGTGTTCAAAACATGAAGTCCAGCAAGATATTCACTTTTACAACTACAGATGATGATGCAGTTCTGCATGTTGAGGTCTGCAGAGTCCTGGAAGTTCTTGCTGCCCCACCATGGAAGAGCAGGAGTGATTCCTGCTGGTCCATCACAGTGACCTGGTAAGGACAGGGCAAGGATGGAGGAAGGATTTCTCACTGCCCTAAAGCAAACAGCAAAGAAACACTGAAAAATTGTGAAAAATCATTTGACAGCTTGTCTTTAATTACAGAGCATCAGCTCTGTGCATTGACCTGGACTAAACAGGGTGGTCCCTCTGGGGTACAAATGTCTCTTGCTCTCCCTGCTGTTTGTCTGGGAGTTGTAAGGGATGCCAGTAAGTCATCAGGAAATATCATGTTCTCAGAGACCCAGAGGTGCCTTAATTTTCAAAATAATATTGTTTTCTTCTTAATTATTAATAGCCTTCTTAGATGAAAATAGTCTTTAAAAATGTATTAAGCAGAGCAGTTCTGCCATGAAAGAAATAATAATATAAAATTTTGTCTTGTAGATGCCTGAAGGCTTTATCCCACAGAAAGATGTTTGAAGGAGAAAGAATAACCTAACAAATACAGCATTGGATAGAGACTTCAGGAGCCTCACTGCTCTTCTTGACTATGCCACATGTGTCTACTGTCACCTCCACTCTCTTGCTGCCTAACTATGGTGCAGAACAAGATGCATTTCCCTGGTGTGTGCTTGCTTTTGAAGCTTTAATTTTCTTGCTCCTGACTGCAGAGGAGACAGTGGTCCAGGGGATTGGTGTCACATGGGGAATTTAACTTCAGTTGAAATATATATAGTAATGTAAAGGAGCATTGATGATGATAAGAGAGGGTCTGGGAAACAGATGGAACTGCATTTTGGGGGAAGGTGGGTTGTTTCTAGACATTTTTCAGGTGATGATGGCTATTACCAGTCTCTAAGACAATGTTCCAATGCTGTCATAAAAATAAAACATCTCTAAAGGTAAAAAAATCAATGTCTCTCATCTGTGGTCTCAGACCTGTTCAGGAATGCTCTGAGAAAGAGAATACCTGACAGCAGTCCTCTCCTTTATTATCCTCTACAAGTCCTGTAATGCCAAGATCCATGTGAGGCTTCAAAGAGCCCGCACAAAGATTATCCTTAAGGGAATTATGGTATCTGGAATGTGCTGGTATTATTTATACCAGTCAGTAACATGGTAGATAGCTCTCAGACTCCCCACAGAATATTGTCTGCATGGTTCAGGTAGGGAAAGCAAGCCAAACAGCTTCAGCAATTTATCCCAGAAAGCACATGGGCCAGGAGCACAGTTAGAGCAACACTTGGAAAGACCTGTGTGCATGCACTCCTCTGCATTGGCTGTTTAGCAGTGTAGTTTGTCCCCTTAAGGAAGCAGAATCCCCCGCTAGGATTGTTTAAACTTTGCAAAACTCATCTATTCCAAATGACTACCCAAAGTAATCATTTACATGCAACCTAGTATTGTCTCAGAAGTAATTTACTACTGATTACTTCCATAATGTGCATGCTAGTCATATGCAGCTGCACAGCATTACATGATAATCAGACCTGCGCTTCAGAAGGGAAAGCTAACTGGCTTGACAAAATCCAGACCCTCTTACCAGTGAAAAATAATCTGATTATTCTGTAAGATTGTTGTTTTTCCTCTGCAGAAAGTTCTGATTTTTCTGTTACACCCAAGGACATCCATCATCCCAGTTTGCATGGAGCAGGCCACTAGGTGGAAGTGTTGGCTGAGCAAGCTAAGGAAATGACAAGCTAAGTAAGAGAAAAGAAAGTCCTGGATTCCTGGCTTGCTTTCCGTTTAGAAACATCTGTACTAGCAGCCCAGCCTCACAGTTGGTGAAAGGGATCATCGGTGAAGGCACTCTGTCATTTTGATGGTGCATTGTTTTATGACTTGCTGTTGAATAAAATAAAAATAAAATAGCGAAGTTACAACTTTAATTGCAGTGGCTAAACACCTGATTGAGGCAGCCCCATAATAAGGAAGGCAATTCCACAGAGTTCCTGCTGCGTTCAGCAGTTGTGAAAAAATACATCTTCCTTTGAGTGCCTTAAAAATATAAAAGCAACCAACCCAACCACCTTGGCTTTAGGGACCAGCCTGTGGCAATCCTGGCCTGCCATGTTATCCTAGTACCTCCTTATGCCCTATTTTGCTGCAAGTTCAAAATTCTGGGAAAAATGAGCTTTTGTCCAAAGATCAGGTCGTTTTGGCTACAGAAGAGCTGGCACAGCAATCGAAAGAGCTGCAGAGGTGTGATGCCTCCCTGACGCCCCCAGTCCTCTTGAGATAAAGGGGCTGACCCGCGGGTGAACGATGCCTTTGGCGGTGCAAGGAAGATTGGTCACGAAAGGGAGGGGTGGGGGCTTGTCCACGCACAGACGGGCACTCGTCGGCAGTGTGGCAGCTTGGCTGGCCCCCACCCCCAGACAGCAGAGTGCTGCTAAACCTGCGTTCCATGGAGATTTCTTCCTCCAGGACGTTTCTGAGGACCACTGAGTCTTCTTGCTTCTCTTAAAGCGTGAAGGAGCGGGGCAGCGGCACTTTCTTCACAGAGTGCAGATTTACTAGTGGAGGGAGGAGTTCCTGCGTGGGAAGATGTTGCATTACCTCTGTGTTTACTCTCCCACAGTTCCCACTTAATTAAAGCTCTCCGGCAACAATAAGTACTTTCGGTGTGCGGTCTCGTTCATGAGCTGCCTTACACAGCGGGGTTGCGGGGCTGCTGCATTTCTGTGCTCTGCGGTGCCTGCCTGGCACTCCGCGTCCCCACGGTTTCTCTTCGTCGCCTTTTCAGTCCGCCTGATCACGGTGAGCTTGTGCCTAAAGGGGGCATAAGTGAATCTCGAAAGGATAGGAGGTTACTGTGGAGAATGTGGTACATCTCCATCTACATAGGTATGGGTACTGCGATGTGACAGCTCTGTAAATCGTTCCGTGCAACCCACTAAGGTGGGAGACAGGATGCTGAGAGTTAAACAAAGAATTTCTGGCAAGGGGACACCATTGCACGCTTGACAAAAGATGGGGATAAAAATAAATGAATGCCCTTAATAGGATGCTCCTTGGAGTTCTAAGAAAGAACTGTGAGTTAAGGGGACAAATTATGCAGTCTCAATCATATGAACCTTAGAAGGACTTATGCAAGAAGGAATTTATCGGGTTCCTCTATGGCAGACAGGAACAACTTCACTGCTTTTATTGACATAAGGGTTACTGTCTTTTGGATAGCTCTTTCAAGAGAGTTTTTCTGGGAACTGGGCTGGCCTTGTCACCACAATGTCCCAGCCTTCCAGGCACTAAAGCTGAGCCAGGAGGTCAGGGCAGCCAGTTTTAGGAGATTGCAGCCTCTGGGCTGCTTCTCAGAGCAAATGTACTGTGCTATTTCATACACCAGACAGGTGATGGGTTGGGATGCAGTGATCCAGCTAATAGTGACACAACCAGGCAGTATTTTGGATTAATGTCTTTTTTTTTCTTTTTCTTCTCCCCTACATGCTTCTGTAAGTCAAAGCAAACCTTAGATTAGCCCCTTCCATGTACATGCTAGGAGACACTCATAAGAATGTATTAATATACCCCTTCCCATAAATTTATTTTCCTGATGCTCTTTGTATTTTCATAGTATGATCCGTGGTGGATCTTATAACACATTCATTACTTAGGGGCCACACGTAACAACCAGTGGCTGGAGGGAGCACAAAAGAAATGCTTGTCTCTTTACACCACCTTCTATGCTTCTCCACAGACTATCTGTTGAAGCACAGAAGTGTCAGGTACCAGACCTACCGCTTTCCTTGCACTTTGCAAGATGTTGCTCCTAGGACCATAGGACCATTGTGGTCTGGTTCATGATGGCAGAGCAAAGTACCTCTTCTTTTTCCCACTCTGATTGTTTCAGAATCCCCAGGGAAGAAGATTGCTGGAGCACCAGAGTTGCCAGCCTGCAATACCTCCCTAATGTTTGTTTTATTTTCTGTGGTACTGTAGTCACTGAAAAAGTGATAGCTGCTACCAGCAGAGCAGCAACTGCTGTAAGTGGGGCACAGCTTCAGAGCACAACGAAAGATAACAACCCTCAGACCCCCTGTCCTTCCTTTGCTCTGTTGAGAAGTGCCCTGTCTTGACAAATATGCCACAGTGTGAGCAGAGCTAGTGAAAGATTTGCAAAGCTGAGAGCATGTATCCCTGAATCTGTCTACCCAAAAGGAGTTTGTGATGACCCAGACCTCTATAGAAAAAATTAGATCCCAGCTACTGCAAACATCAGTTTAGTGGCTGAGAGCGTATATTCACGTGACACCTTTGGAACTGTGGAAGTCTTGAAAAGCTGAAAGGTACAAAGGCTAAGACATCCCAACACTGGACATACTAAATAATACATCAGACCATTATGTAATGATCCAGGAAAAAAGGTCCTGCTCCTGTAGTGGCATTGTCAAAGCCTCATCGCTGAGGGCCTTGTGGATATAACTTTGGCCCAAGAAGAGGGAAAGGCTCTTGCCAAAGGTGCACATGTGGCCCAGCCACTGATTTATTCCAGCTGAAGATCCATCCCAAATACATGTCTTTAGTGTGCTTTTTCCTCTCCCGCAAAGCAAATTCCCTTGTTTTCCGAAACAGCAAGATTAATACTTAGTGCTTGCTAACCACTTTACATGTTCAGTGTGCTATACAAATATTAACTAATGAATCTCATCATGACATAATTAAATCTTATTTTACAGTGATTGAATGTTATCTTACACTTTATACAATACAGTAATTACAAAGATAGGGGGAAAAAAAGCCTAATAGATCTAGGAGTGAGAACGATTGACAGTTTTATGGTTCCCTTTTTCCCCCCTTCCTTGTATCTGAGATGACTGGAGAATCCAGCACAGTTTTCTGAAGGCCAGGACTTGTGAGGAAATTACTTCAGAAGATGAACAGATCCCAAATCTTGTGATGGTTGATTTTTGTTTGTTTTTTTTTGTTTGTTTGTTTGGTTGGTTTTTTTTGAGAGAGTCTATTCAATGCTGTCCTTTTTCTGAGTTCTCTGAAGGAGCCAAAACTAAATGCAGGTAGCAAAGGGTACTTCTTCCCCTGATCCTGATACCTGAGGAGAGTTCTCTTACTAAGGAGAGCACATATCCATCCCAGCATACAGCCTCCTTGGCTACCTGTTCACATTCTGTGTGTTGGACAGCCCACTGCCCTGTGTGTGTACACCCACCATGGGGTACACACTTCAGCAGTACCTGGCCCTGCAGCTCCCACACTCCTTGGCCTCATAGCAGCCCTGGAAAGGTGGATGCCAGGGGTTTGGTGCAGGGAGGTGTGAAGCAGGGCACTCAGACACCCGAGTTGCTGCTGTGTGGGGCAGCCTCATGGCAGCCCCCTGCAGTGCCCACCCATGCGAGGTGACCAAAGCAGCGTGTGTTTGCAGAGACCCTCCTGCATGCTGCTCCCCTGGCTGGGGAAAGGGAGCAAAGGTGTGAGAGAGGGAGCCAAGATGGTGCATGAGAGGAAAGGACAGACTAACGTGGGATCACCCTCTTACAGACTGCTCCATGTTATGTGCTGTCATAAACACAACATTTGACTCTCAGGGGCTATGAAACTGCTTTCCAAAGGGAATGCTTTCCTTCCTTATCTCTCCTAAATTGTTTGCCAGGAACAAAGCTCTTCTAAAGCTCTCCTCAGAACACAGGGGTTGCTCTGTTAACACAGAGCAGGAGGGGCCAAAGTGATGTTGCCAGGGCAGAGGATTTGCTCTGAGGTACCCTTTGTGTGAAATATGGGCATGGGGTGCAAACTCATTTCACCAGGATGGAAGATAAAGAGGATTATGAGTGTGGTCAAACAGGAATAGAATCAGCAAAGTGGTGGGGAAGTGACACAAAAATTTGCTCTTGCAAAACACAGTGTAAGACCTTGCTGAGAAACAGGTGACAAGTAGCAAGGAAAGGAAGCGGGCAGATAAACCCTGGATGGCTTCCTGCTTTATGGGGGCCCAGCTCTCCTCTTCAGGGTGTGCTGACAGCAGTGGTGAGTGGTCAGCCTTTGTCCTGGGGACACTCCAGACATGGTTGGTGCAGAAAGCAGGAGACAGTGTCCACTGAATCTGTTCCAAAAGCAGAAGATGTCCAGCTGCATCCCAAAGTCATCTCCAGAGAAACAGGAGGAGTAACTTGAAAAGAAACCTATGTTATTGTGGCTTCCCTGTTGCTAGGAGCAGACCAAACCCCAGTCAGGGCTTAGATATGCCCATGTGCCTTAGGTTTGGTTAGTTTTCTTGCTGTGCTAGTGAAGACACAGAGGCTTTGCTCGTAGGAGATGTAGAAAGGGGAGAAGGTGCTTGCATTGCTATCCAAGGTACCAAATCAAGATTTCTCTCCCTCTATCTAGGAACGAAGTCCATTAAATGTTCAGCATTTTAGCATGCCTGTTCTGCAGTGGATTAGTGCTGGCAAAGCTTTTGTTATCCTGTTATCCCTCGCAAGCTGTGGATGTTTTTAATATTTTTTTTTTAAACCATAAATATCTGAGTTACAACTACTAATATCTGAATTGGCTTTTGTGTGACCTGACAGCCAAGTGCAAACCTCTCACACCTCTTGGAGCACTGGAATTGCTTTCATTGCTTTGTAGGAGGTGGTGTGGTCATGAGGGACAGTGAGTGCCCTTCACCAAATGACCACTCCACAGTGAAGGTGACTGCAGAGAGGAAAACAGCTGAGGCTGCCAGGGAGAGCAGCTGCAGTTGGTGCCCTCTGGGTTCAGGTGGATTCTTACCCTTCTTTTTGAAACAGACTATATACATAAATAATAAAATATCTTGCTCTGGCAAAGTGACCACTGAGCTGCTCCATCTGGCAAAATGTGGGCACCTCTGGGGAATTGGACAATCCAGAATGAATCTGGTGTCTAAAAGACTGGGTCATGCTCAGAGTCACCCATACCTCTTCTGAGAGGAGAGTTGGAGAAAAGGATGAAGAGCAAAGTGTTGTTCTTCTCCAGGGCGCTAGTGCTGGCTAGTAATCTGCTAGACCAATTTATGAGGGCCCCTTATCTCTCATTTCTCAACCTTCAGTTTCCAAAGGACTGGTTTCCAGTTGGCAAAGGAAGTTTCAAGCAACTTCGGTTTTGTTTGTAGTCTCCCAGAGTGGCTAAATGGATCCCATGGTGCCATGACAGCTGCTAGCTACATGGTCACCTTCTCCCCTTTGTACAGGGGGTGCCTCTGCTCCCCCTTTTTCTTCTCTTAGTCTGGATCCATGCTGGGGTCCTGCTAGTGGTGTAAGAGGTCTGCCTAGTAGGGACTGTCACCAATGACCCATGGTGGCCTCCCTCTGCGTGCTTCTCTCAGGTAGAGGCCAGCGGACATCTTTTAGGCAAAGAGGTGACCTTTTGTGCAGGGGGCAGCCGACACTGTGCAGTCTCTTTCTGACAGTTTTTAAGCCCTAGTGGACCACAGTGGTGTAACACAAAAAACACCCCTCTCTTCTGGACCAGGCTTCCAGTGCTGCTCTGGTGGTTGTTCCTGTGTCTTGTGGGACTGGCTGGGATTGCCACATTATTCCTGGGCTGTACTTCTGCCCCTGCCCCTGCCCTGTCAGGCATATCAGACATTGTCCCTGGCACACAGTGGGCTGAGAGGATGACACCAGGGCATTTCTGCCCCTGCTTCCCATGGACCTGCAGACAGCCCAGGTGCCAGTGCAAACTCTGTGGCAGGACAGTTTCTGCAGGAGGCGTGCATTGGGCGTGCTTAGTGCCACTCTGAGCACCTTTTCCACAGCTGGTAAGCCCCCTCACAGAGCTCCAGGAGCTCTGCTAACATCTTTGTGTGGCTTCCTATTAACGCTATTGCATGGCAGGGAGCGTGTCTGAGCTCAGGTTGCCACCTGAATCTGCCAGTACAGGGACACAAAGAGGAAGATTATATCCTCTCTCTCACCTGGGATGTGAGCTTTCTCTGTGGGTCCCCCTTTCTTCCCTAACAAAAGCTCTTCATGATTATGAAACTGTGATGGCAGACAAAGAAAAAGGTTGACTAAGGGAGAGAGAAACGTATCAGACAGCCACATATTATCACAGCTAATCCCTTGTTTTTCCCCAGTGGGAATTTGTGGCTATCAAATAGTGTTAAAAATTGCCACAGGCTGTTTGTGGGGTGCAGAGGGGGGATCAGTTTAGTTACGACCAACATTATTTCCCCACTAGGGATCATTCTGTAGTGCCTAATGAAGGACATGGTAGTAGCTCTGGCATGGATTAGCTGCAACCCCTCTGTTAACCTGTGCTATCCCACAGAGATGATACTGCAATAAATAATCAAACACATCAGTGCATAAGCATGCTGCCTTCACTCTCCCCAGGTCCTATTCCGGTGGAGCAAGCATTGTGTATTCCACACCAGGCTAATCATCGGGAGGAAATTTGCTGCAGACTGGAATCTCATCAAAGCAAACAACAGCAATCTCAATGAATTGCAGCAACCCAAGTGTCTGCTTTAATCACTCACTCATGTGTTTCCTTTAGTAAAATAGAAGAAAACACGACACATGTAAACTTGATCGCTCTTAAATGAACAGTTTAATCCTGGCACGGCTCTTGCTTGTCTGCAGAAGGAAAGGAGATTGTCTTTACAGACAGGCTTCCAGATGCTGTGGCACTGGAACCCATTTTGCAGAGTAGAGGGTAAAAAGATAATGACGAGCAAGGGAGGGCAATGATGCTAGGTAAAAATCTGGTGCCAGGGAGCTTAAAAAAAGGTTGTACTGTTAATAGGATGGACTGTACAAGGACTTTGGAAATCAGGGAGTGTGTTACTGGTGCCACAATGGATGGCACATTTGCCAGCCTGGGTCATGTTGAGGGGTCACCAAACTTTTCCTCCTGGAAGTAACAATTAAGGCTGTTGTGGAGAGAGATATTTAGAAACAGCAGAAGCTACTGTCCAAGACAGTCTACCAGGTATGAGTTAGGTCCTCAGGCCAAAGACAGGATGCATCCGAAGTACTCCTTTAGGGTATCTAGACTTTGATACCTGCTCTTTCTACCACTGGGGTGAATTGGAGAATTTCTAATGAAACAGATACTAAGTTTTTTTGTCCCATGGAACCATGGTTGTTTTAGATGCATTTACAGTGGTGTTGCACTTCAACTTATTTGAAGAATAAACACACAAACCCATTCCATCCCTCTCTCCCCTCCTCACAGCAGAAATCCAGAGCATCTCCATTTCAAGCAAGTGGAAGTTGGACTTTTTCTTTCAATAATATGTAATAGACCCATACATTATTTTATTTGCTATTTTGCCCCACTTAACCATCATTCCTCACTTTCCACAACACTGAAAATTATTTGATTTGATTCAGGATTGTGTTAATAGATTTACCCCAGGGCACTGCCATTGACTGTATTGGTATAATGGCTGATTTACGTCCTGTGTGAGAACAGAACCAAGCATGCCACCTCTAATCCTAAATCATTTTCTCACTTTCGTATTGTAATATTGATCTGTCCATTTCAAAGCAGTCTAGGCATTCATCTTGTTATCAGATTCTCACAGGAGCACAAGGCTATGTTTGGTCAATGATTTCTCAATAAATGCTCTATTTTTAAGCAAAAAAAACTACCCAAAAGCAGACAAACAAAAAGAGTTAATCCTTAGATTTCACTATAAAACAAAGCTAAGTTAATAAACTGTAAAATAGAATGAAGCAACGGGGCTAGATTTCCCTATATTCATGTTGGTTTTAATTAGTGATTTACCCTGGGATAAAGCCCCTGAACTCAGCAGAGCTTGCTGCTAAATAAGATGTTATTGAGCAATAAAGAGGCATGACTTCCCACCGTGAAGCTCTCAGTATAGATGAGCGTATATGTCCCTTGGCCATTCATATTAGGGAATGAGGAATGTGGATTTAGGAAGAGTGAGAGGTTTTCCATCCAGAGGAATACACTCTTTTTAGACCTGAAGCTCTCAGGATCCCATCAGAGTCAAAGATCATTTTTCCAGGTTTAAGCAATTTGAGCATCCTAGAAACTCTCTCCGAGTAGCTGAAGCAGCCCAGTGCAGGTGCTGAGAGTCATGTTATAGGCAGCTGGCTGGAAGGAACGACCCAAGCAGGACATGCAGAGACACCTGGCACAATGCACGTAGAGGCTTGCCACTGACTTCAGGGGGATTGAGATTTCTTCTCCCCCGCAGTGCTCAGCATCAGTTGTGCTGTTGGGCAATTTACATTAAAACATGGGAATGCAGCACCCCCCACCAAACTGTATCATGACTGATGCAGCCTAGTACATGGCAGGTTTAATGTCCTGGCAGCTTCTCTCTTCTCACTTCTGGCTTTTCTTCTGTATTTGATCATGCATTACTTCATCTTAGCCACAGTCCATTACTTTTTTAAATATTAATCCTTGCAGGTCTAGCAGTTCTCATAACAGGTGGTCAATTGGCTTGTTTATTGCTAAAGCTTTGGGAGAAGGTGGAATAATCAGTAAGGATATTTATGATGAAATATGATGTCCACAGGGTGGGACATAGTGACCACATTTACAGTAGTAAACCAAACAGTGCCAGAAACACTCTTGGATATTGGCTATCCTGTTGGAGACTTCTCTGGCACACTGCTGGCCTGTACCAGCTCCATGTTTACCTATGGGATTATTTGGCATGGTTTGGGAACTGGATTGTTTCACAGACAGCCCCAGAGGCTCTTTTCATACAGCTGCCCTTCTCCAAATAGGGGCAGAGCATTAGGCAGCTGCAGGCTGCCCCATGGCACTTGGCATAGGAAGTGTGTCCAAAGAAGGGCAATGAAGCTGAGGAAGAGTCTGGAGCACAAGTCTCAAGAAGAGCAGCTGAGGGAACTGAGGTTGTTTAGCCTGGAGAAAAGAAGGCACAGGGGGACATTATCACTCTACAGTTAACTGAAAGGAAGTTGTTGTGAGGTGGGGATCAGTCTTTTCTCTCACTTAACAAGTGACAGGATAAGAGGAAATGTGCTCAAGTTGCTCCAGGGAAGGTTTGGATTAGACATTGGGAAAAATTTCTTCACAGAAAGGATTGTCAAACACTGGAACGGACTCCCCAGGGAAGTGATGAAGTCACCATCCCTAGGAGTGTTCAAAGAACTTGTGGATATGTCACCTGAGGACATGGTTTAGTGGTGAACATGGTGGCAGGTTGACAGTTTGACTTGATGATCTGAGAGGCTTTTTCCAACCCTAATGATTCTATGATTATACAATATTCCTAAACCCTGGGTTGCCAGTATAGCTGTATCCAGCAATCCTTTCACTCTCCTGGTCACCCCATCTCCTTTCTATTTGGACTGTTGTAGGAAAGCACCAGGTTTTCAGAAAGTCTCATTCCAGTCCTGAAAAATAGAGTGGCTTATGTTTCCAACACAGCACTTGCCTGAGAGGGCATGGATTGCTGTAGTCAGGTCATGTATGGACACCAGGCTTGCTTGAGCTGAAATGTCATGAGGGTTGACCTGAACACCATCATCAGAGAAGAATTAATACCAGGTTCATCAGAAACATCAAGAGCCCAGGCAGCTGGTGCATGGTCATCATGCTGCGGATGATGTTTCTATACTAGAAGGAGCTACTGCAGGATACTCTTTAAGATCTTAACCTCACAAACACTAAATCTCATTTAAGGGGCAGCATCTTCCGTGATATAATCTCTTTAGAGAGCAGACAACACTGGAATATCTCCAGGGGAGAAATGCATCAGACAGTAAGGGACTGTATGATCCATCAGCTGTAAGGCTGTTGCAAGAGTGTTAAGAAACAAATCTTATCTATGTTGAAAGGATGTTATTGCACACCAAGGCACTGGTGCTTCTCAGCTACCTTATGCCTGCTTCTCCCAAACTGCCAAGTCCTGTTGCACCCATGTCACTGCTGAGATGTACAACCTCATAACACCATGCTGGTAGCACCTATAAAGCTGATAGAAGTAGAACCTAACCCTGGCCTGTTGATCCCATGCAGAGCTCCCAGCGTAAATAAACATGTTTGTCCACAGGTATTCATCATGGGTTTTTTTCCCATGAAGTCTGCTAGAACAGTAAAGAAAACATGTGCAGAAAGAAAAGCAGTTTTTTAAAATTACTTAAGAAAATTTAGCATGTTTGGGTGGTCTAAATCTCATTGACATTCCCATGCTACTCACAGGGAAGGGTTAAGTACCTCTGAAAACCTCTAAGAAATGAAGAACTGCCAAGAAACATGTATCTTTTAATTCATATGCCTATGGACAAGTGTTTCCATAAAATTATGCCAGGCACCAATTGCGTGCAACACTTACCCTTCTCAAGTAAAAGGGCTGAACGAACAGAGAGACCTTCACTGCACTGGCCCCTGTGTGCCAACACACATGACTCCTGAGGGCATCATGCAAATCTCAGAGCCAAAGCCTGCCCAGAAATGCAGAGACTGCCACTTCCATTGCTTCACTCTGAGAGAGACTGATTTCATGCTACATTACCTTTTTACATACTGCAGATGTAATTTTAAATACCTGTGCCATTCGCTTTGCACTACATGCTACACATGTGTTGGAAAGTAGGTTATTTTGCTGGCACTTTTGAGAACGCTGTGGTTACAGCAGTGCTCCCATCTGAGTAGCACCTAGTGAATAGGGTACAATATATGATCAAACAGCCTTGGCAATCCCTTTTCATTAGTGGGAGTAAATGCTTGGCACTGCATCAATCTTCTGCTCTCTCTCCTCTTCCTCTAGGAGTGCCAAGTCATTTTAAAGACACATTAAATTGCCAGAAGACTCCCAAAGAAAGCCAGTCAGCTCACTGCTCGTTTGGATAAAGTTAATTACAGTGAAAATTAAAATCTGCCGTTCTTGATTGGTGTTGTTGAGACTTACAAAATCACATTGTCCTCGGGGAGCTGCCTGCCAGCTCTCCTCCCTCCCTCTTCCTGAGTGTGTGCCTTTCCTTTGTTGTTCTTTGTAATTGTTTTGTCAACCTTTGTTGAGGTGTATCTGACCAGAGGCTGGACTGCCAGGGATATGATGTGCTGCTGCCTTACACTGCTGACTGAGAGCAGTGTGGAGGTGCCCAGCCCTCCTCACCATTGGCACTGCAGCTTGTCTCAGTTGCTGCCTTGAATTAGGACAAGAGGATTTTACAAGCAGAGATGGTATGTCCTGGGACTGATGGTGATGCATGGAAGGGGAAGGAAGGGCAGCTTCCACAGACAGCTACTCTTGCTTGTGAGTCCCTCTGAGCACGTGGCTTCTGGCCAGTCCCAGAACTGCTCTAAAAGAGCTGTGTAGGTACAGCCTTTAGAGTACTTCTGGTCTTTTTTGTTTCTTATAGTGCCTAACACCTGCATTTACCCAGCCAAGCTTTCCATTCATAAGAACAAAATCAGTCACAAATGATTAATAAGAAAGATTTGTGATGCCAAAGAATGCAGAGGTCTGTCATGTTTGCTTCTTTTGCATCTCTCCTGGGTGGAATTGAAGCATTTTGAGGAAATGCTTGGAGGGGAGGAGAATAAGCTTGCTCTCTGTTGACATGGTGTCCTCAGCCCTTTCTAGGACTTCTGAGGCCAATATGCTCAGCATCAGGGTGCTTTTAGAGGTGGCTGGTGTGAAAGGTGTCAGAAAGGTAAAAGCAATACAGCACTGCAGATGAACATGAAGGCCCCAGCATGTGTGTCTAATGCTGAACTTTAGCAATGTCCAGATAAGTCACAGAAAGTAAATTTCCCCTGTTTTAAAAGAATAGCAATTCAATACCTTCATAAAAGATCACAAAAACATAACTGCTTATCAAGTGGAGAATACAAGAACACAGTAAAAATTACATTTTGGCTTAATTGGGTAAAAGAGGGCTAATGACTGGTTTTGACTGAACAGCAAGAATAGTTGATTAAAAAAAAATACATAAAACATTCAAAATTCTGGAGCAGAATTTTCTGGAAAAATTAATGACTGGCCATGTCCCTTAAAACTCCTGACGAGGGCTGGCTGGCTCAGGAGCATATGGGATTAGGCATCCCATCTATGGAGTGTAGGATACTGGGCCTTATGAAGAAAAGGTGGATCATTGTGCTGGTACATATCTGGTGGTTTTACACATTCAGGGAGTGTTAGTTTAAAGTATATTCTTGACTTAATACAGCCATTGCACAGAAGTACCATTCTGCTTATTTAAGGATATTGCATGGAGGTCTCGTGCACAGATTAGCTGCCTGAAAGCTCTTTATCTCTGCATTTCCCTCAGCCATATTTAAACTCTGACTCTTATGAGGTAACTCTATGCCATGAAGAGAAGTCTGTACCACAGTGTGCATGTGTATGAGAGTGGGGCTGCTCAGGAGTCAGATGGAAAGAAGGCAAGAAGGAGGAAACAATACTAAATGCAGAATCAATTTCATGCTGCCTAAAGCCATGCTTGTTCTCTGATGGATAAGAACACATCAGGGAATACAGAGTATTTGTTTGGCATGTGTCTCAAACCAGTAGATAAAGGAAGAGCTGCTCAGAATCACTGTATTGTAGGTTTTCAAAGGGAAAAGCAGTGTCTAGAAGTGCAGGGAGAGAGAGCAACACAAGATTTCTTTAAAGGGAACTTAAAGAAACCAGCATGAAAGGAAGTACTTAAACTAAAAGCAGTTTCCTCTGCCAACTGGTTTGCTTTTATCTCCTTGAAATTCCATTCGGAGACTTAAAATTCACTGCTGATATTTTGCAGGACATCTCCACTCCCCTTCTTGCCCACCCTGGCCCTGTCTTGTGCATTAGGACATGTAAGAATTAAACTCTCACACACACTCAAAAAATAGCACTTTGAGCAGTTTCTAGGCAGCCGAGGGGCTGTGTCCTGACATAGTGACTTTAGGCTCTGTGTACTGGAGGGAGGAAACAACTAGGCAGTGATGAAAAGCCATTGGAATAGAGGGTGATTGCTGACTCAGAAATGATTTTGTGCATGCAGGGACAGAGGTGACAGCCAAAAATGCTACACAAACTTGACTGAGTGGTCACACCAGGCCTGCTCTTGAGAGCGTGTTTTTGCTGTGTCTGTCTGTTCTTGTTCTTGGTATTTGTCTTGTAGCACTTAATTCTGTAGAGACTCCACCACTGCTTACTCTGACTTAAAGTCTTTCTGGAGTAAAGCCATTTAATGAGACTCTGTCCTGTCTGTTTTGCTCTTTTCTTTGAGCGTTCATGTCCTAAGTGGACTAAAACTAAGCAGTTATCCACCATACCAAGCCCCTCTGAGTGACAGCCTATCTGCTGCAGATGGCATCCTGGCTAGCACAGTTGTCTTGCTCCTGCTTTTCTGAAGATTACCTGCATCAGCCCACAGAGGCAATGTAGACTCTCCCTCATCTTCTCCAGGTAGGATAACCCATATAGGCAGCAACATTTTGGTAAGCCTGGAGTCAAGATGGTCCTGGGTACATGCAATTTCCCCTTCATTTCAGGTGTGGCCTTAGGGGCTTTAAAGTCATCCTGGACTTATAAAATCAGGGATTCAAATGAAGCTGTTCCCTAGTCAATGAAGCTGGCTTGTGAATGGGAGCCTTTCATTCTGTGCTTCCTCTCTCCCCATGTGAGAAGTGAAGATGATAATAAAATGTGAACATCAAACCTTGCTTTGTGGAGTTCTTTGATCCACAGATGGAAGGTTATATAAATGCAAAGTGCTATCATTATTTATAAGGAACACACAGTCTACAGCTTCTTGCAATCTGGTGCAGTGGAAATAAACAGGAAGGCACAAATTTAGCATGATGACTTCACTGCTGGATCTAATAAGATGCAAAGACAGGCTGGGAAGACATGAGTTTGTTTGAACACATGATGCTGTTTTACCGGTAATTGGCAAATACAAATTATGAAAAAGGAATCTGATGTGCTGGATTCACAGGTGATGAGAACTGATCTGACCCCTTTTAGTGCAGCAATCTCTGAGAGTTTGCATCAGTTTCATTTCCCTTATTATCAAACCCTTACTTCCAAAGAAATGTATGTTTTAGAAGCTGACTGCTTTCCTTCCAGGTATAAATTAATGTGGTTAAAATTACTCCCTTAAACCAGTGCTGACATAAAATGCTGGGTAGTTTGTGCAGTTGCAAAGGGAATGCATTTTAACTGATAGCAGGCTGACAGCTTCAGAAACTGAAATCCAGGAGATATGCCTAAGAGGAACAGGTGGGAAGACAGCTGTTCCTCTTCTGCTAGAAATGAAAGAGCCAATTCCTGAGCTTCTGCCTGGCTTTAGGGAGCATCTCTTCCCCTCTGTTTGGCTGGTGCTGTGAGATTCCTCTTTCCCTGTTTTGACCTTTTTTTGTTTTCGGTGTGTAGGTGCAATATAGGAAGGGAAATACGAGCTCTCGGGCAATGTGCCTTAGCTCTTCCTTGGGGAGATGCCAAACTGGTGGAGGAGGGAAACCCACCAAAGGCTTGCTCAGCTCTTGGTTCCCCTGGCCCTCAGAGGTTGCTGGGATTTCTCATACCTGGGGATCAGTAATTTGGTGCAGACTGAAAGGTGAAGGCTGGGGGTCCCCTCACTGACTTTGCTTTGGGTACTGTGAGACCCCTGTCAGGCAACAGGGGAGGTGCTGCTGCCCACAGTGTTCTGCAGCCCAGCTCATTCCCTGCTCACTGCTTTGGACAGAACTGCTCCCAGCAGAGCAACCCAGATTACTCAAATCACCTGCCCCATGGAGGTGCCAGCTGAGAGCTGCCTTTCCCTGCAGCGCTCTTTCTAAGCCCCAAATCAGACTGAAACACAACACTGTTCAGTACCGCCAGGGCATAGGGAGCTTTATGAGCTGTGTTTGGAACTGTGAGTGGATTTTGGTGGCTGCTCTGAGCTGACCTGGTTGTGGGGCTGTTTTACAGCATGATCACATCAAGCCCATTGGGACAGGCACTGCCTGGAGAGACAAGGTGAAACAGAGGCAGGCACACTCATGGCATGGCAGTATTTCAGCACCTGGCTCCAGCACCCCACAGAGCACACTCAGGGATTTTAGGCAGCAGGTCAAAGTACAAGGACTAAGTGACCTTGGTTTTCACAGCACATCTTTGCTTAGGATTGAGAGATGGGTGAAGGGCCTGGGGTAAGAGACCTGCTCAGTCTTACTGATTGCACAGGCAGGCAATGGCCATCTTATTTTAAAATCTTATTCCTTCATGCTGAGATCTGTTTGCCCTTTAGATGTTAGGCAAAGCTGTCCTGTCTGTAGGCTTTTCTGAGCAGCTATATTACTCCCTCCTGGTGCACAGATTTACTTATGCTGAGCTCTGCAGGGTCAGGCTACCAGTGATGCTCACTGCTACCTCACCAAAGGCTCTGGCTGGAGCTCAGCCTGGAAGGAGAAGATGCTTTTGCCTGCCTCATCCACCCCTCCAAATAGATGTTCAGGAACAAGTTTTCAAGCCAGGCTCCCAAAGGTGGGAGAAAGAGTAGGAAGTTCAGCAAAATTTGTAGCTTTGCCTGCTGTTATCAATACTAAAACAGGGAACATGTCCAGAAATGAACTGAACATCAGATTTGTTCAAGGAATGACATAGATACAGAATGAGGAATTTCCCAGAGACTGAGGAGCACTTGGTCTCAAGGTGTTCAAAGGACTTCTGACCAGTCCCACATGTCTTCTGTGACATGGCCAGTCATACAGGGGATATGAAGTGGCATGCTTGGACTATGCCCAAGCTGGATGGATACTATAGGTTTTGTGATGTTCTTGTCTTTTATGGAAGTATATGTTCTCTGAATTTTGTGTTGTGCTCTGGAGGAATGAATCAGTCATATAACTGAAGAGGAGACACTTTGCCTAGTGCTTTGATGCAACGGTGTTTTGGGGATATATTATATGAAAAAAAAACCTTGTCTGATCTTTCATTGCTCATTCTTTCCCTTTCCCTCTGTGTCTCCTGTTCAGTGAATAAGTACTAATACTTTTCCTGAGTACAGGACTGGCTGTCAGTATTTCTCAGAGTTTTTCATATGTTATGTGCCTTTGCTCATATATTATGTTGCATTTCCTGTGAAGGTGTTCTTGCTTCTTAAATCCCTAAGGATAGGCAGATAGGTATTACAATTTCAGTGAAACATGAGCTCTTGCCCCTTATGGCCTTCTGGATGGTTTCCAGAGTCGTTGCTCTGGTTAACTTCTCCACTTCCCTCAATGGTGAATGGTTCCACAGTGCTTGGGCAGGGAAAGGACATTGCCAGCTATAGCAGCCTAGAGATATCTTTGTGTACACCAGGAAACATCTGCCAGAAGGTCCTTCCTCATCCAGAACTGGATGTCTGCAGTGGCAGAGACCAGAGCAGGGTGCTGAATGCCTGCTATGGGTGATAAATAACCTGGGCTCTACCTATTATGTATTGTTCCCAGTATCCATAATCCTTTGTTACCAGCTCAGGATTCTGACATGCTTTTTCAAAGGGATAGAGGATATATAACTCAATGGGCAGAATCACAAATATCTCTGCTGTTCTGTGGGAGTTGTGATGTGACTGGAAAGCAGGTACAAAGTGAGTATCACAGTCCTCTCCTGCTCTTATATTTTTGTTTGCTGTCCAGCTGGATGGTTACCTGGGAGCATTGTGAAACAGAGGAGAGTGGAAGTGTCACAGAAGTTTCTTCCACACTCCACTGGGCATCCGCTCATGGAGAAGCACCTGTGCAAAGTGGTATCCAGCATGTTTTTGCCTGCTTGTTTGCTTGTGCTTGCCAATAAGCAGCAAGTTGAACTGAGCTGTATCTGCATTCTGAATTGCTTCTTGTTGCCAGTTAGCAGGTTCAGCCATAGAGGGGATTGGGAAAAAGTGGAATATATGTCCATGTCCTCTGGCATATACAACAGTTACATATGCAGCAGGGTGGGCAAATTCGTGGAACAGCTTTTGTATTGTTATTCTTACATCTGGGCAAACTACTTTATCATGTGCTAAGACCAGGTTCGTAGACACATGACATCAGCTGTAGCACCTTACACTGAGGCTAGCTAACTCAGAATGCCACATGATACTCCTCCAGAAACTTGTTCTGGGCAATGTTCCCTGGAATCCAGGAGTCTCAACAAGCCATTTCTGCTTGGAATGACAACTGGAAGGTTGCTAGCGTTGGCACAGTCAGAAGAGGGATGCATTTTACTGCTGCAACATTATGTAACTGCCTTCACCTCACAGGATGAATCCCAGTTCTTGTGAAGTCAGTGGCTTTACAAAAATTGCCCATAGTGTCAATTCAGAGGAGGAATGACCCTCTGTCTCTGTTGGGAGGGGGCACCCTTGTTTCAAGGTGGTGGGAGCAGGGAAGCATGACGGCTTCCCACATCATATGGCAATGACAGCAGCTTATCTATGTCAGGCAGGGCCAGTAGTTGCATTCTCTGGCTTTGTAGCCATCTCTGGTGGAGATTCTCAGTCTGGGTTATTCTCAGTCTGTTACTACCAATGAAAGCCTCTTGGTCAAGCAGTGGGGTCCCTTCCCCTCCCATTCCACCCCTCATATCGCTCTGTTGACTGCGTCCTTTCAACCTTTTTCACTTATCTGCTAATCTCCTCACAGTCACTGTTGAGCCAAAATAAACATACATCCTTTAATTTTTCCCTTGTAAATCAACTCATCTGCCCCTTTCATCATGTTTTACTGCACTCCTCTGAACTCTCTTCAATTTGTGCACGTTTCTGTCTGTAAGATGCTAAAAGCAGTATATAACCACTCAGCTCTGCATGAGCTGGGTGAGCCTGGCTGGAAAGGGCTATTTCCTCCTGCAGCACCTCAGGGACAGGAAGAAAGTGAGCTGCTGATGCAGGAGCTGTAAACTGCTAGTCATCAGCTCTGGCTGTTGCAAACCACACAGCTGCTTCATCCTCCTGGGCTAGCTGGCGCTCCCAGTCTAAGAGGTCTCCTTTTTCCAGCTGAAGCAGGTGGCCATGGACAGAGCAAAAGTTCCTTGTCCACTGCTGCTGCTGCACAAGGTTTTCACCAGAGCCTGTCCCAGCACTAGTGCTCAGCCCTGTCGCCCTGCTGGCACTGTCAAGGAAGGCTGCAGGATGGGAGGATGAGCCTGCATTTGGTAGCAGCAGCTCCTTGCCTTTGCAACAGCCATGTCCTTGCTGTGGAGGCAAGGTTCTTTCAGCTTTTTGTCATTGTCATAATTCACGTCCTGCTTGCATATGAATTTATTATCTGTCACTGCCAAGCCTCCCTCAGTTTCACTGTTTTCTGAATTTTCCTCCCTCCCTTTGCATATCTGTTACAAATCACTTATTCCCCCCCCCCCTCCCCCTTCCACATTCCCTTGCATTTTTCATCTAAGGGGGAACTGATTCCTTTTTCATTCCAGAACACAGTCTCTCCAGATCTGTTGGTCTTCCTTCTCTCTCCCATCTTTCTGCTACTTGCAACAGCTGTCACTTCATGACCTAAAGGGCAGAAACATAAGTAAGGGAGAATCCCCAGGGCATCAGTAAGACATGGTCGAAGTAATGAAGCTAAAAGGCTGGCTTTGTACACCAGGCAGCATTAGCACAGTGCACAGCCTTGGCTCCTGAGGTACCATCTTGGTCTGTTGATGATGTGATTGTAATGATATCTCTTTCTGTGGGGCTGCTCAACTGTAGCTTGTCTGCTTAAGCTCTGTGAAATGTTTTCCTTCATAAAAATAGATTTTTCTAGTTAAAGGCCGTTGAGAGAGGACGTAGAAAGTCTACAAGGTCAGGCCTACAGTTGCACAGTTTGAACCGTACCTTTAGAGAAACCCAACACAGGAGTTGGAGATGCTGGGCAGCTGTTTGAAAGCTTAGCTTAGTTTTCTGACTAAATGCATTTGCTGCTGATGTTTTGACAGCTTTCAAAATAATATGGTGCTTGCAAATATCCATGTTTCTTAATGCAAAATCTTTATGGATGGCTCTATCTGAAGGAAATATTCCCTGCAGGTTATGGTTGCAAATGATTGCTGATTTGTGAAACTCATGCCCCTGTTAAAAAGTGGTGGGTAGGTGGGGCTCTTTCAAGTCTTTCTCCCTGGAAATTTGAAACAATTAATTTTGTAGTCCAAATGCTTATCTCTGAACCTTCTGCTGAGTTCCCAATCTCACATTCCAGATACATTCCAGCTAACATCAGCAAACCCCCACCAGTGCCTCCTGGGCCCAACGTCTCCCAGCCAGCCTGAAAAATGTCACGTCTTCTGCCTTGAGAGGGTTTTGGTTGTGCTGCCTGACAGGTGACACCATACCTGAGACACAGCCAGTGTAGTGACTTAACCCCAGCTGGTAACTAGGCACCACATAGCCCCTTGCTCACCCCTCCCTGGGTGGGGAGGAGAATCAGAAAGAAAGGATAAACCAAGTGGGTTGAGATCGAAACAGTTTAATAACTGGGGGAAAAAATAATAATACTATTAATAAATACTAACAGTATCACTAATAATTGTAATGAAAAGGAGAGATAGAGGAATAAAACCCAAGAGAAAGAAATGATGCACAACTCAATTGCTCACTGCCTGTTGACCAAAGCCTAGACTGTCCCCGAGCAGTGATGAGGCCCTCTTGGCCAACTCGTCCCAGTTCATATACTGAGCATGATGTTCTATGGCATGG
The DNA here is from genome assembly GCA_013396755.1 of Sclerurus mexicanus. Taxonomy (NCBI): domain Eukaryota; kingdom Metazoa; phylum Chordata; class Aves; order Passeriformes; family Furnariidae; genus Sclerurus; species Sclerurus mexicanus. The sequence goes on along the minus strand of VWZF01005843.1, from coordinate 1,353,703 downwards.
AATACCTCTTTGGCCAGTTCAGATCAGTTGTTCAGATCAGCTGTCCAGGTCATGCTCCCCTTGCGTTGCTTGTACAGCTCCTCACTGTCAGATCTTGGGAAACTGAAAAATCTTTGATTTAGAGTAAACACTACTTAGCAACAGCTAGAACATCAGTGTGTTATCAACATTACTCTTATACTAAACCCAAAACATAGCACTGTACCACTTACTAGGAAGAAAATTAACTATCCCAGCTGAAACCAGGACTCTGTCCTCTGCAGAGGGGACAATACGGCTGCTTCTGCAACCAGGATGTCTCCAAGACAGCGTCATGGTCAACAGGCTGATGAAATAAGAGATGAACAGTGCCAAAAAAACAATGGTATAGTGCGAAAAGCAGGAAGAATTGCTTACTGACTATCACAGCAGCTGTCAGGTGTCATACATAGGACAGAGCTTCATAGACCAGACTCATGTTGAAGTAAGGTGAGGTAGTTTATCTTACAACGGGTGTCCTCTTGCAGGACTCTCACAACCTTGATGGGCCCTCACTGGCAATGTAAATGCACATTTGTGCAACAGGCACACATGCAAAATTACACACATGCAAAATTGTGAGCCATATGTGCTTGTATGTGAGGCATTACATGATTAATCAGATTGTTGACGGAAAGCAGAGGTTTCTGCTCCACTATTTCTGTGATACAGCAAAGGGGTGTCTGCAGTACTTGGGTGACCAGATACTCTTCTGTGACCTCGAGGATTCGGGTCATGTTAAGCCACTTGCCTCAGTGAGAGACAGAGTGCAGGGTAGGCTTTGTGTGAAGATAGTTCTGGGCTGCAGAGCTCCTGCAGGATGACATATGTTACAGTTTCTGGTGCTCCAAGCTTTCTGTGCAGTTTTAGAAAGGCAAAACAAGACTTTAAGATTTAATCAAAGCAGTTATTAGTGCTTTACAAAGAGTCAAGATAGACCTACATTTTGTGTTTTGTGGTTATACACTAATTTGCTACTTATTTGCAATGCTGGCTGGAGATATGTTTGCTATTGTCCCAGGTATTCTTCAAAGACAACATCAAAAATGGGACTTGTCCATCAAAGCACCAACACATCCTTCAAGTGGCCCTGAGGATTCTCCCATTTCTCTGGTCATGCTATTGCATATTAGATCATGTGCTGTACCCACAGTCTATTAGCAGAGTGGGTCTTAATTTGTTTCTCTTGGCAGCAAGTCAGAGCTACCAGAGTGCCAGAGTTATAGCTAAGTTAATGCCAAGTTCCCTGTTCTGCCCCTGACAAAGCATCCAGTTGCTACTGAGTTTCCCGACAAGGACGAAAAAAGGTAAAGAGAAAAGTAAAGGTAGCTTGTATTTTCTGCATGAAGTTCAGATCCCTGCATTTGAAAAAAATAAATCTACCTGCTACAAGAATGTGCACTCCCTTGTGAATCAGGATATGTATGTGTGTGGCTCCAGATCCCTGGGTTGGTTTAAGAGATTTCTCTTTAGCAACAGTGCTTAGCACCTGTAACAGGTAAGAGGTAACAGGTTAGGCATGTCCTTTCCTTTCGGGATTGGAGTTGTCTGGGAATGACTGAATGGAGTAACTGATTTTTTTATCGGACAAAATAATTAAAGAATAATGGAAAAGGAAAGCTCAGAGGAAGAAGGGCCTGGGAACTGTGGTAATACAAAGGGGAGGAATCCCTTCGGGACAGATCATATCAACTAAAGTGGAAGAAATACACAGGCTTTTCTGTCCTTCTGCCCTCTTGTAATAGCAAAATGAAGAGGAGAGCAGGGAGTATGAAAGGAAGAATAAAGCCATCTTCTCTCATTCATTTAGTTTTCACTTTAACCCTCTGCTGTCTTGTGCAATTGAAAGTAAAGTGGGATGTCCTGTTCCTCTAATTGATGGGTTGGAAAACTGTAATGCTCCTGAAGAAATTAGTACTTCAGCAGGTTCAAGGCTGATGGGGAAAAGGCAGGCCTGGTGAGCCTGAATTTGGGGTTTGAAAGATGCCAGTTGCAGAAAGTCTAACAAGAATAAGCTTATACCACCTCCTGAGAAACATTTGAAGAAAGTGTGGATGGTCTGCATCAAGCAAAATACCCCTCAAGCCTAGATAACTATCTGCAAAACATCAGGAAAACTTAGCAAAAGCAACTGTCAATTTCCCTATGCTCTGCTGTCTACAAAACCCTTTTAGTGATTTATGGCACCTTACAACATCCTAGGTCCCAAAGATGCACTGCCTTCCCTTGTGGAAACCTCTTATACCAAGCAGCACACTATGATTGCCTGGTAAAGTTTTCTAAGGCTTTATAAAGTAATTTATTTCTTTATCCTTTCTTATGTTTCTCTTCCTTCCAGTAATTTTGTTGTCCCTCTTTCTGTCTACTTATCAGCAGTTATCCTACTAATTTTTAGTCAGTGCTTAGTGAACTGATACAAACTTTGCTCTTTCCACCTTTTCTTATAATTAGATGTCTCTATTCTGGTAATCAATATATATTGCTCTGTCAATAGTATTTGGGTACTGAAGTGCCCAGAACAAAAACCAATAGTTTAGATGTGATGTCCATAGAGAAAGAAGAGCATGGCTTGCTGCTGCATAACGTATACAGTGCTTCTGTGCAAAAACAACGGGGTTGCATTGACTTCCAAAGTCATATGCAATTTGCCCTCTGTTATAGTCCTTAGTGTTCCAGTGTTGCAGCTCTCTCTTTCCCATTAAGCACCTGTGGTTTGGGTTATTTTCCTCCTCCCTCCCGGATCTCCGCAGATAAGTTTGTTTTGTTGGTTTTTTTTGCCAAGCTTAATGTTTCATTTGGGTAATTTCTTCCTGTTGTTTCAATTTCTCCAGCTCCCAGTTTGTTATTTCTCCTCCTTGGCTGCCTTTGAAAGCAGACTCTCACATCCTCTCTGCTCTTTCCTCCAAACTATTCCAGATCTTTAATGGAGATATTAATAAAACCAGAGTAAACAATGGAACAATAAGAGTCTTGCTGCAACACCCCTCCTGATGCTCCCCTTACCAGGCACATACCACCAGGCATGGCTTGTGGCCAGCACTCATGCTTTGTCTTGTCCACATCTATGCCCTTGTGAATTTGTTTTGCCACTGTAAGAACTCACAAGTTGCTTTACAAAATTCCCATCTTACCAAGGTAGGCAGAACTGCGTCTGGTGCATTTCCTTTCTCCATCATAATAATTTTAGCAAGTGTGTCAGGAAAGCAAGCCAGCATGCCCTGATGTGCTTAATCATTTCCCATCGCTTCTAACCCACAGTGCTCCTGTATTCCTTGTTTGGCAGCCTGCTTGCTGTGCTTGGGCTCCTCAGCTTTGCTTCACAGCATTTATTTCCAAAACCTTTCCCAGTTCCCCACACACCAATATACATCCTTAACCTGTGGTGTATGCAGCCCTTCGCAGTTCCCTTCCAAGCTCATTGCAGTTTATAGGACCAGAGCCTCAGCTGCTATAAATTGTTATAGCTCCACAGAAATCAATTGAAGTATCTGATTTGTTCACCAGCTGGACATCTGGCTGGGATTTTATGAAAGACTGTTTGCCTGGACTGCAAATAGGGCACTAAAGATCCCTAGGGCCAAGTGAGCTTGGGGAATGAGGGAAAAAAAAAAAAGGAGGTACTGTGGAATAAGCGAGCTCTGGCAGCCAAAAGACCTGGAGGAGAACCAGATGAGACAGAAAAAGCCATCAGCATGGACTTCTGTACTCTGAAAATGCCATTAATGTACTCCCCATAGCAGTCTCTCAGCTCCTTATTTTGATGGTCCACCTAATCCTTATACAAGTTATTTTTTTTAGTATCGGGTCACTTACCATTCTCTTGTATTTAAGCAATATCTCTCCTCATGTAACAAGACTCTTACTGTACAAGGTGCTGTACGTGCAGAGAAAGACCAAAAACTTATCCTAGAAACCTGCACACCTCTTGACACCGGTGGATGCAGTCTGTGAGCAGAATACTATTATCAAAAAGGAACATGGGCAGCTTGACAGGCTGTGATCCTGGTCCTTAAATGCTGGGAAAGTTGCCTCTGTGGGCCTCTCCTTTCCAAGGAGGAAAATGGGAAGCAGGAAAACACACCAGAGGGAGAATGCTCTGAGAAGATATCAGGGTTGTCCAGTGCATAACATAGCTGCTGTTTGTGAAATCCCATGGCCAATCTCCTAGAGACCCAGAAATCGTTCAGGTTGTCCTAGATGAGCCACAATAACTCACTGCCCACCTTCACTTAGCTCAAGATAAAGTGCCCTTGCTGAGTCCTTGCAGGCAGAGGTCTGAGCAGAGCTTAGTGCCCTCCAGCTTGCCACCAGTCCCATGTGCCATCGGCAAGTGTGGGTGACCCTGAGTAGAAACTCTTGCCCTGGAAAGGGGCCTTTGCTGCTCACCTCTAAGAAACAGTTTGTCCTTCAGATGGAGAAGAGCTCAGGCTTCTAGCAACCATTAGGAAAGCACTGAGGCATATAAGCTGTTGGGTTGTTGGTCATTTGGGCAGTTCCCAAGAGGCATTTGTGTGGATGGGAAGGTGAGAAATGTGCCTTACACAACATGTGTAAATGGCAACCAATTTTTCTTTTTTTTTTCCTTTTTTTTTTTTTCCCATTCTCCTGAGTGCAAAAGGCCTATAAAACAATTAGAGCTTAAAATTGGACTCCTGGCAGAGAACGAGAAAGGGAGTTTATGCCTTGTTAAGTGTAATCAGTCTGGTGATAAGGGGACAATTTCAGCTATGTGAGATATAATTACATCATAAACTCCACATTACAAACAGGGCAAGCAGAGGTGAAAAGGTAAAGAGGGAATAAACTATGATGCCCTTTGGGGGACGTGGCAGAGGAGACTGTTCTGGACTCCATTTCCCAGAGAAATTTCTCCAGCTGGACTGAGAGCTGTGAACTTGCAGGAAGGGCATGCTGGCAACTCAGGGCTAGTGCCTGCCCTTGTTCTGCTGGGCAGCTGGGCAGAGTGCCTTGCCATGGCCACACCTGAGGTTTCACATCTGCCAGCTGGAGTGGAATCTTACTTTGGGCGAGTTAAATATTAATAATGTTTCAGAAAACACAAACATTTCTTTGTGGCCTGAAGCTGGAGGAGAGCGTCTGCAGCTTTGCTGCCAGCTGAATGTAGGATGACAGCCAGCTTCAAAGAAAGAGGAGGCACAAGTAACCCTCCCAGTGGTGGCAGTACACCTAAGGCTGAGGATGCACAGCCTGTTTGCAGGGACAGGAGCTGCGGCATAGGTCAGTGCCAAGCTGGGAAGCACATGGCTCCCTGAACCGGTGTGGGCACGCTGCTCTGGAGCCCACTGCCTACACGTTCTAAACCTCAAACAGGATCCTTAAGGTGTCCCACCAAAGGGGTGGTAGTGCAGAGCTCAGCACCAGCTTGTCCCTCTTTCAGGCTATCTGTGGCAGCAGTGGGAAAGGGTCTCCTCCCTCCGTGCAGGACATCACATCAGGCACAGGGAAGGGACCAGGCTTGACCTTAGTACTGACTCTGGCTGGCCCCATGTGGGGACACATCTCAGAAATAGTTCTCAGAGCACACGCGACCGCTTGGGTCTGTCCAGGAAAAACAAGAAACACAAACCTGGTTTAACAGTACTTTAGGCAAACACTTCTAGAGGTGATGTTTTGAAATGAGGAAAACTGAGTAAAGAAATAGAAGCAGCACATCGGGAGGACGCGGGTTTGTTTGAGAACAGTTTTTGGAAATGCAAGATTTATCAGTGCAGGGACTTGAATTATTAAAAAAAGATTGAAATAATGTTGGGAAATTCTTCTTTCATGTTTTTTTCTCTCAAAAATAGATTGGCATTTTAAAAACAGTTGTTTCAGTAACCCTGGTCCCCATTTCTGGTTTTGCTGCTAAAGATCTGCTTTATAGACTAGGGAACTGTGTCTGGGTCTGGGATCAAGAGTTCTAGTCTTTTCTTGTCTATGGCATGCTTCGTGGTATTAGATAAATCACTTAACCTTTCTGTGACATACTTCCCCATTGGTAAAATGAGGTTGATAATCATATTTGCTTACTTCACAAAAGTGTTAGAAGAATGAATTATCACTGTTTTTATAACCATTTATATTGTGCTCTGGGTCAAAGACTGCTTTTATTTTTTTTCTTTCTGTGCTCATGCAACAGCACCAGAGTTGTGCTCTGTAATGGATGTTCATAAGTTCTATTATGATATAGAAAGATAAAAATGGAATATAGCTTTTGACAATGAAGGAAACAGAGTTTGCAAGTATAACAAGTACAGTGGGTTAGATTAAAAGAGCAGGGGCTCTTTTTTTTCGGTGCTGAAGGAATGATCAATTAAGTATAATGATAGTATCCTGAAATACAACACTACCTCAAAGAGGACAGTGTAACCTTCCTCTGGCAGGCACTCTTCTGTAAAATACAGTGAAAATTATTAATGTTTATACAGATCCAGGAATAGATTATATTACTTAGAGTGCTTGAAGAATTTGGACAAGATCAAGTCGCATTAAGAGTTTTACAAGTCCAAAGCTGGAGACAGTCCTCACCCTAAAGAGCTTGAGGATAAAAGAGACACAGCAAGAACTTGAGACAAACCATGTCAAGAGAAGTAGAGATATGTTTGTCCAAGGACATGCAACAAGTGCCAGAGATGGGGATTCCCAGGCTGACGTTATTTTAAGTCATTCATGTCACTGCTTCCGCATGATTATGGCTCATGTGCTGTTCCTGTACTGCAGGTTGGCTTTATTCACATAGGCTTGGTATTCTTATCAGAAATAGACACAAAAATTGAGACTGGTCAATCTGGAGACTTAGTGACCAAGTAGACAACTGAGGAAGGAGGAAATAGGGGAAGTTTGAACTTGCTTTTGGAGTGGAAACCATCACCAGCAACAGTCAATGTAACCTTGGCTAGTGCCTGATGTTGTTGTCATGGAAGAGACTTCTATGCATCAATCAGGACTGAGTCAGTCCTAAGTAAGGAGCTCAGCACTTACTGACATATTACATTTAAAAGGACTAATCAGTCCCTGGTGCTGTCTACAAGGAAAGACTTAAGCTGCAAGTAACTTAACATAGTTTCACAGGATGGCAATGAAGCAGCCTGAATTAAACCCTGCTGTGAATCATTACTGCCACAGCTGTAGCATCATATAGACTGATCACAAATACTCTGTGGGAAGTCTGGGGCTGACATCATCAGGCATCTTCTTGAGGCATTCTTCTTACGACTGGTTCAGTCCCTCCTACTCATACATGTCTTCTTGGATGGGCACAGAGGGAGTAAGCAAGATTCTGAGTTTATGGACAGAGAACTACAGCAAAGGTAGATGGAGGCTGTATCTGTGCTTTGGGACATAGAATCGATTCCCAGCTCCTGGCTGTGTCAAGAGCAGAACTCACACAGAATTGCTGCTCTGATGTCTAGGCCACTTTGTCATTCTCCCTTGCCTTTGGGGAGGATAGTTTTTGTCATTTTTCTAAGAAAACAGGGCCATAATTTCTGTGAGTTCTCAGTTTGGCTTCCCAGAGGGTTTAAGGGAGGTTCACACAGGAGGGAGGATGGGCCCCTTGCCTTCCCTGCCAAAGCCACTGGGTATGGTAATGGGGGGAGAGAGTTGAACAGCTGGGGCTGTGAGGAGAAATGCTAATGAGGCAGGACCTCATGAAACATTGGTTAAGCCTTGTCCAGTGTGAATGTGATCACCCCTGGACTGTGAGCTGTCTTAAGACCTGTAGGACAACCCTTGGTGTTGGACAGCCAGCCAAAGATCCTTTGGCCAGCCTTGTGGTAATAGGCTATGTACCACCAGCATTTCTTGGCTAGAGAATTGAAAACAGAGGGCAGACTCAGAAGGAGGTAACCAGCACTGTTAGGGCAGGCTGTTGTGGGATGCACAAACTGTGAAGGAGTATGGGAGGTCCTCAACATCTCAACTACCATCAGTATCACGGCTGCATCCCAAGGCATGACACTGGGTCAACTCACAGGATCTTCTCATTGCCAGGGTCACTGCAGACAGCCTGGTGACTGCAGGAGGACATGGCCTCCAAAAGAGCATGATGAACCCTGTCCATGTCTTTCACTGTCAGCAGGAGGGTGTGGGGATGGAAGTGAAGTGTGATGCTGTGAGGGGAAGAAGGGGGGATGGTGGGCAGTGATTGCTCAGGTTTCCTGCAGTGATGCCTGATCCTGAGACAGGCTCCAGCTGCCAGATGAGGAGGAGTGAATGCTACATGACTGTATGGGTTGTCCCGTCATGCCACCCACATACAAAATATGCCTGTCTGCACAAAATTCAGAGGGGAAACAGTTTTGTTTGCATGCTTGCAAAAAAATCACTACACCCAAAGCCAGTGGAAAGGCACTGTATTTTTGTCCCCAGTAGTCCTTGCCCAGTCTGGGTATGTCTCAGCTTGCCAATGTAGGGTTGTCCTTGGGACAATGCTTGCATCAGTATTGGAGACCCCTCTTGCCTGTGCTCCCTTTGCTGTCCTTTTCTGTGAGGCAAAAACCAAAAAAATCTGCTTATACATCAAAGAAATCTGACAGCAACTGGAAAAAGAACCCAAAAAGTTGAAACCCACCATCAGCATAGGAAAGAATGAAAGAGAGAATTTATGGCACTCAGTCCTGACACTGCTATTTCTTGGCAGGAGGTGAGTGCCTGTGCTTTTCAGATAACTTCCCAGAGAAAGTGCAATCAGAGCTCAGTGTAGAGGAGTGAGGAGATTGGAGACAAAGGCCCCATCCTTCTGCTGGTCCTTGAGGGAAAACTGATTGACCTGGACACCCAAACTGGCACATTTGACCAGCTTTCCAAACCTCCTTGGCAGTGGATGGAGAGCTGTTTCTCTCTCCACCCTGCTGTTCTCAAATGAAATCACTGTGTGCAGAAGGCAGTGCCTCCAGGAGCAGGGCTGAATATGACCACGATACCATTGCTTTGCTCCTTGTGCTGCTATGTGATGGTGAGAAATCATGGAGGGGGGTTTGGTCAACCACAGCTGGACAAGCAGCCCAATAGTCATCTTTTCCCAGTTTCTAAGTACTTAGTTGCATTATCTGAACATGCTTGGTGGTCACCTAATACATGTGCCCAGGCTTTTTCATCCTTGGAAAAGGAAATAGTTGACATATTGCTTTCACTGTAACTGTTAAAAGGAGTCTGCCTTTAGGTTGAAGCAAAACCCTAAGAAATCCTTAGAAAAACTCCCAGCAGTGTCAGAAAAGTGACGACTGATGCAAGGGCTTAATAATGGAGTGACTCTTCCAATCAATTGGTGTGAGTTAATTAATTAATTGCTGCAGTTGCAATGACATTCCCTCTGGCTGAGTAATCAGGGAAATCAGCCACCTGAGGCTCTTAGGGTGTTAATTGCCTTAAACTTTGTTAAAGTAGAGTGATAATACCATTTAAAAAATGCTATCAGTGCACTTTTCTTGTCTTTTGGGACCTTGCAAACCAATTCTTCATTTTGCAGAGCCAAACCTTTAGAGTTTTACTTGGAACAACTGAGTAATGGAGACAGATGAGGTGGAGAAACAGGGAGCACAACTGTGAAATACAAGTTCTGTATCATCTGAAACAGGAGCCATGCTGTTAAATTTGAAATACTCTGAATCACTTTCCAAACTTTCGGTGTCCATCCAGACTCCTGTCCTTTCTTAAGTGTTTTTTGTCCAGCAGGGAGTGGAGCTTCCCTACTCTCTTGCAGTTGCTCTTCTCTTTTAAGCCTTGCATGAAAACCCTTTTCTTTTGTTCAATCCGATTTTATCTTGAAGAAGGGTTGGCAGAAATGAGAGAACTATTCTGGGAAGAGCAGAAACCCTTCTCCCTCCCCTTTCACAGCTACCTATTTCTCAGGCTGAAGCTGAGCTTCTCTGTGCTTTAGACCTCCCTCCCAAATGAGCCCTTTGAGACCTTTGGAGGACAGTTGGTCTTCAGTGAGTGGAGGTGGATATTTTTGGCTGAAGCCCCCACAGACATCTTTTTAAGGAGGCAAAGTGGAGGCTTTTGAAAGATGTCAAGCTGTCGTGATACAAAACTAGCCCTGTCCCAGCAGTGCCAAAATCATTGTCAGATGAGCAAAGGCTTAGCCTGTTGTGTGTCTGGCTGGCTGCCTCTTAGACTGTCCATCTCTTGTGCTCCCCATGCACACCCTGCTTGTTTGTCTGTGGCTCCAACATGCAGTGTGCTCCAGGCAGCTGCCTTTGCTTCTCCTGCCTGGGGCTCCCATCTGTACCCTGCAAGACTTTGACTTCCTGCAGAGTGATGGAGCAAGAGAAAGAAAATTCCTGCTTGGGCTTCAACACTCTGAGGACTCCATAGCCAGGGCCTGCTAGAAAACTCCACTTTTTCTTGTTATTTCTGTTTGAAAACAACCCACAAAAAGTGAGCTGGAATGAAGAAACCAAAGGAAGAAAACAGCTTTGTCCCTCCAGTGTTCATCATATGAGAGACAGTGAGTGCATATAGAAGAAAAAGGCTCTGAGGACTTGATGATATCAGTTCCCATAAGTTTTATCACAGTTGTTTACAATGGTCATTTCTTTCTTTTCCTCATAAAGTTCTTTGAGTCCTGCTATTGTAGCATAATCTTGGGCTTTATTAAAAATTAAGAGAGTCTAGCCCTTCAGATGACAGAGAAAAGCTTGAAATTGTTAGCCCTATGGCCTCGGAAAAGGGAAAAAACCTGAGGGACCCATGTTAAAAATGATACTTCTAAAACATTTCAGAGACTTTATAGGGTCGTAATAATAATTTTCTTATTGCTTGAGGCTTGCAAAACTGATATTTCCTTCCCTTACCAGCATAAAGCATTCCTGGTCTCAGAGGGCCTTTTGAGGAGGTGACTAGGGGTTGGGTGTCTCACATCTCCCCGCTGCAGCCCTGTCACCGGCTTCCAGTGAGGAAAGCTGCAGTTCTCAGATGCAAACCGCCGTTTTCTCCCTGCTATCTTATCTATCAGTCACTTCGTGTGTGAGCTCATACACATATTATTAAATATAAATACAAACCCCAGGCACACATTTTTATCCTTAAGTAATAAAATCTAATGGAAGAATTTATAGTCATGGGTTATAAAGCAATAATAGTTGTAAAATCATTTAGCAGGGTTCAAACACAGGTGAAAGGAGAAGTTCAGAAGTTCAGCGTCTAAACACGTTTCCTGGCAGTTTCCTGTGGCAAACAGCAAATCCCCTATTGACATGGCACCAGTAACGAAAGCCCAGCACTGCTCTCAGCCCTCCACTTGTATTTTTGAGTTCATGGCTTGTTCAGTTTTATTACTTTTTAAACGCATTTTCTACAGGTCAAATTATTCAGTGAGTAGTGGCGAGAACTGGCTGAAAAGGTCACTGTATAGTCAACAAGAATTCAAATTTCTGTATGGTGCCACTCCAGGCCCATGAAGAGGGAATAAACTTTCTACTTGAAACATAATACACATGATGTATCACAGATGGAAACCACTGGCATTATGTGGAGGGAAATTCCTGGCACTAGCAGGCCTGGGCACTCTTTTTATTGGCACCTAGTGCCACTCCAAGAAGGTTTAGGTGCTATTATCATTAAAATGCTTATACATGTATTGCTCATATTGCAGTTTCTGCCATTTCTAGCTGGCAACACTTTCTTAAAAATACTGCTTACTGCAAGTAACCATTCTAAGCTGTGCAACAACTTCGCTATATGTCTTCACCAAGCCAAAGCATAAAACGGGTGCTCTGCCCTTGAGAGATTGAGCCTGTTGTTTTATTGGTGTAAGAATGAAAGCAACTGAAATCTAGGCCTCAGGAATCACATGAAGCATGTCAGGTGGCTGACTCTAAACTCCAGGTCCCTTTTGCCATGTGGTGCCCACCCAAATCCCTGAGACAGGAATAAGGCAGGAACCCCACAGCTGTCATTAGCTCTGCTTCTGCTGCTGCAACACTTAACATCCCACCTGAACTTTGCCCTAGCGATGGAGGCAGATAATAAGCGATAAGGTTACTCACTGGATAAGAAGATAACTTTGCCCTATGCTTCATTTCGTAATTATTTTTTTAAAAACACATTATTAGAAGGTGTGAGATGTACTATACAGAGCATACCTTCTCTCAGTAAAAAAGGACTCAAATTCTTCAGCAAGCTGGCAGAAAGGCTATGATATGTGCAACACAAGAACTTTAGCATTTCATTGTCTTTGACACCTTTTAGCTTCATTAACCTTGGCAATCTGAACTACTTCCAGAGAATCAAGTCTGTGCTCCCAAACAGCTCCTGTTACTGGCATATCTGTAGAAATATCACCACTTTCTCCAGATCAATCAAACACTCATGTTTTTTCTGAGAATTTAAGAGGCTCCTTGTCATAATAGTGGTTATAAAACATAGCTAAATGTCCTGTGCTCTCATTGAAACAGGCTACCATTTTGTTGTTGTGACATTTGCACACCCTGGGATGCCTGGTGTGCTGCAGCAGGCAGCCGAACAGCTGATCCTCCAGCAAACACACAGTTAGTCCTTCAGTGCATACAAATGCATCATCATTTCCCATGTCGTCCTCTGCATTGACACAGGGAACAGGGAACAAGCTGCTCAGAGGAGCTCTCTGATGGGCTGCCAAGAGGTTTTAGGGGACACCATGGTGAGACAGAGGCTTAGAAAAGTGCTGAAACCTTTCACTGGCCAAAGGGAGGATGGCATCCCTGTTTGGCTTGATTTCTCATGTTGCCAGGCTATTCTTTTAGGGTTTTGTTTGAAAAAACATCAGAGAAATCTTTAGTTCTGGTGGCAGTAAACACATTAGCAGTTTTACTTTCTTTTGCCTGCTTCACTCCCTCTGCCTTTTCTCTTTCTTTCTTATGCTCTGTGCTGTTTCTTTCTTCCTTTAGTCTTAACTCCTGGTATGATTTGCTTTTTCTCTACCCAGCTCTTTCCTCAAGGACAGGTCACAGAAAGTAAGCACAGGGTCACTGGCTGGGAAAAAAGGGCAACTCTGTGGATTGCCCCCATGCTGCACCCAACAGAGACCTCTTCTGAGAGTTTATGCAGTCTTGTCTGCAAAGAAATAGTACTAGACACAGAACAAGCTTGCAAGGCTAGTTCCTTGGAAGGCAGGGAAAGGCAGCATTTTGGCTGCCTGGAAGGCCTTCATCCCATGCTCCGTGTGCTGTCCTCCATCACATGCCAGTGGTCCTGGCTGCAACATCTTTGTACCTTGTTTGAAGAGGATCATCAGATGAGAGACACACAGATCAAGAATTGCTGCCTGACTGGGATGTGAGATTGATGGGTTGGGCTTCCAGTGTGGCAGGGTAAATCTAGAGAGGTCAGTTTGCTGGGAAAAGATCCCGAGCCCAGTTTTCAGTGTTCAGGCAGAATAAACTGTGCTGGTACTGGCAGAACTGGGTCCTTGCAAAGCAACAGAGAGACTGGGCCTTCATTTGTCAGGGGTTAACCTCATAATTACTTGCTTCCTGACATTAATTATCTGCCTGTGGTTTTTCCCTCTTTTTCTCGTACATGCCTTTACCCTCTTTCAGTAAAGTATTCCAGCTGACTACAGGATTTATCACTGAGTCAACACCCTGAAACTGGACCCTGGGAGAAGAAGACAAGAAAAACCACCCACAGTTTGCACCCCCCTGGGATATCCAGGTAGCCTCATTTCCCCAGGTGAACAGCTTAACTTTCTAACACTACTGCATGAGTCAACTGGGACAAAACAGTTACTCCAGCTTCCTAAATAGTCAAGAAGAAGCACCGCACACACAGTGGCTCATGGACTCAGGGCATATGTTTATAGAACAAATTTAGCATCGACTGAAGCAGATTAAGAATTGGTTGCAGTATTTTATTCCAAATCCTTGTTGCCCCGCAGGACATCATGAGTCAGTGAGCAAGCTGTTGACAGAACAAGAGATCAGACCTTACCAGCCCAGCAGTAGCTCTTTTCACTGTGGGCGTCAGAACCTGAGGGTGGAGATCAGTGATGCACACTGGGGTTACTGACTTGGTGTTATGACTTGGTCAGGCTTTAATTCCTAGCCTGGCTGATGTCAGGTAAGGGGGACAACAGACTGGCAAGGAGAAATCAAGAAAGCATTACTGATGGAAGAGCACATGTAATCTGCTCATCTGCAGGGCTCTTTGTGGTGGATTCCCAAGGAAGCAATATGCAGTGGGTCAGTTTAAACTACAAAAATTAGCTCCCCCTGCAATCAGGAAAGACTGCATGGGGTGGTTTAGAGCAACTAAAATGGAGTCCGTGTCTTTTCCTGACCTGTTGAAAGAGCTTGAATTTGTGTCTAATATGTGAGGTTAAGTACCAGCCACAGCACCTCCAGGGGTCCTAGTATCATGATACATTTAAAATACCAGGTAGATGAATGCAAATAACATCACTTATAGCAAATGCTAATAATATGGTGTTGCTTCTAAGGGAATTGAAAAAATTACCCCTTTCTTTATTAAGGAAGGCAACAAAACTTTATTTTGTAGACACAGAAGCAGAAGTTAGAAAAGTTGGTTAGTTGTTCATGCTGTATTACTTGGTCTGGAAAGAGTGGTAATGTTTCTCACTTTTCCTGGAAATGACATAGCAGTGGATTTCATTGTGGCAGTTGAGGGTTAAACCTTTTTATTGGCCACGTTATTTACCCCTTTTTAGCTCCATTTCAGCACCACCAACACCCGAACTGGGTTATGATCTCCCTCAAATAATGTCTTGGAACTCTGGAGCTTAGGAACTGTCGTATAATTGTAAACGAGGTAAGTTGGTTGAGAGGCTAATTGCCGCTAATGACTTGATTGTCTCATACAGACAGCAGGAAGATCTGTCTGCTCCCATCCCACTGTAGAGTGCAGAATGGGGTCATGTAGCTTGTTGCTGATTAAAAAAAGTAAATGCAAAGGCTGCTGGTCTGCGTGGACAATCAGATACCTGTTTCCAGTCTATGGGGCTAACTGGCCTTTTTCAGCTTTTTAATAGGCTCATGCTTATCGGAGGGTTTGGGAGGTGCTTTCCTTCAGGAACAGGACATGGATGCCAGGCCCTCCCTCCAGCTTGGCCATGATCCCCAGCCTCTGTGGAAATCCACATTGTTTATATTTTGCAACCTTTATTTCCTGATCCCCTGGCACTGCCAAGGAGCTGTAAGTGCAGCTCCATGGGGAGTGCGTGATATCTGCAGGCCGTTGCTAAATTGCACTTTTTCGCTGGCACCTGCTTTGCCAGTGAGGCTGAAGTGGGAGCTGGGGTTCTTCCGAACTGGCCCCAGGTAGTAAAGCCTACGCCATGAGGACTTTGACAAAATGAGCTTCCTGTTCCCCATTTTCTCACCTCATGGGGAGAGCAGGGTAGTGCTGTCAACTACAGGAACTATCTCCTGGCAAAGCAGAGAGGCAACTCACTGTCCCGTTCCATGCACTGACCTGGGTATTTACCTCTTTCACTATAGAGAAGTGGCAAAAAGCAGCATGTGTGAAGCCATGCTCTAATGTGGGGTTACAGCTTGTAAGTGGTGCTGCTCAGGAAATATAAAAGCAAGAACGGTGGGGTGTGTGCCACACATAATGCTGTTTCTGATGGTGCTCAGGGTGTGCAGCCTTGCACCAAACTTCCTTGACAACTGTCAGTCCCCTCTAAGTATTTTACCTCACAAGGTAAAGTATTTAGGAACAGCATATGTTAAAAGGTAGGATGATGCTGGGCCAGACTGTGTTTGGCACGTATTTCTTGTGTGAGGAGGCACAGATGTATTGCATACATTTGCTACTTACACTGAGGGGCAAGTACCAGACTGAGTGGCCTTTCACATGGCAGGAAACTCAAGAAGTGGGGCATCACATAGTAAAATACTTCTTTTGCAAAGAAAAATTTCATCACTCATAAGACTGTGCTTTGTTTTATTTTTCCATGGCATTTTTGAGTGACATGTGAGTGCTGCCACTACAGTGAGCAACACAACCATTGCTTAGAGCGAGCATTAAAGTTATGGGTTTTTTAGTTCAATTTTGCCATAAAGGAAAAAAAAAGGTCATGTAAAAAGATAAATCTTTAGTCTACATTAGGATAAATGGGGCAGTGCTTAGATTAAACTCTGTTACTGAAGCAGCATTGATTCCAGGTGGAAGTTGCAGAGCTCAGCAATAGGAAGGCAGCCGTGATGCCTTCGGTTAATGAACACATTCCTGCTGTCATGAGCCCAGGTGCTGCCTTTACACTGCCCAACTAATAAGAGAGAACAATGTTGCTTTGAGTTTTTAATATAGTTTCCACCTAATGTGTTGCTTCCATCTGAATTTGGCTTTGAGTGTTGGGTATTTTTCCAGCCTCATAAGAGAACTCTGGGGCTTTGAAGCCATTCCTGCTTGGGAAAAAGAAGCCATTAGCAGAGATATGTGCAGGAGTTTGCATGCACACAGGGTGGTGGTATTCTGCTCATTGTGGTGCTGTGAGATGTGGCAAGATAAATCATTTTAATCACAGAGCCAGTGGAGAATGTTGCTTTCTCCCCTTAGATTTCTAGATGACCCAGGTGTTACAGTGAACAAAATAATTCCTTGAAAAGACTTGTAGCTGTTTCAGCAGCAAGATTTAATATACCATAGGATGGAAATATATGGGAAGCATCTGTCAATATGTCAAATGAGGAGAGGGAAAAATAAAAAAAAAATAACCAACAAAGAAACCCTCAAGTGGAAAAAATGGAGTTTTTTTGAGAAAGACTATCCAGAAAGGACATCGCTTTGCTTTTGCTTGTATTTTTCAAGGCATAAACTTGCTTTGTTGTCCCCTTGTTCTATGCTACCTTCTCAGTGTGCTCAGGATACTCTGCCTGAAATGCTAATTTACAGCAGGGAAATTCTGTGACCTTTGTAGGAAACCCTGAAAGCACCTCAGTCTTTTTCAGATACTTTGACTATTACCCAGAGAAGTAGGAGATGCCCCATCCCTGGAAGTGTTAAAGGCCAGGCTGAATGGGGCTCTGAGCAACCTGGTCTAGTGGAAGGTGTCCCTGCCTATGGCAGGGGGCTTGGGACTAGATGGTCTTTAAGGTCTCTTCCAACCCAAGCCATTCTGGGATTTTTTGATTATTTTCCCAGGTGTGGCAGCTCTCTGTGGAGAAAAGCTGAGCTGAAGCAGTGCTGTGTAAGAAGGCACAGAGCAGTGGGTGGTAATCCATATCCAACCTCCTGTGCATCTCTGGGGAGCCCAGGCACTCAACAAATTCTGTCCCCCATTTTCAGGGATCCTTGCCCATATTGTGGTGCCGAGTGAAATCACTGTGAAAGGAGCTCAGAATCCAAATTGTGTAAAATTCTTTCAAATTTGTGTAGCTGGTTGACTTTCTTGGTGGATGCAGACTGTCTTTCTGTAGCAAAGAGCTGGTGAGGGGAAACTCTTCCTAAGATGCCCACCACCCCCTCTCCCAGTCTGGAGCTTGTTTCTCTGGTGAAAGGCTTCCTTGAACAGGGCAATGATATCCCATGAAAGTGAATACAAACCTGTTTAAGAAGAAACAAGATCCTTTGGGGATCAGCCAAGGAAAAACTCTTGATTTTTGTTCAGAAGTTACCATGATCTGGACACCCCCAGAAGGTTTTCTTATATTTAGGTAGAAAAACTCATCATTGTCAATAGAGAAACTCTGAGGCCTGACTGACCTTCCCAGAGTTTTTTCAAGTCAAACTTTATTGGCACATATGTCTCAAAATTGATGGCCCATACAGGGAGGGATTTTATTACATCCAAGAACAGGTGAGAGGGGAGTAAGAAAGGATGCATGTGTGACACAGGCATGAACAGACAGTGTCCAGGGAGCTGTCTGTGGGTTACCTGGGGATTCTCCACCCACTCCTCCCCACCAAAGGTAGGGTGCCTTTGCTGAGGTGCAGCTCCTAGGCTAATGTGCCTAAGTAGCTTGCAGACTGAACCTGGTGGTGTCTCACCAGATTATTGCTCTACATTGGCCAAAACTGAGCATACCTCAACTGTCATGCCAGTTTACTGTGAGGTGACATGTAGCATAACTAGTTCCAGTGCTCCATGCTGCATAAAAATACCGGCATGCCATTTGGCTATTTTGGATGTGGAAGAACAGGTTCTGTCCCTGGAAGATGTAATCTGATTTATTTAGAGACAGAGCGCCTGCTTTTAATTTTTTTTTTACACTGGGACCTTGTAATGAGTTTAGTGAGTTAAAATCAGATTTTCAAGGTTGGCTCTTCACTGCCAGCACAACAGAAAAAAAATTCATCAAGAGTTTCTTGTCAACGGCTAGAAAATACTTTCCATCACCCCTAGGGAACTGTGCCTACTGGAGACTGTGAGTGATTTTGGAAGCAGCAGGCAGGGAAATCACTTATTTTATTAGCTATATTTTGCAGCCCAGTATGTTTGTACAGTAAATAATATTTTGCATAAAGTCACCGGCTGATGCTGTGCTTTTTATCATGGACTGCTATATTTTACAGCTGCTCTTTTAAGTGTCAGCACTGAGCGTTTTTTTTGTGTCATCATCTGTGCTTTACATTGCTGTGTGTGGTGATATAACTGTTCCAAAGCTTTGTACTGTGACAGGGGTGTCACTGTTATTTGGGAGAGATGGAACCACACTTTGAACATTTTTCATTCCTTGCATGGCCACATTTATGGTGTTTGTAAAATTGTGTGCGATTTTATGGCGTTTCTAAAATAACGTCATTTTATGGCATCTGGGAAGTGCTGTGATTTCAATGAAAAATGGACTACACTGGTTTCAGTGGGAGAATTTTCCAGTGCCACTGAGGGATAAAAAATACACCCAAACTTTCTGAGCCTAACAGAAAACTCTTTTGAGGACAGAAGCAATTAAAGTGTTTTCTGCCTTTGGCATGTAAGTGATTATTCTTCTTGTGGTAAATAATATTTGCTGCTTCATATGATATGTATGAGAAAAGGGTGCACCAAGAAAACCTCTGTAGTTAAGAATTTTAATAAAGGAGAACCTCAGTGAAATTATATATTTATAGTCACACCCATATGGAAAGGAGTAATCATGTTTAAAGTCTGCCAAGTCCCGAATGCTGATAATGGTAAAATTTAGTTCTGTGCAAAGTCCAGAGAGGGGGCTTTGGGGCTTGTCTCTGCTCAATATCCTCCATGTTAATTTGTCCCTGTTTGCAGGATGTTAATGCTCTTGTTTGTCAGAATTAAATAGGAATGTCATTAAATACTGCAGTCATTCTTATTCTTTGCAGCTGTGTAGCATTCAATAACTATGGACAACTCCCCACACCTCACCTCCCCTGCTTGCAGGGTGCACTCTTAGACATAACTGGAGAAAAATCCAGAGAGGGGCTCGAGGTGAGGTTTGTTAGAGCTGCTAATTAGCTGATGCCATCACATCTGAATTACAATCCGATTCCTTGGAGGACTCCAGGGCCTCTTCTCTCCAGCTTGGAGACAGATGCCAAATTTACCCTCAGAAAATAGGGGCAGATGATTAGTGCTGATACCCTCCAGTTCTGTCACTGAACTGTCTGGCACAGGGTGGTTGTTTTAAGGGTCTTGGCTGGAATTAAAGTTTTCTGTCAAGGTTGCCTTTTTTTTTTTTTTAAATTAAAAAATTCCTGTACTAATTCAACTGAATGTGAAATCTGATGAGGGAAATTTCCTTTCCAGGGCTTGTAATTTTGGGAGGAAGGGAAAAGCAAAAGCAGCTCTGCTGATGATAAAACTCAATTAGAGTTGAACTACCATTGATTGTTGTGATTTCATTTGCGTTTATCCTTTAATTAAGCTATCCTCATCTGATTTTTTTATTTTTTTAAAAAACATCTTTTTCCTTCTCCTTTTTTTACATGGGATTCAGGACCAGCTGTTCTGTGACTCTGAATGAAAATATATAGTGCTGCTTCCTGTATTTACTATGTTGGATGGTGAAGACAGCCTTCTAAGAAGATAAATATTGTTAAGATATGTATATTGAGGACAGTATGCAGACCATGCCTGATACAAGCAGGCATTGCGAACCCATAGTTTTGCAGCCACATCTGAGCTGCCTGAATTAGTCAATCTCCCTATAGACTCTGTGGGTATATTTACAGAATCACAGAACATGCTGCGTTGAAAGGGACCCATCATCAAGTCCAACCCTTAGCCCTCCACAGGACCATCCCCACAAGTCACACCATGTGCCCAAGAGTATTGTCCAAACGCTTCTTGAACTCTGTCAAGCTGTGACCACTTACCTGGGGAGCCTGTTCCAGTGCCTAAACACCAGTGCCCGAAGAACCTTTTCCTAATATCCAGCCTAACCTCCCCTGACACAACTTGAGGCCATTCCCTCAGGTCCTGTCACTGGTCACAGCAGTGAAGAGATCAGTGCCTGCCCCTCCTCTTCTCTTCATGAGGAAGCTGTAACTGCAGTGAGGTGTCCCCTCAGTCTCCTCTTCTCCAGGCTGAGCAGACCAAGTGCCCTCAGCCGCTCCCCATACGACTTCCCCTCAAGGCCCTTCACCATCTTTGTTGCCCTCCTTTGGACACTCTCTAGGAGCTTTATATCTTTCTTATATTGTGGTGCCCCAAACTGCACACAATATTCAAGGTGAGGCCACCCCATTGTAGAGCAGAGTGGGGCAATCCCTTCCCTTGATGGGCTGGTGATGTTTTGTTTGATGCCCCCAGAACACAGTTGGTCATCCTGGCTGCCAGGACACACTGCTGAGGCACACTTGAAGTCCAAAAGCCCCTGCCACTTAAACATAATCCTTCTCAGAGGTGGGAGCAGCCAGCAGTGTTGAGAGTAGCTGCCACCACCAGCACTGAGGATGTGATCTTTGCTGCTGCTGCAATTCTCAGGCAAAAAGGCACAGCTGGACCTGACACATATTGATCACAGCTTCTATTCACCAGGATGTGCAACCTAAGTTTTCTCTGCCTTATGCAAAATCGAATGCACAGCTCTGGTATGGGGGAGGAGGGTAATCCCTTTTCAGTCTGTGTCGTGGTGCAGGCAGGAATGCATAGGCTGTGGACCCAGAAGGAGAGCAAAAATCAAAGAGCCCAAGCAGGATCTAGTGGTCTGCTGGAAGAAGCAGGATTTGAGTTATTCTCCCTGATCACATCTTCCCCATGAAAATGAAGGCACAGGATGAATTTTGTTTCTAGTAAATACCTATAATGATTAAGAAGCAGTGATAGTGTGACTATGCAATAAAACGTTCCCTGGGCTACAGCTGTGTGCTGCAACAGATCCTACAAGACCTGAGAAGACTTGGTTTCCCAGAAGAAGAGATACTAATTTTCATAGCTCCATCAGCACTATTGTTCATTGTAACATGAGTACAGATTTAACTTTATTAAAGTGGCTTTTCTAAGGTAGCTCAGCTAGACACAGAAGATATGAGACACTACCACACGCTGTTTTCATAAGGACAGCAGCTTTAATATTGGAGAGCAATAAATTGCCTGGAATGATATTAAGTCCTGGAATGCTGTGCTAATGCCGGTCTGCACTTGAGCAACTCCCTGTGCAACATCAACAGACCTCTGGCTGCGGTTTTCTTCAGTGAGTAGGTGCATTAGAGGTGTTTTTTTCCAGCACACAGCAATCTCTTGTTCTGCCAAAGATGATTGACATTTTTCTGTTGATAGCAACAGGGACTGAACCAGACTCCCAGAGCCAGACTGATCATCCTTCCTGAAGCCATCCCTAACCCCCAGTTACAGAGAGCTGGACAGCAGATTTTTATAAGATACAGATCAGAAGGCAGTGTTTGCCACATAACACTCTACTTACTTTGCGACTGTTCATAGGAAATTACTTGTTTCATGTGTAGTTTGTGTATTTCGAGAATCAGCAATGACTCATGATGCCTGGGGACCATTTTGAATATTTGAGGGTTGAAAATAGATGTGCTTTATGCATAAGACACCTTGCATCCACCTCAGTTGGTCAGTTCTCACAGAGTCTGGGTGAAATTGAGTAGACTGAATACTCAGGGAGGCAGGTGCTTGTACAGGATGAGAAGATATGATTTTTTTTGTCCTGAAATAAGCACAGCAAGGATACTGGGACTGAATGTTTTTCAGAGGAGGAAAGGGAAAGTCTTGGTTATGAAGAGTTTCTGGTGGCTGAGGAGACATCACAACCATCTCACTTGACACAACTGACAACTTCACATCACAATACAATACCAAGGACAGAGAGGCTGCCATGGAGGAATGACAGGATGTTGGGTTATTTTCTTGAACTGGATGATTGCACAGGAATACTCTCATGCACACAACACAACATCAACATGGAATAGCATATGCTGAGAACATCCAGTGCTGATCATTTGCGTACTCACTGGTACCGCTCTGGGTGTTCATTTGGAGTTTGATCCAGTGTGGCTCTTTTCATGTTCTTTTGCTCCTGCTTTCTAAGAAATAAGCAGTTTTATCAGTGGAACCTATCTTTCGGCCCAGTAGACTCTAAGCAGTTTAATTCAAGAAATGAACACGTGCATATACACCCACATTTAAAACCACACATACGCTCATCCAATATAGCTATCTATATATTATTCTATTGCTGCTTCTTAGTAACATATGATTAGACAAAATACCTTGTAGTCTGGTCAGGTTTTTTCCATCAGTTAATATGAATTTATGGCTCTCTGCTTTGCATGGCACAAAAGATTCTTGCCTTCCTCACCATTTACCCCTCTCCAGTGATGCTCCACACAACACCACAGACAAAAGCTGAGTAAATAAAAAGCCATCAAGGTAGATAAAGGACACTTAATAGGGCAGGAAACCCTGAGAGTGTGGAGTGAATCCTCAGCTCTGTCCCTTTTCATGTTTTGTGTTGTATCAGCGTCCTTAACTTAATGATTGTATCAAGCTTTTTAACCTGCAGGATCAGACTTCATTGAATACACAGGATGGAAGGACTCACTGAAAAAGAGCCTTTGGTAGAACTTGATTTATTCTTTTTATTATCAGTTGTGAGCCTTCAGGCCCTCTTAGCTGCTGCCTGTTCTGGTGTTAGAATTATGCCCAGCCCACCAGGCTCTCTGTAGTGCTCCACCTTGGGAATGTCTGAGCCCCATAGACTCATATGCTGCAAGGGTGTGCATTCCCTATTTTGCAGACAAGAACCGAGGCAAAGGCTGGCAAAAGCTGGTGGCACTCCTGAGCTTGGCGCATCACTGTCAGATTTTGGGAATCTTATTTTTGCAGGCAGTGCCAAGTAGTGCCGTAGTGTGATCTGGCCAAGCCAGACATGTGGAAAAGGCACCTTGCATAAGTGAAAATTGCAGTTCAAGCCACTAGCTGAGCCTCCCATAGGAACAGGTAGAGCCAGATCTGACCCTCACCTCGCCTCAGATCGGCTCTTCGTTCCTATGCAATCCACTGCTACCCACCCATCCTGACTACATGAACCCGACAGCATCACTTCCAATCACATCTCCCTGGCTCCCCAACTCAGTCTTCTTGCCCATCCAGCCTCTTCTGCCTGTTCCAGTCCTTGTCCTATTTTCCCTTGCCAGCCACAAGCTCTCTCTGTCATCCCACCTTCCCTAGGGAAAGTTTCTCCACTATTAGGCTTGCTCCACCAACCTGATCCTGTGATTGAGGTGGTGGGCTATTCAGAAATCAGGGGAAAAGGGCCCTGGTGGCTTTCATAAGAGTATGGGCAACGTGTTGTTCACAGCAAGCCAAGAATTGAACTTGCGGGGGGAATTCATGCTGAACCATCAGGATAAGCACTCCTAGAGAGCATCAAATCCACAAGGAATATAATTGCTATAATCTGAAAGACACAGAATAAACCTGTGCAAACCAATACCTTTCAAAGACTAATACTTTGGCCAGATGACAGTAGTTGGTGACAATTATGGCAAAGAGCAACATTAACAGAAAAGGCCACCTCTGTGCCAGATTTCAAGCTCCTGCTCCAAGTGCTGTTCTCAAAAGGGTAAAAAAATTTTGTCACTGTGAATGAAAAACACAATTTTCCCAGCCCCGGGGACTGAATTGCTTAGATTTAAGGCATCAGCCTAAAGCAGACAGGTAACACAGAGAAATGTCAAATTTTGAAAGTTAAAATTTGTTAAAATTTGAAGTGCCTGAGAGCAGGGGCATTGCACCAAGGAGTGCTGTAAAACATTGTCAATAAAAGATCATGCAAGCACTGGTAATACAGGCTCAGATTTAAGACCCCTTGGTGAGGACCTGCTTTTCCTTAGCTATAGAAAAGATAATCCTGGGATTTGTATAATGGACCCTGAACACCAGACACTTACCTGCTCCTGCTCCAGGCAAATGAAGGAGAAAGCCCATCCTGAGTAGATCCCCACACCAGCAAGCATTTCATTGCAGTGAGGAGGTGTTTTGCCCTGCCAGGTGCCCCTAGAAAGAGCATGCACCTGTTCCTGCTTGGGAAATCCTGACAGTGTTTTACGAGACAGCCCTAAATTCAGATCAGTAAAAAGACATTAGCAGAGGGAATAAAGCAAAAGTAGCAGTGGCATTCATCCTGTTAATGTGTGTGTGGGGGAGGCAAAATAAAAGAGGCAGGGAATAGCAAGACTTCAGAGAGTGGAAAATTAGTGATAGACAAGGTTGATATTGCTGGTAGTCCTAAGTTTTCCTGGCTTCAGTAGTCACAAACAAAGCAAAGGCTACCATCCTAGAGCCAGGAACGTGCTTCCTGTGGAGAAAAAAAGTGTTAAATTGGCTTTTCCTATTGTTGAGGAACAGACAAAATGGTTCTTTTCTGCTATTGGAAGCATTCAAAACCATTAAAAGCTGACAAGGCCCGGGGTCTGTAAGGCTGTAAATAGCAGCATCTATATTTAATCAAAGATGATGAAAGATTCAGTGAATTTCTGTCCTGTAAGCTCAGCATCAGCTGTGTGACAAAGATGAAGAATGCAATGGCAAAGAACATGACTATGAGAGTTTTGAAATGCAGAAAAAGGGGAAACTACTACAAATTCCTGGCACGTGGTTGCTGGCTGGTATTCTTTAATTCTTAAACAGGCTGCAGATTGTTCAGGTGGCCGACATACACCGCTTGATATGCTGGTTCCAGAAAGGTTTGCAGTGCCAATACAAGCTACCCCACGAGGGGACGTTCTCTTCTTGAAATGCCCATGACAATATAATATATATATATAATGGCCATTGGTGTAGTGAATTATTTGCTGCTTTGAGACACCGATTACTTTTTTTTTTGAGATGATTAAAACCAAAATCTGTTTGAGTTTCCTTTTAAAGCATTTAATCTAAACCCACCTTGTGGCTTTGACACCAAGTTAATTTTTGATAAAACTCTGGAGTCTTTTCAGAAGCTCCAACTCTGAAGAGCTGGAAGGAAAGGTGTTTTCTCTTCCTGCCCTCTCCATTCTGCTGGGCTTCAGGAGATCAGAGGGTGAGTTTTTATTGTTAGACACTTGAAAACAAAACAATTATCTGCAGGTGTCTTTGGATAGACACTGTAAATGATGAATTTCAGCAGAAGCAAGAACATGTCCTGGAAGAGGGGTAGAGCTGCCCCAGGAATGGAGCAAGTTTGCATGAAGACACAAGCAGGGAGGAAGTGTCACACGATTTCTTCTTGCAAGAGCCAAGCTCTCCTGGTTGGATAAAAGCCCACCTGAATTAATTCACTGACCATTATATTTTAAATTAAGCCCTTATTTACACCCAGTCTTTTCAGTTCATCTCCCTGAGATGCACAGACGTGGGCTCATTTAGTCCCTGAGCTAGAACTGATAGCATTTTTTCATAACAAAAGCAAGCGACACTACCCAGGGACAAAAAAGCAAGCAGAGCAAGAAAATAGAAGTAGGTCCTTAGGTGAGACCTTAGTCCAGGCTGAGGGGACGTGTGAGGCAACAGAGAAAGGACATTTTGCAGCCACTTTGCAAAGTCAGGTCAGAGCACACAGTGGGAAGAGGATGGAGAGCTTGGTCAAAAAGCATGAGGAACCAGATGTTTGGCTGCTTTAAATTACAGCTTCTTTTGACCCAAGGTCTGGTGTATACCTATTTGGAATTGCAGAGCAGGCTGCACTCTCTCTGCATGCTTTCTTGCTGACTGTGATCAGAACACATGGTAATCACAGGGGTAAAAAAAAAAAAAAAGAAAAAAGAAAAAACCCCACCTTCTAAAAGTAAACAACCATAGCTCTTTTTTTTCTAGCCACCCCCACAAACCAACAGCGGCAACCATAACAGAAAAGCTTTCTAGGTGCCCCTGGCTTCTCTTTTATTGAAAAGTCAGTGTGGAAATGGAAATCAGGGCCATAAGCCAGGAGAAGAAATTGTTCAGGTCACAAGGGGTTTTAGGGAAGATTAAAGGTTGAAACTGTCTTATGGAAAATGTAAGTGGAATGTCATGGAAAGCTGTGAGACTGCAGAGGGGTCTCCCTCAAGGAGGCTGTAAACTGTCATTTGAGTCACTTGAAATAAGGTGAGGAAAAACCTCTAAGCATCTACCAAAAGTAATGGCCTCTCATTTTTGGAAGGTGCTAGGAGAAGATGGGGCTCTCCGATCACTCATTTCCAAGAAGCTATTAAGCTAATATGACCTGATCCAGCAGATTATGGCAACAGCCTTCCAGGATGTCCATTCGTGGAGACATAGCTCCATGCTGTCACCTCTCATTGCTGCTTCTTTGGAGAAGTGATTCAGATCTGCCACTGGAACAAAGTGTTATCATGACTGGATTTGAGCCTAAACCGAATTATCTGCCGGGCCCTTTGGATAGAGATGATAACAACACAGTTTTGTTTCAGAAGCAGGATGAGTCGGCTAAGAGGTGATCAGGGTGTTTCTGGCTGGGACAAGTGTAGCACATGGTGGGAGATCAGATGGACCAGTTCACTCCAAGGAAGTGTAGCTGGAGTCATGCTGCAGCAGCGAGCAGTCTGATTCCTGTTTTTTTGTTTGTTTGGGTTTTGTTTGTTTTTGTTTGTTTTGTGGTTTGCTGTTGTTTTTTTTTCCCTAGCCACTTGCTCAGGGAAAACCACAGACTATTAATTTGAAGTTAGGATGAACCTAAGACTAAATGTCTATAGTCAGGTCTGCTAGTATGTGGTCAGCTTCCTTAGATGACTTGTCCCTCAAGCAACCCTTAGTCAGGTTTAAGATACATTTGCCCAAAGTAATACTATATGTCTGAAGGGCTGTGCAGTTTAGGATTTCCCAGAGACTGGTGTGCCCAACCTGCGTTTTCTGGAAACATCAGAGTATAAAACAAGGTAAAAGTAGCATCCTAAGGACCAGCACAGCCGTGAAACAAGTGGACTTTCTTGTTTCTTGGAAGATAGGTTGGGGGTACAGAGTAAGGGAAAGGTGTCACTGTTAGATGAGATGTGATGAACACCTAAAGACTAGGAGGTGTTGGGGTATAACAAGGTGCCAATTGCCAGAAACTGCCCCAGTCCATGCTAATTTGTTCTGGCTGCACCTCAAAATAAAATTATGAAATTGGTGAAAAACATGGCAATAGTATTAAATTTCTCTGGGTTTTGACCAGCTACATATGGAAGGAAGTGCTACATGTATCCTGAAACCTAGATTTGGTGTTCAGTGGGAAATTCTGATACTTCATAAACAAACAAGAAATTCCAAGCAAAATTGTTCTACATCAAAAAAATCCCTCCAAATATTGAATCTCCTGCCAAAAAAGGAATTCTAATACTGTGATTTTTCAATATGAAGTTGATTAAGCTCTGATTCTCACACCTCTGATCCAAAACAGGGCTTCTAGAGGACTTCAGAGACATGAAGCATCATATTCTGGGCAGATGTCATGATGTGTAGAAACCCTGGCTGTGGCATTGTCAGACAGACATACGGAGTGGCCAGAAAGTAAGCAATAACCCTGGAAAGCTACTTGGTTTTTATTAAAAGTCTGGTGAAATTAAGACTCCGTATCCTGACCAAGGAAAATGGTCATGTGATCATATCAGAATCCTTCTCTAGGCTACCTAAATATTCCTGCAGGATAAGCTGTCGCAATGCAGGTGCTGGTCTGCTGTGCAAAAAGTCATGCCCCCTTCGATTTAGATGATTATGATGCCCATGTCTATTTCCAGATAATCATTGCATAGGGACAATTTACACTGCACTAATGCATGGACTGCACCTGACTAAGAAACCCTAGTGAGATCACTTTTTCTTCTTAAAAGTGAGCCCAAGGTCCTTAATTCATGTGTATGTGGCTACAATGCAGTCATATAAAGTTGCATGAGGTGAACACTGCAAGTAATTTGTGTTGATTTTAATCAGTTAGGTGCTTGAGCCCTTTGTTGGAGCCAAAGTTTAGCCCTGTATCTGACTTGACTGTCCTTCAGATGACAGATAAGGTGACAGGGAAGAAGATGATATAGAGTACAAATCCAAGCAAGTATGGGAAAAAGGTCTTGTGTAAGACCTATATCAGAAGAAGGACACAATATATCTGAGTTCTGCTGAACGCTTGTGACCTGAAGAAATGAAATTCTTACAAAGTAGGAGTAATCTTTTCCCCTGCAATGATCAGCTCATTCCTAGCTTACAGATCTTCCAAACCTGAAGTACTTGAAAGGCTGGTACCATCCAGACAAGAAGAAAGTTATTGACTCACTGTGACCCACCATGTAACTAACAATTAGTGGCTAGGAGAAGGCCTTAGACTCAACAGCTGCAGTCTGGATGGAGGGGTTTCTAAAGTAAGGGACCTATTCAGTCATTAACCCACCTGCACTTTCATATGCACAGAACAGTCTGGCCAGCAGACCACTGGGTCACAATTTGCTTTACTCTTGGATTCTGTCATGAATGGCCACCCCTAGAAGTGGTATTTCTTGGAGGAAGACCACATTGTAGTGGCTTTGTTCAGTAGCTTCCCTTGTCAGTGTACAGTTTGTGCTGTGGCTGCAAGACAGAAGATGGTGTAACCAGTACTTTCCAACAGTGCTTAACACAGAAATCATTGGGGATATTAGTGGAAACAGTACTGGGCCCTGAATAAGCAGGGGAGAAAAAAGCACCATATGTTGGAAGGAGATGAGTATTACGTAAATAATAAGGCATAGAGACATTTTGTAAGTGGGCAGGCCAATCTCATTATTTATCTAGAATTAAACTAAACTGTGGGGTCATATCATCCTATTAGGTCTAGCAGATTAAACTCAGGCTGTCTCTTTTTGTTATTGTTTCTGATACGAGTTTTGGAGCTTTCTTAATTCAGGTAAAAAAAAAAAAAGAGGCTTCCTCATAAGCATTTTAATTAACCGGCTGAAGAATTCTCTTGCCCCCAGAGATTCACAGTACCAAATCTAGAGCTCAGACTGTCATATTACAATTGAAATTGTGTTTGTGCCCTTTTATTCAAGTCAAAAACACAGACAGCAAATCAAACCCATCCCCTTCCCTCATTGACTACTTGGGGGAAAAAAAAAATCTGTCTTGAAAGTTTGATTTTTGACCTAAACATGTTCTTTGCAATTCCCAATGCACAAGGACCAGAATGTACAGGGCAAGTGACCCAACTCTGCAGAGAAAAGCCCTCCTGGCTGGACCTTGGGGCTGTGCATGCTTTATCACAGGCATCTTTCCTTCCCTAAGCCACCAGTGCAATAGGGTCATCAAAGGTTGTCTCAAGGCTGAGTAAAACCCCAGTCCTTCTGTAGGGATGTTTGGTGCACTGTCCTCCTGGGGAGAGGTGCTCAGTTGAATGGTTGGGTTTCTATGGAGCATGATGCTCCTCAGGCAGATGAGGAGCTCCTTCCCAGTCTTTGGTGGCTCTTGCCCATGTTCACGAGGCTGCAGCAACTCTTGGTAGCACTCCTGCAGCACACGCTGACCTTGCACCACAGATACCCATCATCCCAGCAGGCTTGTTTGAGGAGAGGAATTGCACACTTCCGAAATGCATGTGGGGGAGGACGGCATGCCCCCAAAATCCCCCACTCCCCTGTATCCTCCTCTATGTGGAGCTGGCACAGATACTGCTTCTTTCCAAGTTGTGGGGTGGTGGTGAGCTATAAGGGGGGAGGACATTGAAGACTAAGTATGGTTTTGGGAAGGGCAGCTCCACGTGTTGGGAAGAGAAGGAAAATGTGCTGGGCAACCAGGCAGTTGTCAGATGTCCTTGCAGCGTTGAGTAGTATCCCATAGCAGGAAAGGAAGCAGAGAGCTTTCTTGGCATCAAGCTAGGAGCCTTTCAAGAACAAAAATAGAGTCTCAGGTAAATCAATATGGACTTGTATTTAGATACCATTTACAATCAACCTCATTTGTTTCCCTGGTGCTCAGTAATTAAGAAGAAAAGTTTAGAAGAATAGACTTCCTAAAACTCAGTGGTGTGTTGTCACCCAGGGAGCAAGACAAAATACCCTTTTTCCTAGCCATGACATAACTCCTGTGAGGAAAAGAGCCTGTGTGCAAGCCCAGATAATATTAATTGTCCTGAACATGGCAAGGGTCAAAGGTAAAAAGTGCTGGTCAGCCTAGCAAGGCTGAACATTGTAGAGATACTGGCTGTAAAGAAACATGGCTTTGTGGCTGGAAATGTCTTATTTCCTCTTGTTCAGGAAATTTCTGATGGTAAAGATGTTTTGAATTAAAGTATGATTTACAGGGAAGTCATTTAGAAGCAAAATGTGCAAGGACTATGCTGCAAAAGACACCTCATAGCACATTTACAAAATAGGTTTAACTTTATGAAGAAATGTGTTATTTGACCAGATTTTCTGGGATTTCTTGTCATCATATTGCCATTTTCACCTTTTCCAGTTGTCCTTCTTTGGGACAGTCCCATGTGAAGTGATTACCTCATTAAGAATAGCTGTCTCTCCCTCAATGGCTTTATATATAGTGTTCAGTACTCACTGTGATATGTGACTTGGGAGCAGGAATGAAATCAACTTCTGTCAGATGCTGAAGGCCACCAAAGTTGCCAAATTTTTCATGTTTCCTCCACTTTGCTCGCTGATTCTGGAACCAGATCTGGATACAGATAAGAAAGAAAAGGCACAGAAATTAACATAATAGGAAGATGAAACCGCTTACAGCCAATTTCTTTCCCTGTTCTCTAAGTGAGCATCAGAAAACATTGACATCCAGCTCAGCAGAACCGGGGGATGAATCTAAAGGAAAACATTGGTTTTGACACTGCACCTTTCACACTTTGCATATCATGTGGGATCTCTGGACTATTATGGCAGACTCACAGGAGATCTAGATCTGGAATCACCCTGTTCAAGGAAAGACAGTGTTGCAGCTTTTCCAGGGCTTTCCTGGGAAAGCAGATCCTTCTGTGGTCAAAGCTAGGCACAAAGGCACATGACATTCTGTTTTCCCTAGGAGGTGTGATATGTTGCATGACAGGGCTCTTTCACCCTGTTTCCACATGAATAGATTGAGAAAAGATCTGTCTAGATGTTTTGCTGTGCTGCAATAACAGTGTGCCACCAGTGGAGATGTAGCTGACAGGGTTCTTCATATATTTAAGTGGTTTAAATATAACATTTTGAAATTCACATAAAGGACCTGAGCAAAAGACCCAAGGGGATCACTCAGCAATCTGAGTATGTCATTTGCCATCTCTTTTGCACTGAAAAACAGAAACATGATTTTTTCAGGGGAGTTTCTTTCATCTGTTAGCTGATTTGACCCATCTGACTTGTGGCAGAAGCATACATGTGTTTATTGTGCAGCCACAGCAGTGCATCTTGCTGCATTGTTGTGAAGAGCTGAATCCCACTTCCATGGCAGTTTCTATTTGGCTGAGGGACTTGCTGTTTGAATGCAAACAAGTGGTTCACATGAACATGAAGCATTAGTGATCAAAGTCAGATGCTACTGGATGCAAATATGTGTGTATTTTGAACCAAATAATGAGCAGCTCAATTATTTCTGCATCTCTTGCCCAGGAAGTAATGGTAATGTCAGGAGCCCTCTGCTGTATTGCTGGTAGTTAGCAGTATCTGATGTTACTGAAAAGACAGTTTTATTTATCTCGGTTTGCATGTATTTGAGAACTGCTTAGTCTGTATGAACTCCTCCATTCCCTTTCTACCATGCAGGAGTTATAAGGTGAAATAGCACCATTTAACACTGAGAAAGCGAATGAGGGTAAATGGGGGACTGAAGCCAACATTTAGCCTCTGAAGTGCTCCTTCCAAAGTCTGTACATGGGATAATGTTCTCACCTCACGGACTTATATTTTTTTAATAAAAACAAAGCTTTTAGTAGTTCTCAGACCAAACTGCTCCTTTTGGCCCAACCAGCTCTGCAACACCTTTACCCCTAAAATGGTTTCTCAGTGCGCACTTTTCCAGTGTTTCTGAACAATGGCAAAGAGGCAGAGCACAATATTCCCATGCATGTTCAGAAAGTGACACCAGGGGCAAGTATCTCCTTAATCCTGACTGAGATTTCACAAAAGACTCATTTGCCTTCTGAGTGGTACAAGGACTAAAATAGAATGCAGAGGGAGGGTGGTGTTCCTCATGTGGTAGGAATAGCCTCCAGATGTTTTACTAATTATTTAGTTCAAATTTGCCAGTAAATGGTTCCTGGGAGATACCACCTTTGAAATGTTGCCGTGGGACAGCTGCTGCAGACCTAGTTTTATGTCTACTAGCACAGGCCATTTGATCTGCTCTGTTTTCTTAATCCAAACAGGTTGTAGGACCAAGGCAAGGTCTTTACAGTGTCATGTTATCAATGTTCTTACCTTTATCAACCAGATGCATAGATCATAGAACTACAGATTAGTTTGGATTGGAAAAGACTTTCTAAAGATGACTTAGTTCAAGTCCCTTTGTTGTGGGTAGGGATATCTTTCACTAGACCAGGCTGCTCAAAGTCCCATCCATCCTGACTTTGAACACTTCCAGTGATGGGACACTCACAACTTCTTTGGGCAACCCATTCCACTGTCTTGTCAATCTCGAAATAAAGAATTTCTTCGTTATATGCAAACTAAATCTACCTTCTTTCAGTTTAGAACTGTCACTAATAATGTCTTCAAAAAAGATGAGTTTGGCAGCATCTATTTTCCATAAATCAGTGTTGATAAACATTAAATATGTTACCCTTTCTTTAACTCTTTATTAACAAAGACTCATATCATCTTTTCCACAGTTTTGAAAAAAATCAGTGTTTGGCTGACAGGTCAGTCATTATCTAGTCATCCTCTTTACCCTTTAAGTACTGACACAACATTCCATTTCTTCAAGGCCCCTGGAATGTCTCTTGTGCTCCAGGACTGATTTAATATCAACACTGATGTTCCAAAGTGCTTCTCAAGCAGCTTCTTAAGAACTACTGAAGGTAAGTCACTTGGATGTTTGGATGTAAAAATATCTGTCTGTAGCAGCTGCTGCTCAGCATTGTCCTTATGGAAAGTGTTGCCACCTTACCAGACATATTTCCAAGGATAGAGCAGAAATTATGACTGAACATCTTTGCTATTTATGCATTATCCTTGACAGTCTTACTGTTTCTATAAAGTAACAGATCAATAGAATTGATTACTTTGGGGTTTGTTTTTTTGTGTTCTTAATCAGCTTTTATTGAGTTTTTGATCTAGAATTTTTCTGACCAAAGCTTTGGCCTGCATCCTCCTGTTTTTCTTATTTATTTTATTACAATTTCTTATTTCTAATGTTTACTCATCCTGCATTCTTCATTTTCTTTTGCGTGTAGGCATGCACACATGCAGTGATATAATTTCATCTATTCACTTAAGCTGTTTCACAGCAATGACACCTTTTTTATTGATTGCAGGACACAAGCTTTTTCACAGTTATAAAATGTTTTATTTGCTTACCTGATGATTGTTCACATTTTTTTCCCCCAGTTAAATTATTTTTCTGAGGTGATTTGACTTACACTGCTTTTAGCTTTGTCAAAACTATTATTTCAAAATAGCAAGAGCACATGTGAATTCTCAGCATGCTATTTGGTTTATATGTGACAAATGCAATCAATCAAAATTATAACAACTTGCAAATTGCTCCTAAGTTACTGCTAATTTTTAGTTCTGTGGCTGGTTTCCCTTTATCAGCTAAGATGAAGTTCAAACAAAGAATTTCCTGTGTCATGTGTAACACTCTCTGAATTGGGAATCTGCCATCTGCAATTCATATATGAGGGGCTTTTTACTTCCTTCATTTACATCTCAGGTTGATGTTTCCCATAATAACTCGTTTTTACTTTTCGCCATACAGATGATAAATAATTTCTTTAAACAAGAAAACTGCCCTGTTCTTTCATGTGATTTATGGTTTTGTTTGGAACACTGACGAGTAGCCCAGCTTGTGCTTTATGCCGTTGGAAATGCATTGTCAGTGCATTGATATTGCTAATGGGCGTATTGTGGCTATGCAGTTCCAGTTCTCCCTATCACCTAACTATGAAGCAATATCATCATGTTTAGTCAACAGTCCCAGGCATGCCATTGTCAATAAACTGCTCTGTGGTGAACTTTGATTGTTAGAGTGGGATATGTGCATAGAAGTACACCAATGACTCTACAATTACGGCAAGAAACTGCTTCATGCAAAAATCATTGCAACAGTGCCCAGTAAACAACACTAAATGCCAATATACAGTGGTAAGTATATTTTAATGTAACAGATCTCATATGCAGTAAACATTTGGGGTCAATTTTTAGCTCAGTCAGCAAGACTATATTACAACTGAGGGAAACTGGATTACTTTCTGTGCACTGAAATAACAACCAGGGCATTTATAGCCTGTGATATCAAAATACAGAACGCTAAGAAAGCATTTTCATTTGGGCAGCTATTTTCACATTTTTGAGACCTTGTGGAAGATGGATGTGAATGACAGTTTGTACTGGATGAATATTAGTCCATAAACAGTTGATAAATGATTAATAAATATTTTCATAAATGGCCACTCTGTCGCTACAGAGTCCAACAGGTTGCTCATAACCATCTGTAACTCCTATTTGCTATGCATTTAGTATGTTTAGAACTCCTGTTAACCCTAGGATTAATCCCATTTGGTTAGTCACAGCTGGGTGACAAATACTTCTTCCCTGTTTGTAAAAGGAGAACAGCGATACTGGCCTTGTCTATAAGGTAAGAGAGAGGTCACGTAATTCATTAGCATTGTCACCCAGGCATAAACTATTAAGAATGTACTCTGAATAATGAATTGCTGCAGTGAACATAACCCTTTGGAGACACAATATACCTGAACTCTGGCTTCTGGAAGGTTTATCTTTGCTGCCAGTTGATTGCGAATATGGACATCTGGGTAGTGAGTCACTTGGAAAATCCTCTCCAGTTCCTGGAGCTGCTCAGCTGTGAACGTTGTCCGGATTCTCCGTTTCCCTTTCCTCTCAACTGTGAAAACAAGGAAAGGTGTATTTCTTTTTACAGGAAAAGCCTACAGGACTACAAGAAGATTAAAAGATGCAGCAATTTCTGCAAATTGCTCTGCATCTGGGATGGCACCTATAGCACCTTATAGAGATGTACTTACAGTAGGTGACTGGCTCTGGACCCAGCAGTGAATGTGATTGAACTCCTTTATTATCATTAAAGGAATGAGTCAAAAGTGTCCATTTGCAGTGCTAATTCATGCCAGACCACATTGCACAGGATTAAGTTGGTGGTTCTTGAATATCTCCAGTGAGGGAGACTCCACAGCCTCTCTGGGTAGTCCCTTCCAGTGCTCAGTCACCCATCCTTATCTTCTGTCATACTGATCTTACCAAGCTTTCCTCCAGCTCTGAGATATTATTTTATTTCACTGTCATTCTACAAATCTGGATGAACTTTCCCCTCCCAGCAAGACCAAAGAGTAGTCAAAATGTATGAATGCTATGGAGGGGAGTCCATTACAGACCAACTGACCGCTATTCTCTTCCCATACCATTCCTGTGGCAGTAGGAACAGCCAGCAGTTTAAGTTTGCAGTTGCAAGGAAAATGTATTTTTTTGACTGTACTGTTGTGGTGTGCAGACTTTCTAAACAAGCTTAACCTCAATAACTTAACCTTAAGAACAAGGCCTTAAAACCCATAGGGAAGTTTGGGTGCTGTGAATTCCTAAGGGGCCTCATGGACTGCTCCATTCCTTCATTGTTGTGGTGTGACCACACTAAAGAGTTGCCTCAACACTAGTATACTGTTTTAAAAATGCTCTCATACACCAGGGTATTTTATTTCAATCATCTGTATGACACTTAGTGTAAGTTTGAATAAGGTCTAGGTTGCTCTGAAATGATGTTGAAGGGCTGATGTCTTCCAAGGAGAAGAAGAAAAGAGCAGAAGAAGTGAGATCTAAGGCATCTGATCTGCAGAAGGTGGAGTTCAGCCTCATGCTAAGGCTGGAATACTCTCTGGTGAGCAAATGGAGTATCTTGCAGCTGACATTGAATGACCAGCACAAAAAGCCATGCCCCAAGTGTAGTCAGTCACAGGGTTTTTCTACTGAGATTGGAAAACTGCAGCCTGATAGGAGCATAAAAATTTCTATATCATTAGTGACTATGACGAACTTGCTACTCAGTAACCTGAAGTAATTGTCAATGAAAGCATGTTGCTCAAAAAAATGGCTGTTTTGAAGAACTGCTTTTGGTCTTCCATGGTCTGATGACAACTACCAATTGCTACTATGTAACTAGGTACATAGTGTTCCTATTGGGAACAGTTAACCAGCAGTGTCTCAAAGAGATTTTGTACCTTTTTTTCCCTCCCTTTTTGTTCACCCATTAGAATATGCTTTTTCTTTTGAGGGCTAAAACTGTGAAAAGGTAACTAAATGCCTAAGCCAATATAAATTGGGCTCTGTGCCAACCAGAAAAAGACATTTTTCATTGTGTAATCAAAGCCTCATTGTGAGTCTGTTGACACAGAAAATAAGGAATAAAAATTCTGTCCATTGACTCGGTAGGAAAGAGTCTGGGACACGATACCATTATGAATATTTTATCTTTTCTAAACCTTTGGGTACTTTGAAAGGAAACCAGTCATGCAAGAATAACTGAGAAGCATCATTTGTCATAAACACTGTCAATACTACCTTGTCTCAGAAACAGCCTAATAAAGCTGATGTCTAACACAGTTAAATCTGTACCATTATGCTTTCCACCAGACTATCAAAGTATTACTCATTAAACTGCAGCACTGGCTTCAGCCCCAAGAGAAAAATGTTATTTATATTGAATCTTGTAGGCACTACTGGGGCAGAGATTTGAAATGAGAAATATTCATGTTTGTTTAGGCTGAAGGTAGGAATGGGCACCATCTCCTAAGAAGCCCCGATTACATCTACTTGAACTTTCCCAAAAGATGTCTGTAAGGGGGAGTTTGTTGCTATATCCAATAAAAGAAAAGTGCCAGTGCTGACAATATGGATCTCAGGACACTACATCTCCTATAGATGTGGTAGGGCTCATAATGGTGTTTCTTGTCTGGAAGATTTCCCCCTCACACCTGCATGTGAGATGCTGCAGAGAGGTAAGATTGAGTACTAAGATGAGATTTTGTCAAGCACATTAAGTTCTACCATGCAGTAATGAATCTGCTGTATTCGTACCAATGCAATTTATGGTATCTACATTTCTCTACTATAGGACAATTCATGTAGCAGATCCTCACAACAAGTGAAGTTTGCCCTAACCTTTTCATGGTCTTAGAAACTTGATACCTCCCTGAGATGTCCTGTTTGTCTCCCTGAACACTGAGCTGAGTTCCTGCCTATATCTAGGTTAGAAGACTGGCTCTACAAACCTGGGAGAAGGTGCAGTCTATTTCCAGCATTTTCAGAATGAAACAAGAAATCCAAGCTCACGCTGTGACCAGCTCCTTGTTCCAGTGGTCCCAACTGTACAAAAACATCTGGGATGCTGGCAAGGTTGTTGTCCTGCCAGGTTTTGCATGCCCAGGCAATCTGTGTACCTTCTAGCAATCAGAAAGCCTTTGGGAGAAAGAGAACAAATCTGCCTATATCCTGCAAGGTTTCTGAATTAGCAATAGAATAAAAGTATTAGATTAATGAACAGAAATATAATTTCATGACTATGCAGAGTGAGAAAGAAACTGTCTACATTTTAAAACATAAGATGTCACATCAAATATTAATAAAAAATATGTATATTAGTAGTCTATCAGAATACAAAAAATAATGACTTAGTCTAGTATAAACCCTTCTGTCTCATACACTAACCAGACTTGGTTAAAAGAATTGGGATGAACCATGAGGGGATTGAAATAAATGCCAAAGACTAGCTGGACTGGACCTCATCACAACAGGCACCATTCAAACAGCAAACACTAGTTCTTGTCTGTAAGCACATATGATGACAGCTATCGTCTCCTCTTCATAATGGGGAGTCAAAGCTAAGGCAAGACTTTTTAGTGCCCAAATCAGAGATGATTACCTGAGGCAGAATGGAAGGGTTTGCAGTATTAGACCATGGTACCTGCAGGACTTCTCCACATAGAGTATGTTCATGCACACCAGAAACAGAGAGGATAATGTAGGTATCTATCCTTGGCTATCAGCTTAAGAAATTGTGGGTGCTGGCAGGACACTTGGTACAGAGTTTATTGGATTAATTGACCTAGACAGATTCAAGAAATCAGCCATCACAAACAATGCAATACCACGTCTACAGGGCTGAGGTGTGGAATAAACTCTGGAGTGAAGACCATGAGTTTAGAAGGAGTTGCAAAGTCTATGCTGCTACGAGTACATGAGGCTTAGATGAAAAAGGCTGTGCACAGCTGGTGTAAATTTGGGAAAAAACTTTTAGTTGAGCTGGGACACGTTATGGTCCCTGAGAGATGGATCCACTGCCTTGAACCACACAGTATTTTAAGCTGCTGGAAATGAGATCGGCAAGGCATCTGTCATATAATGGCTTACTATATTCTGTCCCACTGGCACTTTAGAAGTGTCCAGGACTAGAGAGCATAGCTTGAGAGAGAACTGGCTTGTGAGTTTCTGGTATCTCAAATCAGTTTCTTTGGTATGAAAATCACCCAGATAACTTGGTGATGGGTGAAAGAAACTCCCTATCAGTTCACTCTGATATCCTTCATATTTTCCTTCTGGAAAGGTGAACTGTTTTACAGAGGAGACTCTTATGTAAGGGAAGGGTCTACATAGTGCTCAGAAGTGCCAATCCTACTGAAACCAGATTTTTCAAAGCCAAAACTCATCAGATTGAAGAAAATACAGTAACATGAGGTCAGTTATGGGCCAGTAGAGACTGAAGGACAAGCTTTGATTTCAACTAGAAATGAAATTAAATTGCTAACAAAATAGAACCCTGTGAACTAATCAAGGCTTTTGCCAGTAAGAAATTTAGAAAAGTGCTTTTTTTTTCTATAAGCAATCAGCGATTCTATTTTTAATATTTCTTTTTTAAACTATTAAGAAATAAAAAAAAGTCTGGGATTCTGTCTTAACATTTTCTCTTGCAAGATGAAACTTTCTCTGACTGTAGCTTTGATACTTCCCTTTGCCTTGGGACCTTAGCTTAGAGATCCCATAGCAAACAACAGCATTCAGAATTACAGTCTAATAAAGAATGTGGGTGGAAGATATAAGACTAGAAAGTGTTGGAAGTGTAACATTGGCTTTTCAAATGTGGCTATAGAGTCTCTGGGGAAATAAGACTCTGTCTGAGTTTCCTGAGCTATTTTTTATGTAAAAGCTGGGGATATTCAAGTGTGCTTTTATGCTCTGTGAAAGTCATTTGCAGGTTAGCTGACTGCTGAAACCAAGCTTGAAAATACCAGGCAGCTAAATATGTCAGCATTTTCAGATGCTTAGAGATACAGCTGTCTATACATTGCCTTGCTGTTGACATTGGAAGGCCCAGATTCTCCAAGCTGATAAAGCAGTATAGCTCCTTTGAATTCAGTAGCAGACTCATTTGTCCTCTGCAGATCTGCTTTATTACTAGGTCAGACTTGAAGCAAGTTGGAACATTTGAACTTTGTAGAAACACAGGTTCATCTTGAAGATGCTGAGTGGAAGGGTGAGGTCAATGGCTACAAGTTGCATCAAGGAAAATTATTATTACATAATAGGAAACAAATGTTTTCATCATGAAGGTAGTCTGATGTGGGCCTGGAGAATCTGCGAAGTGTCAGTCCTTGGAGATGTTCTAAACTTGACTTGACAAAGGCCTAAACAACCTGATTTGGTCCTGCTTAGATTTGGGGTTGGACAAGATGGCCTCCAGAGGTCTCATCCAACTTAATTTTTAATGTGATCTCTGACCTACAAATATCCACATGAAGTAAAGGCAGCCCATCATTCCTTCCCCAAAAAGAAAGGGAGTTTAAGGCCTTAATACTATGCACAGCTCAAAGAGTCTGATTTGCAATTGCTTATATACACAGTTTTAGCTTAACATACTATGTTCTTATTTTCACTGTCATCTGTAACAGTCTCAAGATATTAGAAGTATGAACAAATCAGTACTGAATACTAATGCTTGTAAATGTTCATTAACATTTACAGTTTGTTAAATAAAAGTTGTGCAGCTGCAACAGTGCCATACTTGGGGCAAATTTCTTCTGGGCAAATACCCTACGGTACACCTTGCACTGCTGTTTCTCAGCTGCCCTGCATACCTGAACCAGTTAGAAAAATGCTACTACAGGGACATCTCTGCAACTGCATCCCCCCTTTACACCTACCCCCTTAGCAGGCTAAGACTGTATCAAGCCTACTTGGTCTCATTACACGGATGCATACACTGGATGGATAAGGAATTAAAAACCCAGGAGAAAGGCTGGAAGTCAGTGCTGGCACATATTTGCTTTGGAGTAGGTAATCTAGGTAGATGAAAACTGGTTGAATCAGTTTATCTTGCTGCAATCCTCTTTGTCATTTCTGGACAGGCACCCTCTCACAGTATGCGATAAACAGATCCAAAGATTTTGCTTCTTCTTTGACAAGGAGAAAGTGGTTACATAAGCAAGCAAGTGGCTTTAGCTACATAGCCACAGAAATACATTTCTGTCTCTGTAACAAAGTTGACTGTATCACTTGTTTCCCAGAAATAAGCACAGGTGTGTCGAAAAAGAGCCTCATTATATCTCATTAAGTTCTATTTTCTGTTTTTTGCCTTTTTTTTCTCTTTCTCTCTTCTTTGCAATTCACATATATGAGCCTCCCAGCCAGTTCCTTCTTGCAGCTTTCTGAACATGGTTCTCTTGTGGTGACATTCTACCCATGGCAGACAGCCCCATAGAAAAAAAACATGGTTGCAACTCTATCAAAGAGTTATTACACAGTGCTGGTGGCATCAGGACAGAATGTGGTTGTCAGTGTACAGACATGTGCCTATGGCAGTCCCTCTCCTAGTTAAAGAGGTGGCTCACGGCTTTCAAAAGAGCTTGTGCTGCAATATTTAGGTAGAAGTACTGTGGTATGGCTAATCTTTATTATTTTCAGCCTTTTTTGAGAAGGACTGGCATAGCCAGCAAGACTGATCTTAATTGGATAGGTACAATGTGCTCCAGATAAAACCTCCTGCTAGTGAGATGCAGCATTTAGCATCCAGCTGCTCACTGCTCAGGCATTGCCAGAGTTAAGATGGAGAAACACAGCTTGAACTTTGAGAGTCTTGACTTCTTCCCTTCAGTCCACAACTCCTTCACAGAGAGTTGCTTCCATCCTGGTGCTGAGCGCAGTGCCTTAATCACCTGACAGCAAGACTGAAATGCAGAGAGGTACAAACTTCAGGTGGTGTGAGCAGAAATGCTAAAAATATCAGTCTAGAAGCCTGTTTAGACAAGCTGTACGGTGGTGGCCAAGGGGAGTTTTTTAGTCTGCTTGTCAGAAGTGTTGGCAAGGAGTAGATGGTATGTATGAAACCATTCATGCGAAGAGTTTGCTGTGGAGGATTGTGCTCACCATCAACCTGAGCCCCTGGTGAATTTAACCTTTCTCATCTGCCAGCAAACTGATGACGGTGTTTACAAGTGCTGCTGCCTGAGGTGGTGTTGTGCATAACTCTGGCATAGCCATTGTTCAGCAGAATATCTCAAAGATGAAGCATGCAGGCCATGGTTTGAGGGGCCTCAACTGACAGAGGGGTGTGTTGGTTTCCATCACCTGATATCACAGTATCATAGAATCATTAAAGTTGGAAAAGACCTCTTAGATCATTGAGTCCAACCATCAGGTCTGTACCTCGGCTAAAGAGCCTGCACCTTTATGAACTCCTTCAGGCCAAAGTAGATTTTGGGTAGATACATGTGTAGGTTCCCCATTCAGCTAAATCTCAAGCTTGACTTTCAGTGAATGTTTAGCCATAGTCAAACTTCACCTTAAAAGCAGTGGCCAGCCTAAATTGATAATGGTTCTTAGCAAGGAAAACAGGTTCCCCACCACTCTCTCCACACTCTCTGGTCCAAGAGCTTTGTGATAAACCAGCCATTTGCCCAGGGAGAAAGCTGAGTTTATTGCAGGTTGCTCAAATAGTATGTTTTCTTCTTTATTCCTGCTCTTTGTACCTTTTTGTACCTGCAAACATCTAGACATCAATCAGGCATGCTTATTCATATCCCTGCCTCAGAGTCTGTGCTCCCTCCAAGAAAGCATAACTCTATCATTATTTTGGTATATACTTTCTGCTCTTTCCCCTTTAAGCACAAAGGGCTTGCTAATACAGTAAGTAAAATCCTGTCCTCAATTTCAAAGAACAGTAATTAAAAGTACCATATCCCAGGGATGCAATGAAAAGTTCTAGGACAATTTAAGACAAGTCAGTAAGTACTCATTAAGACCTTTGAAATAAACTAATCAAGATGTGCCATCAACTTCACAAGTGGTCACATTCCACAAATTTAACTTGCAGGACCAAATTAACCTATGAGTCCTGTGTAATGTAACCTTTGGATCCAAAATTCCCAGGAAAGAAGGGGCTGCTTGAGGAAAACATTGAATGCTAACATTTGTTTTAACTAAACAAAAACCTAAACCCAAAACTCATTAAGAACGAACACAAATGAAATTTATGATAGTCCCCCAACTGCTGTCAGCTTTGCTTTATTCAGTGCTTACTTGTGTCAGTGAGACTTCTATGTGAATGGAGTTTGAATGGTGAGAGTACAGGGTTCAGGTTTTGTGCCCTTCATTTAAT
This sequence comes from Sclerurus mexicanus, assembly GCA_013396755.1. Taxonomy (NCBI): domain Eukaryota; kingdom Metazoa; phylum Chordata; class Aves; order Passeriformes; family Furnariidae; genus Sclerurus; species Sclerurus mexicanus. The sequence continues at coordinate 1,310,580 of VWZF01005843.1, read as the reverse complement.
ATCCAGGATGTCATTATAAACAGTTTTCAAAGAGGAAGAAAAAAAGGACCAGCCTTCAACAATAACTCCGGTAAACCCACCAAAACAAGGTCAGTGGTCTGAGGCATTTCCAAATGTATATGGAGGAACACTGAACCTCAGAGACACAGAGCTGCAGGGACTGTTCACATAGATAAACAAAAGGTGGGTAAGAAAGCTAATGGCAGCCAAATTATATATATAGGCATTTATTTTTTTTCTCCCACTTTTCATTTAGAATGTGTCCTTTTGTTCTGCAGGACAATGGGATGCTTGTGCCCTTTCTTGCAGTCCCAGTGGTGTATTCTGGGCAGCTGATATTTATCTGGGATTGTGTTTATACAGTGCTTCGTTGTCTCTTGGGTGTTTCAAAAATGCATTAAGATAAGTCAGCATATTGGGGGAAAGACTGTTCTGCAATAGATAAACCATGCCGTTTCACAGGGGTACATGGATTTGACCATATTGTCCACAAGTGAACAGTACAAGTGAATTTATGACTTCAGAGAAAACATAAACTCTAAGCTAAAGATGTCTGCAACTGGCATCAGTACAGGGGGGACATGATTTACACTGGAATTTCTCCAGAACTGAGATTATCTCTATACTTTCCATTGTCTTTATGATAATTACTACCAGAATTTGTCAATATGCTTTGGGATCACAGATGTTATCACAATAATAAAACAATTAGATTATTAAAAAGATCCCTGAGCTCCCAGTCAGCATTGTGCAGAAGATTTCTGCTATGGAAATATTTGGGTGATGTTGACTCATTATGGCAGCCTCCTTTACAGTGAGTAATGACCCTGGACCACCTGGCGTTCACAGCCTGAGCCCCTCAGTTGCTGGTGGAATTAGGAGCCAGCTCTGTGCACACTCACCCACTGTCTTTGGATGTAAATATTTACAGTGCACACACACACAAATGTATACAATCAATATGTGTAAAAGACATTTCAAAATAATTGCCCATGAGGAAAATAACTAGGCTGGGATCTTGTACATGGCATTCTCCATCAGGAGCTGCTGCAGGCCGGGCGGGTGCATGGGTATGTTACCCTCTCAGGCTCCAGTGCTCGACTCTAGTGAACTGGTCAAGTCCTGAGGACATCAGACAGAACAGAGAGAAGTAATTAAAAGGAAAGTTGGAGCTTGGAATTGGGGTGCTTACATGTTGTTGAGATTCTGAGTGACAGCCACGAGAGTTTGCCCTGCTTTGGCAGTGATGGTGGTTGCACATAGAAAAGTGGCTGCAATTACTCATCTCACAGAGAGCTGGCCTGAGCAGAGTCTGTACTGACAGCTCCAAAGTAAGGCCTCCCTTAGAATGATCTGCTTCTAAAACAGATTTTATCAATGCTGTTTCCCAAGAATCCAGGTTTTCCAAAAAGGTTCTGCTGAGCGTCTCACACAGAAAGCCACCCAGGTGAAAGCACCCAACACTGAGAACGAAGGCTCCCAAATTCAAAGGAGGGCTTAGCAAAACTAAATGCCACTGTCAGCATGTCTCTAGCATATGAGGGCTCTTCTCTTTTTTCGCTTACAATGCAGCCTCTAAGTTCAAAGTACAAGATGCATTGCTTCCTGCAAATGGTTTGTGATAAGAGCATAAATCTATTTAGCTTAAAATGACACTGCATTTCTAAACCGCTCAGTGGCAGAAGCCATTTTGTGGGAAAAGCAAATTTTTAGGAATAGTACATTGTTACAGAGTTTCCTGAAAATATGCTCCAAATTCATGCTCAGGGTGACAGTCAGGGTGGTCTTTCTGTCTCAGACCAGGGGGGCTACTGTCATAGCCTGCTCCTCACTTCTCTCATCCTATCCAAAAATACCAAAGCCCAGCCCTCCTGCCTCCAAGGTGATTGTATAGCATTCCTGATTTCTTCTGTTCCCTGAGAAACAAACAGAAGTGTATGCCTAGACAGAGCCCAGTGCTCTTCCTCACAAATTATGTAGGTGTTTTATATAGATAAAGGTAGGCTGAGAGAGGTGAGGGAGCACCCTACCAAGGGCTTCTGATGTCTTTTACATCAGAAAGGTTTCCTGCTGCTGAGGTTGGTGCCATTGCCCTGGCTGGTTGTAGGCATCCTTGGTGTGAGTGTGAGGGACATCCTAGGGACACCTTCATGGCATATGCTATGGGCATTTGGCACTGCCCAGGTGCCTTGTCAGAGGACCCGTAACCAATCTCTAGCTACAATTTCAGAAGCACATCTGAGGCACCCCAGAGTTGATAGGCTTGTAAAGAGAAGTTAGTTTGCTATTGGCTTGAGCTATGAGGATTACAGACTGCTTGCAGGGATTATGCAGTCTATTCCTGCAGGTGATACTGCTGACTTCATCTGGGAACAGTGACACCAGCCACAGCCAGGAGCAAGAAAAAAAGAGCCACCAGCATTTCCCCCCTAATGTAAAGTGGAAGAAGGAGTCTGAAGCTTAAGATGCTGGAACGGATTTTAAACCCAAGCCTCCAGCTCTCTGCTGAGAATGACACAGTGCATGAATGGGATCTGAAACATCATTGTTTGTGCACGGTGGGGAAAATGCCAATCCAGTGCTTTAGTATCCTCCCTCCTTCATCAGACAGTAATGACACAGTGCATGAATGGGATCTGAAACATCATTGTTTGTGCACGGTGGGGAAAATGCCAATCCAGTGCTTTAGTATCCTCCCTCCTTCATCAGACAGTAATGACACAGTGCATGAATGGGATCTGAAACATCATTGTTTGTGCACGGTGGGGAAAATGCCAATCCAGTGCTTTAGTATCCTCCCTCCTTCATCAGACAGTTTCTATCAAAGGCTCAGGAACTGTGGGAACCAGTAGCCTAGAAAATGGCAGATCATTAAACCTCTGCTTGGTTTCAAAACCCCACTGCCAGCAGGGAACAGATAGATTTTGTTTAAAATGCCTTTGAAATATAAGTTGTCATTGAAAGGGGCTGCTCATCTTGGCTCAGTTTTGTGCAGCTAATTACGTGCTTCCTCCCCTGCTTTACTGATGAGGCTGATACTGACCATGGTGCTGGTCAATGAGGCTAAGTACCAAGCTGGGACAGCCACCTCCCAGCTCTGCTGTGATCCTCACGGCTGGGGACTCCCTCACGTGTGAAATGCACTACTTTTATATTCAGAGGAACTCCGAGTGTCAGATACATACAGCCCTGCCTCTTCTGCAAGGAAGCAACATGATTTGCCCTGCTGTCATCAGCTGTGTGCAGCTTAAAGGGCAGAGGGAGGCTAAAATATCCAGTTATCATACAAGGCTTCTTCCTGCATCAAGACTGATGGCTGTCTTGTGCAGGAGGAGGAGGTGACAGCAGCTTGTCACAAGACTCATGGATACTTTAGCTGCAACAGCAGAAACAAGGCTTTTCTTTCGATTGTATTTCATAGAAAGAGTTGTTTCGCATGCCAGCTTGCAGGGTGTGGATCAAGGATGATGTGTGGATCTCCAGGAAGCCACCTGAGTAATCCTGTGTCTGTGGTCACATGAGCCCATTAGGAGTTTTCAATGGACCTAACAGAAACTCTTTTTTTTTTTTTTTTTTGTCTTTTTTCCCCCTGGTGCAAATAATAGCAAACTCTGAAGAAAACACCTTTGTGCTGCTACTGAAAACCTGTTTTCTAGAGTGCTGTTTGAAAATCTGTATTTACCTTTCCTCAAACTCAACTTACAGCAATTTTTACCACATGCTACTAATAAATTGCTGTCTGTCTGTTAGGAACTTGTCTTGTTCAGGTACCATGCATCCTGCTTCGCCTACAGTCTCTGTGCAACATATTGGAAAAGGATATTTGTATTGTCCAGTGCTTTGGCTAAGAGATAGACTGCTGTTTACCAGAGCTTATAACTAATTAAATTAGCATATCTACCAACATGGCCAGGCTTGAAAATTGTTCCTGACACATCCTTCCAGATCTATGGCACATCAACAGTTTGCCTGTGTGCATGCTGATGACCTCTCCATCACCCATACAGTGGGTCCAAGGTGTACAGAACATATTGAGCTGATTAGGCATATTCAGCAGCCTCTCTCCTCATGTTGTGCAATGCACATTTACCAGGAAATGGGCGTTGCACAACCCTGGCAGTGAGGCTGCCCAACTTGGTAACTGTGTAGATTGCCACCCCAAGCAGGAGGGCAATAAACACCCAAAGCAGTCCCTATCACTGATATTGGAAGGGCTGGCAGGCCTGAGCTAGATCTTCAGCTCAAAGGGTGGCTCTCTATGTTTTTGACGGCAAGACTGAAGAATCATCCCTGTGACTCATCTAGGAGCTATGACCATCTACTGTGACACAGTCAATGGAAACATTCGTGATGTCTGTTGCTAGATATTGCTATGTACATAATTGTAAGATAACAACTGTGGTTTTGGGTACTCTGGGAGAAAGTTTGGTTATAGAGGCACTCACCATGAAGCGGATGGTCCACTGGGAGGTCACATAGCTGATCTTCCTCATGTTTTCTTTTGCCTTCCAGGTGTTCATGTCCTGTGTCGTCACCCAGGAGGGACACTGGGCTTTCAGCAGGTCTTTTGCAGTGAGTTGCCTGCAGTCTCTTTGCTCTGGCCATGGGTGTAGCACGTGTGGTGGGGAGAAGCATTTTGGCTGAAGATAAGTCACGGTCTAACTGATTTCTGCTGCTGGAACCTGTGAAGGACACAACACGAGATAGCTTTGAATAAAGCAACCACACTTCAGTGCACCTTCTAGTTTGTGTGAAAAAAGTGGTCTAGATATTGTACCATTCAAACCTGATCATATTTAAAATGGCCTGAATCATTCTGTATTGTGCATCAGTGTCAAGATTACCCTATGCTGCAGGGACAGAATTCTGGTGAATTTGACCCCCAAAACTAGCCTGTTCTCTTTTTCCTTCCGCCTTGAAACTTTCAATAGTCCTTGTGGGATATTTTTAAAAAAGGACTGTATAAATGAGCAGACACGACCAAATGATCAAGAAATTTCAGTTTCTCTGTCAATATCCAAATTAGTGGTTGCCTTTTCTGAAGAACCCAGAAGTACAGTAAATATGGAGCTGCTCTGAAAATCTATCAGCAAGATCACCGTGGATTTTTCTGGATTCCAAATACTTTTAAAAATCTGGTCCTTTCTGAAATGTCCATGTAGGCACATCTACCCTATAGGAAAATGGGCCAATGAATAGGCTAAACGTAAATGTCTTCCCTGATTCAGGTCCATCTATCCTTTCTTCTCCATCTGGGCTGCCTGCTGCTCTGATTTGGGCACTGGACAATTCTAAAGCCAGCCTTTGCCCAGGATGTCAACATTTCCATCTGTCTTTGTGATAGGTAACACTGGTGATATCTGGGAAGGTACTGACAGCCAACTCATCTTCATGAAAACACCTGGACACTTGTTGACAGGGCAAACAAGAGAAGTGCATATTGGCCCATTTTTGTGAAGTGCAGCTGTAATGTTAGCTTAGATTTGAGTACTAACATTATAAACAATCTCTAAGGTAACCTCAGTAGTAAACAGTGATGACATGTGCTAGGACACCTGACCCCGAGTGCTTAGGAAAGTGGTCACAGAAGCCACAATCTTTCTTTATCCACAGTGTTGCCTTATTACTAACAGCATTACCTCACTGGGTAGCAGGGGCATCAAATAGGTCTTCCAGATTAGTTTTCTGCCCTCATGAATGTAGTATGAGTTCTTACTCTTCCTTATAAATGTAAACAAAGACCTTGCAAAGCCATGCATTGAAATGTAACATGCTGGGAAGCTTCATGGTTCAAGGTACTGGCTATCTGTGGCTGTTAGCATCCCAAGAGAGGATTACCAAATATTCCTGCTCCCCACCACCCCTTCTTTTCTATATTAAAGCCTTGCCATAAACCCCAATGCTGAATGCTTCATGTGCTGCCTTTGGTAGTTGCAAACAAGGCTTAGGCTTGAGACAAGACAAATGTGTCTATGCTGCTTTAATGGCAAACCTAGAATTTGCTCTAGTTTTCCTCTATGCCTGGATTTCTTTGCTTGGAGAGGCAGAGGAAGAGATAACACATAAACGTAATGCACTTATTGGAGAATTTAGGTTTCATGGTTTGCATAACCCCGAAGCAAATGTGACAGTACAAGTTTGTCCGCTATTACTGCCAAAGAACATAAAAATCTTAATGCTATAATGGTCTGCACTCCTGAGCAGTCACCCACATCTATGCTCTGGGGTTTGCAGCACTTGTGGCTGGTCCCTTCTCCCCTCTCAAATCTAAATGGCAGCAGATGTGAACCACTACCGGTAGTTCTGAAAGGAATTTCACTTTTTAATATACACTTTACGTGTATATTTTATATATATATGTTGTCATATCTGGCATTGGCAAAGCATTTAACTTTTTAGACTTGTCACAATTTTAATTTCTGAAAAAATAACAAGTTCTATTTGTAACCAGCTTTGGAGCAATATTATTATAACATCTGATTCGGCCCTCAGTAAAAGCCCACACAATAGAAATTTTATAGAGGGTTGACACTGACAGGAAGAAAACAAAGTTATAAGAGCTCTAAAAATTGACCAAAGCTTCATGCAAATAAAGGATGATTGTTCAAATGTTATCTATTCAATTTATCACCAATCTTTGAGTAATCTTCTGAACACAATCACATGTGTCCAGTCATGCAGACCTTAAAAACCTGGTATGAGGTCCACCTCTATGTTTGAGGCATATTGTGCAAAATGGAACTCATTTAATTCCTTTAGTATCAAAAAACTTTGAGTTTTCTGGTGAGAAAACAGGTGAGGTTTTGAATAATATTTGTGGGATAAAGGACAAGCATAGACCTAGGAGTGGTCACTAGCATGGATCTGGGGTTTAAATTATTTGCTCAGGAACTCAGAACATATCAGTGTTGGCATAGGTTCTTAGCCCAGGATTTCTATCTCGGTCCCCCTTCTCTAAATTAAGGACTACTTGCTGTCCTTTGCTAGATGTGATGCTGTGAAAATTAGTATGTTACAGAATTGATGATGCTTATATCCTACAGTAATGAAAAATGTGAGGGTACCCAAGCAAGGTGCTCTTATGTGGAGTTATTAAAGCTTTCTAAGAATGACATTAGCATTTTCTAAATTACAGAAGACTTTTCATGTCTTCATTCTTCATATACAACTTTCCTCCCCAAAATTTTTCTCTGAGATGCTCACATACCCCAGTGAGAGAGGTAAGAGCACAACTTATGTATGAACATGGATAGAGTAATTACAGACTGAAGTAGAGGGAACAGGGAGAAAATGGAAGACAGTCCTAGGCAGATGGGAAAATACCAATGTCTCTGTGAATTGGTGAAAAGGAGTTGGATAATCTATTGTTTGAGGTCAAGGAGTAAATTAGAGTGGCATGAACCTTAAAGAAAGGCTGAATAAATCACGGAAGTTTTCTGGAGGATAAATTGACAGTAGATACCACTGAGTTTAAGGTATAAAGCTGAGAGGAGCCCTAAGGTCTAAAAGTTTGCATCGCAACCTTCTCTGATGCTTGTTTTCCTGAACAAGGAAGGAAAGTGTCTGAAGTGGTAGCTCTTTAGGCAGGGAGCTCTGAAAAATACCTATGAACTGGCATGGGGTAAATCTTTCTCCAGGGAATTTAGTTTTCTTTTATTTGGTTGTTTTTTTCCCAGGGATGGCAATAACATTTCAGCCTAGCATAACATGAGGTATTTGTTACAGTCCCACACAGAAATGACTTTGACTTGTGGCTCAAAATGGTCTTTTTGGCTTGACTTTCAGTTGCATAAAAAGGAATGGAAAATTTCAGGCAAGATAGTAGGGTTTAACTTTGAAAGCAGTTGGTTATGACGTAAATTCCATTTAAGCTTTGTTGTGTAATCACTGGATAGAGACAGACCTGTGGAAGCATAAGGGTTATGATTTTAGGGTTTTACTAAGGCTGTGAACAGGGAAGACTCTATCACAGAGAAGTGCAAGCATCTTTGTATTGTGCTATTTTTCTCATCTACAGATTTTTTCTCTTCTACACATTTTTTTCTTTTTCAGGTATGTCAGGTGTATGTTTTTCCTCATAATAGGTGGGGTAAATTAGTGATATTGACCAGGTGATATCTGTTCAGTTAGATTGCTTCAGCTTGTTTCCTCTTTCATGATAAAGTTGGGTGGAGTGTTGCTAAAAGTGAACAATCACCATACTGACATTTGTGTGTAAAGAAGTAGTTGTATTCCTATTAATTTGCTTATCTTTAACATAATGAAGCATAATACAGGCAGGATGGCAAAATTACTGTTCTGTTATTGCTCTTATTATTAATTTGTCAGGTGTAACACTCCTATCCCAAGCTCTACCTGACTTGATAAAAGACCTTCAGTTGGCAAAACCTCACTGGCAGAAATCAGGAGAGTAATGAACAATCATTTCAGATGTACTTTTAAGTAAATTGAAATCAGGTTCCAAGAAACTTCAGAAGAATGATTTTTTTTTTCTGAAATAGGCCTGATGTTCTTCTCTGTTTTAAATTAAAGAGTTGACACTAAGAAGGAGATCAGCCCTTGCTGGGTGTTTGTGTCCCTTGCAAAGGCCATGGTTACCCTTTCTAGGCATTGTGACAAAAGGATGAGAGAAACAGCACAGACTGCATACTAAAATATCTCCTTGCTCATTATTTGTTTTTCAACTTGGTAAGTCTTTCAAAGATTTCAATAAGCTTCAACAACTGGAGCTCCAGGTCATCTAGAAATTGTGCTTGTGCACTGAACTCCCCAATGGCAAATGCTGCAACTGGGAAGCCAAATGCCAGATTCTTCAGAGAAGACTGCACATTTTTTATTCCAAGTCCCACTGGAATTACACTCACAAAAACGTGTGAACTGAGGAGTCAGGCCCAAAAGTCTTCTATATATGATCAAGTCCTGCCCCAGCTTCCCCTGAAAGGCTGGCACTTTGAATCACAACATTCTTTTTGTCTGAGACTCAAAGAATAATTTAAGTTAGAAGCAACTGCTAGTAGTCATCTGGTCCAGCACTCACGGGTCTTCTTGGGAAGCTCTGTCTATGCACCTCATTTAGAATCATAGATTGGAAAAGACCTCTAAGATCATTGAGTCCAAACATTAGACCATCAAGTCCAGCCATTTCTGACATTCTGCATTTCCTGTCCTGGTAGGACACCCATCCCCTCAGCTCATAATGGCTAGATTTAGAATTCAGGTGTGATCTTGGTACTTAAACTGTCTACATCAGATATTTGTCTGGCCTCGGTATTTAACTTACAGTAGCCACGAGTATGTATGTAGTGCCATATGGGAATCATATGCCATATGGATCTTCCTTCCTCTCATACGAATCATAGCTTTGCTCAGATACATACCCCATGGGATGTGAGAAAAGTTCTTAAAATCCATAGTAAGATATAACTCAGCCCTGACCTTTAGTATTTCCTTCTTTCCTGCAGCTGAACTGAAATGAGAAAGCAACTGGATTTGTGTCCCATCCCGGAATTTCTAACAAGTTCCCTAGCTCATTTCAGTTCCCTGACCTTGGCCAGCACTGAGCCATGTCAGATATGGCTGACTATTTACACAACTTGTTTAATGCCAGCTTTATATGGCATGAAGTTAAAGGACATTGATGAAATACAGCAATTATCCCAAGATGTACAGTATAGGGTATTGCACTTCTGAAATAAATAAAACTTATCTGAATACATCACTGTTCTGCTCAGGCAGCAAAGGGTAATAAGCTTAGGTATCTCTTTGGTGTTAATAAGAAACAAACAGTGAAAAAGTTTCTTTTTCATTCTCTTTTTTAAACACCCTTGATCAATTGCAAAAGCAAACTATAATAACGATTTTGAAGATTTCCATAGCTTTCCTGGTTTTCCACCTCCAGTAACAGTTAAGTGAATCTTCACGTGTATTTCCTATTTTCATTAGTAAACACTTTACAATGTCTTAAGTATTTTAATCCAACTTTCCTTTCTAGGGCAGAGAAGAGTCACTATATTCTCTTGATACAGCTACAGTCTCTCTTTGGCTAGATGATGAAGCAAAGTCAAATGCAGGGCCTGGTGGTTCTGCCTGTATTGCTTTCCAGGTGAAAAACTGGCTGTATGCTCAGGTGGAGCAATTTGGGATGAGGCTGCACTGACACTCAGTAATGCAATCCTAGGAGCCCACCACGTCCTGCATACAGATTTGACAGACCTTGTGCTTGGAGTGGTGTGCTTAGCCAAGGCATGCAGTGAAACTGGGCTTCAACATATTGATTGTGAAACAGACAAGATAAAAAGGTCCTGTCTCTGATGTGCTTGTCTGTTCCCAGAGAAGAGTCTCATGTAGTTAATATACAGTTCTATGGCCCACATTATGAACAAGCACTGAATTAATTTTCAGTGGTGTTATCTGTCTCACTTTGGATCCAGAGGCACAAAGTGACTGGCATGGGCCCTCAGGAAAAGACTTTCAGCTCACAAAAACTCACTCCCAGAGCTCACACCAACATTTCTTCCCCTTTAAAATGTGCCACCTGAGCTCTTTCAACACACAAGCCCCACTGTATTTGCCCCAGCATCAGCTTGTGCTTGTCCACCCCTACAAACTACCAAGATCTTGCTTGTTTCAAAACCAGTTGTCCAGTTCCAGTCTGCAAAGGCAGCTCTAGGAAAACTCTAAATGCTGGAGTTTCCCAATAGTACCATGGGTGAAACAGCCCTGGCCTTCAACAACTTTGTCTATCTTTGAAACAGCTCTTTCTTTGAGCAGGAGGCTGCACCTCCGGATGAGCTCCAGAGGTCCCATCCAACCTCTATTATCCTATGGTTCTGTGAAAAATCAGCAGCATGCTATCCCTTTTTCCCATACACAGGTTTCCATGGAAAGCTGCAGCTACTGGCACAAAGGCAGCAGTTGTATACTCAGCCCCAATGTTGGGACTCACCCAGCTGTGAGATGTGTGGTGGGCTGAGTGTCCCACAGTCAAGAGACAAGTCTGTATAGTGTATGTGAAGTTATTCTGTGTCAGAGATGAACAAAAATGTGCAAATCTTGTGCAAAGCATGGCTGAGAGGCAGTGTTAGTAGGCTCCAGTCCAACTGGTGACTAATGTTACACTAGTGAGTCTTGTTTGCTTTCCAGTCCAGATCCAGTTTGGACATAAAAGGAGATGAAACTATGCAAAGAAGCCCTGGTTACTTGGACTGCCAGGTTTTTGGAAAAGATTCTCTCCTTTACTAATGGGTGGTTCATCCAGTGTCCTGGGAAATGCGGTTCTGACCCATGAAAGGTTCTCCCTATATTACAAAAAATAAAGTGTAGCATTAACCTTTATTGAAAGAGAGGTGAGTAAAATTTTCTGTCAAAACTACAAGTCATTTTTCATTTAAGTGGATGTGTTTGTGTACATAAAACATCTCCTTTTCATGGAAGAGGTAGGTTAAAAAAGAAGAAGAAATGTTAAATCCAGAAAATGTTTGGCATTGGTCTTTTTTTAAGGACAAAAAGAGACAATTTCTGTGAAATTCATTTGAGGCTAAAGTAACTAAACTGAGAAAACTGAAGTCAAAAAGGCTAATACACTTGCTGCTTTGCTAAGATCAAAGTCATGAAAGTTTTCTACTAGCTGCTTTTATTTAGTTCGTGAAAGAACCTAGTGTCCATGATGATAAGCAGAAATGATTAAACATATATGCTTTCTCTTTTCTTGTTCCAGCAATTGAGTTCTAACACTTCTTAGCTACCATTACCCTTACAGACCATTTCTCCTGCTTGAGGGTGAGTGGTTGGATTTATCAGAAAAGGGTGCTGATATGAGATTTGGCTGTAATTCCAGACAACAGTCAACTCTTGATTTAAGTGAAACTCCAAAAATTTCATTAAGTTTCAGCAGTTTTAGGCTAGCTTCCTGAGTTTGAATACTTGTTCTTCCTTATGACAGACATTTATTTGTCCATTTTTTTTGCTAACATGAGTATTATTTTTTAAAGGGAAAGACATCAGGCTGTTGTATTTGTTTACAACAAGCACTTCTGACTGAAGAGAGCTGCTTGCAATAACTGTTCAGGTTGCATATTCACCTCTCCAATGACACTGGGGTTTCACAACATACAAAACCCCAGACCCAGTCTACTGTGAGGTTGTAAGCAAATTATTTCTTAAATATTACTTCTGTATATATAATGAATGATTTGTACCTGATTAGGGAAATCACAGATTCCTACAAAAACTAAAGAATAAAAATTCTACGTAATCAGCCCTACAGGCTAAAAAGAAAGAAGCATTTTCATTACATGTTAAAACTGGTACTTACCAAAGGCCATTGGTGACCCTGGTTTTAGGGACGGAGGTCTCTCAGCGTAGTTACTTCTGTTCCTGGTTTCACTGCTTAGGGCAGTGCTGGCAGAAGGTTTCTTTAAGATTTCCTCAATGGAGAAGGACAAGCTGGGCTTCCTCTGTCCAGCACATGCTGGGGGGTCCATCATATTCCTGCCAAAGTGGCCGTGGGGCAGAGAGCCCTCTCCTGCTCTCCTGATTCTCAGAGCACTCCGAGGAGCATGCAGCTGGGATGGTGTGCGTCTCTCCCCACCCATGCCCGGATGACCTGCTGGAGCTCTGGGAGGAGAAACAAAGGCTACCCACAAGTAAGCACACACGCCTGCTCCTCTGTGTTAATCAGCCTGGAACCAAGACCTGCACTCCCATGTCTGGGGAAGACAGCATTAGAAGTGGGGGTTAAAGTCTTAAGAACCCCACCCACTGCCAAGCACCCCCCTGCTGCTCAGGTTTACAGAGCTCTGAACAATTGCATGGCTATCCCAGGAGGAAGTGTGCTGCTTGCAGATCCAGGTGAAAAATGCCCTGGCAAGCATAGCTTCTTGTTGGTAAATACTGTCTATGGGGCAATTGTCTTCCTTTTCTGCTTTCAGGCTGAAACCCGTGAAAAGCCCACTAGATTTGTACCATGATGAAGTTAAGAAATAATTGGCTGGACAAATACTTTGTCCCTTGTGCCATCTACTAGTAAGAGATAACCTGTAAATTTCTCTTGCCCACCAGGAGGTGTCACGTATGAACATCTCACTGAGCAGCAGTTCCCAGGTTATTCTTCAGCCATCCCTCCCAGACATCAACTTTGGTTCAGATTCTCTTTTCTCTTACTTTGGAAACCCTTTGAACTTTTCAAGCAGGTGCTTTTCAAACATAATTCCATTTTATCAGTCACAAAAGAAATAAATGGCCTTTATAACATGTGTAGTAATAGGAATTAGTGCTCTGTACCCCCCACCTATACAGATAAAACATTATTTTCTTTCCATTCTGAGCTATGAGGCAAGCCAGCTTGATAATTATCCCACCAGTTGCTCATGCCTCCCAATTAGGCATCCACTGCAGGGAGAGAAGATTTACTGGTTAATGTGGGTGAATACCAGTGATTCCTCTCTTGAGCCACTTCTATCTTCTGATTAATTTTTATTTCGAGAAGAATGTGTGGTTAGATACATTTCTGTTCTTTCCCTCTCTCCAGTGGCATTTTTTTGCCTTCTTCAGGGATTGCCCCTCACCTTTTAAATTGCTGAAGTTGTTTCTCCCTCTCCTGCTGGTTCTCCTCTGCACCTTCCTTATCAGGCTTTTATAATTGTATTGGTAGTCCCTGCTTTATTTGTCCAGTGAACTGACAATTCTTGAGCTGATATCCCATCATATGACCTTTTCATGGAGCAGAGACCAAAATTACTGTGTAACCAGGGGGCAATAAACCACACCTGATAAGATGAAAGGCTTTCGGCTTTTTCCAGATTCTAGATACTGGAAAAACGGTGGGGGTAGTGGGGAAAGAACAATGGAAGAGGTTAAAAATGGTTCAGCCAGTTGTGATGAAGAATATTTAATTATCTGACTTTATTAATCAAGCTTCTCTCCAGGCGACAGGGTAGACAAGCGAGCGTCTTTCACAATGATGACACACATGGGGTAGAGTAGGAAGCACTTTTCTTTGTTCCTTTTGCATCCCTCTGCCATTTCTATAAAGGAGGATCTTGTGCCTTCCTGGTTGTATGAGGTGGCAGCTGTTGTGTGAGTGCAAAAGGTCTTGTGGCCCTCTCCATTAAGCAGGGAACATCTTGTTTCAATCGATGCACCCAGAGGAATGCCTCTTTGGCCAAGCTTTGTCCTCTCCAACTTTGCTGCTGTTGTCTGTAATCCTGGCTAGGCACACAGCAAGGGATGTCTTCCCCTTCTTTGCTTAGGCAGAATGAGAGAGTGGGTAATTTATGGGCTGAGAATAGGTGAGCACGCTATCTGTATGCAGAGGAAAGGGAAACAAAGGTGCTCTGAAACTGCACCCTGGATTAAAACTGCCTATTTAATAATAGGGTTCCCTTTTTTTCACTGTGATTCCTGATTTAAAACACATTAAACAGCACAATGAGAAGCCTGATGCATTCTTTTGCCAACGCCTTACTTCCCCTATTCTGTTTGGCTGAGGCACTCAAAAGGAAGCCACTCTTCTTGGTTTTACTGGCTTCCTATAGAGCAATGGCTTCAAAACTTACTTCCCAGATGTCTCGAGTTGAGAGTCCTTGACCCATATATTTAGTGTATATGAGAGTTTCTGAATCCCTGGTGTTTACTGTGCTACCTTTTACCTGAAAGTTTCAGGCACAGGAAAATCAGCTCTAGGGACCTCTGTTTTTAAGTCTCCCTGATGTTCATTTTTCCAAAGGTGCAGAAGTCAAGCCCATGGCTTTGTCTGCTTCAGTTGTTAAATGAAGCAAGACCGCATTTTCCTTCGCAGTGGAAAGCTTTGGCTTTGGTTTGTTATTAAAACTGATTTGTTCAAGGGGCTAATTTCCTGCTGCAGGGGGAGGAGGAGGAGAAGGATTTGACAGAAAAGTCTGATAGGTCCCTGCACTCTGCACAAGAGGACTCATATCTTTGGGTAAATTAGCTGGATAAATTATCCTAGAGACTCTCAGGACAAAAGATACACCTCTTATCCCTCCTTCTTTCCCCAGCTCCCCTTTAGCTGCCTTAAAACACACACTATTTTAAAAGTAAGAAATGTAGCCTTCTGTCAGAAATACATGTGCCTTCATGTTAAAAAAATTCTGAAGTAAAGAGACCTGAGAAAGGCAGACCCCAAGTTTTCACCTCAGTGAAATACTTTTATTCAATGGTCACATTGGCAACAAGTAGCGAGCAAAGCCTCCATATCCCCATATTCAGAGTGTATGCACTGCCTGTCTCCACTGCCACCAACTTGCTCTGGGCAGGCACCTGCTGAGACAATGCAGTAGTCCCATGTCACAAAATCAAATTGTGCATGTTTGTATAACTATTGTGTCTCAGTCTGCAACTTTAAACCTCCCTGCTGCTTGCAGCGACAGGTTGATTTTTTCTGTGTGTTTAAATTAGATGCTCACATGCAAATTTGCAACTTGAAAGCATCCTTGTGAAGGCTTTATTTTTGTTCTGTCTTATTATATTGGGGTTTTTTATTAAAACTGAAGGCAATGCCAACTGAGAAATATATTTTTCTTCTTCTATATGGGAAAGCAAAACAAGCACTAAAGTAGGAAACAGGATAAATAAGTGACAGCTCTTGAAAGGGGATTAGAAAGCAGCAGTGTAAGGATGCATAAATCCCATGTTTTGCATACAGAAGTTTCTCCAGGAAAAAAATACAGTTTTGATATCAAAATGTTTAAGTAGTACCAAAAGACTTGAACGTTTTAGTGTTTTTAATAAAAAAATAGAAAAATAGTGATAAATACTATTTCATTAACTAAAAGAAAAATTAAATACTGTCTTTAGAATGACTGCTAGTTCAGAATTTCTTTGCTTTGTATTATGTTAAAATAAAGATGAGCGGCAAAAAATAGATGCTTGAAATGCAAATGAACATTTTGCAAATTAAAATAGTTCATCTGACCCCCTTTTCCAAATGATTGAGTTGCTGAAATGTAACAAATTATTTATGTTCAAAACAAGAAATTATTTACTTTTAAATTACCAGAGAATGAAGAAGCTATTTTTCTGCCAAGTTCTAATATGATGGCTTTTGCAGGGTGGTTTGGGGATATTTTTATATTTCTGCTTGACCTGGAAATGCAGATGACTCTCATTTGTTACATTTATTGTGCTACCCGTCTAATTTAGTCTATAAATTCCTTGAGGCAGGAAACACATCTTCCTCTGGGATTGCTGAGCTCTGAAAGCAACTCTTTACAGCAGAAGGGAGCTGTCTAGAACAAAATCATGCCATGTTGATTTTCTCAGCTCATCCTCTCTGTGCCAAGCAAATCTAGAGGCCCACACAGCCTTTGAGATTTTTAAAATATGGAGTACTTTCAGAAGACAAAAAATCCTGGATGCATAGACTTGAAATCAACTTGGGATCAATATTTTGAAGTTTTATGTCCAGTGTTGTCTATTGCAAATAGGAAGAAGAATTGTGTTTACGCTGTCAGTCACAGAGCAGGACTGTTCCTGCCCCATTGTTCTCATCTCCTGGATAAAGACAATAACAGGATGATATTCCACACGGTGCCTCTGAAGCATCTCTTTTAAATCTCCCATCCTCAAATGTGACTCAGAGTCATAGCTGTCCAGTGTTTACGCACAGCATGGATGCTGAAGCTCACACCTCCTCTCCAAGGGCTTGTGCTCAGTCAGCTGTTCAGAGCGAGGCATTGAGCTCAGGCAGTCAGACACACCAGTGCACTGGCACTTGCCAGTGATGGTGCAGCTGCAAATTGCCCACAGCAGCTCTGGATCCTCGTGTCCTTGTAGACTGTCTTCCATCCTTTATGCCTTCCTGGACTCTAACAATTTCCCCAGTGACATCTGAGCTGCTCTGGTCTTCTCAAAGTTCAACAGCTGGCAGTGATCTAGCACAAAGCCCACACAGCCTGCTCCTGGAGTCCCTTTCACCTCAGATTTATTAGCCCTGTTGTCTCCACAGATTTCTCAACAAGCTCATAAGTTAGAAATATTAATAAAAGGGGCACTGTAGATTTAAACTGGTAACATTTATTATGATTTTATTATGGCACAGTAGTTATCAATTGACATTTAAAATGGTGTTATAATCCATCAAGGTGAAATGGACTCAGAAAAATATTTCTCCCGAGCCAAAAATAATAACAGCAGCAGGATTGCAGGAGAGGACGGACACAAACAGTTTGAGTGCAGGTCACTGATTTCATACTTGATGGTGTTTTTTAGCAACTTCACCCTCTGTTTAATCCATTCTTGTATTTCATAATGCTTCTTCTCTCCTGCTGGGCTCCTCACGCCCTTTGTAGAGGTTTTTCTATCAAAAATCTTTAGTTAATCCATGATAGGGAGCATTTTGCTTCGAACAGAGCAGGAGCTGGAAGTGCTGGAGAGATCAAAGGTTGTTCTTTTCATAACAATTCAGGCCTCTTGGAGCAGCAATTGCCATGGAGAACTGTCCAGTATGGCTATAAACTAGCTTTGATTCATCTGCTGTTTGGCTGATGGAAAGTCAAAAATAAAGAAGGAATGTGCTTAATGAGGTCCACACTTGCAAACAGGGAGAACAACAATTCTTTCCACAACTACTGAAGAAGGCTGCAGAGTTTACATGTACAGAAATAAAACCAATCCTCCAGGGAAAAAAAGGTGGGGAAAAGACCCAGGAATCAATAACAGGGTAAAACAGAAAGTCCATGACCTGTAGCTCATTATTTCAAATTGGTTGTAGTTTAGTAGCAAATAAATATCCATAGTGATGCATGAAAGTGAGCTTCCTGTGACCTGTAATGGTTCATCATCACCCAGATGTGGAGAAGGCACTCAATCCTCCTATGAATCACTAGTGCTATGCTAAACTGCTGCTGTTTTGTAGCGGTACCTGCAATTAAAGAATTAGGTCTGCACTGCATATTCTATTATGGAGAGAGAAATGTTCCAAACACCCCTCAGGACGCACTTCTCTCCCTGTATTTTCAAGAGAAAAGGCCTTAAGAAGTTTAGATTAATTATCTAAAAGTTAGATGCCTGGAGTACAGTACACACATCTCCCACACCCAAACTGAGCACGCAATGCACAGACTAGGATTGTGAGACTGACTTTTTTTTTTTCCTTTTTTTTGGTCCTCTGTTCTTAACCACATGTACACTGGACTGCTTTCTTTCAATGTGTGTATGTGAAAAAAAGGCACCGACAGACCACGTGAGCACAGCACTTAGGCAGAAGTCAGCAAGGTTTAGCTGACCATCAGTGCATTGGCTGTATGGGAAATGTTCATATTACACTAATGAGGTGGAACTGCCAGCTGTTGTCTCATTCATGACAACACTTGTCTAGAGTAATTCACTGCCTGGGTACAGGTTCATGGGAAGTAGCCTTCTCATGCTGGACAGATTTTGAGGTTTTAAGAGGTGCTCCCACATCAAACCAGAACAAAAAGTCAAAATACAAAGGAGTCAAAAAAGTTTTTTAGTTCATTAGCCTCAGCTCAATAAAAACATTTAATTTTGATTATAATAAAATGTTTTGTCTTGCTGTTGAACTTTCAATTATTTTTCCACCATAATTAATTTATTTTTAAATAAAACAGTAATCTCAAACAAGGAAAAATTACTTTTTAAACACTATTGGAACAACATGTTTCAATAATAATAAGAATTCTTTTTTGATTAACATTTTATGAATTTTTTCGTGAATCCAAACAACACCAGGCTGCTGGTGTGGTGCTCTGTGTGTGCAGAGCAAATGCACATGTTTGCCACTGACCCAGTTTCCTGGTTTCAGAGGTGCAACTGGAAAATCAGCTGTTTGCCAAAAGAACATTTAGGAAAAGTTGTATTATGTAGGTCTTTCCTAAAGCTTCTCACTGTCCTGATTAACAAGAGGCATAGTTAACTATCATATTATATTGTTAAACCCACTTTTTTCAAAGCCTTTTCCTCTGTTTCTGTAGCTATTTTTCTCAAATCCAGCAGTCCAGTCTGCAAAGTATCCTGGAAAACAGTTACTACACAGATAATTTATGTGGAAATAAAGAAACTCTAGACTGCATGTGTAAGGGGGGTTTTATTTGTCTGGGATGGTAACAGTGTGTACAAGTTTGCCTCTCTCTAAAATTGCTTTGATTTCCACAAGAAAAATGCATTACTGTACTATATAGCTCTGGACTGGCTCTGATACTCTGCATGGATTTTAACCAGTCAACACCTTTCGCACGACAGGCTTAGCAAACAGCTTTGTGAAGCAGTGCTTCAGTTACCACTAATTAATTCAGTGTTCAGGCTGGCAGAGCCAGCATTAGGGGATCACTGCTTGAACCATTTCTGCCTCTCAAAGCCAAGCAGGAGAGGGCAGCACGTCCTGAGGCATAGCACACCGGCGCTGAGACAGCACACGTGAGGAAGCAAAAATTGTCTTACATCCTCATCTTTAAGTCAAATCATCTCCATGAGAAAAAGATGTTACAGAATGAAAAGTGGTAGTCTTATCCATCTGAATTGCATGCAAAGATTCTCCTTCAGTTACTTGACATAGTAAAGCCCATGATTTACAAGCCAAGAACAACCTTGATTTTTTTCCACATATGGGTTTCTGCAGCTTTGCAGAGTGGGAAAGAACTCCAGGAATGGAATGGAATGCAATGCAATGCAATGGAACGGAACAGAACAGAACAGAATAGAATAGAACAGAATAGAATATTTTTGTTAGACGCAACCTACAATGACCATCTAGACCACATTCCTGGCCAATTCAGGGCCAACCAAGTTAAAGCCTGTTATTAAGGGCATTGTCCAAATGCCTCTTAAGCACTGCATCACTTCTCCAGGAAGCTTGTTCCATTGCTTAGCCACCCTCTTGGTGAAAAAATATTTCCTAATATCCAGTCTAAACCTCCCCTAGCTCAGCTTCGAATTATTTCCACATTGCCTAGCACTGGATACCAGGGAGAAGAGCTCAGCACCTTCCACTCCACTTCCCCTCCTCGGGAAACCATAAAAATCATACAGTTTCTATAAGGAAAGCCAGTAAATTAAAATCAGGTAAAGGTTGGTCACTAAAGCCCATTTTTCAGGTGACATTGTAGAAAGCACAAGAGAAGCTGAGAGTTTTTCTGTCTTCTTTAAACTTCAGTCTTCCCAGCACCTAGACATGTAGTTTTAAAGAAATTAGTCATGGGGAAAGTTACAATCATTCATGGTTTTTCTTGTCAAATACCCCAAACCCTACTTATCCCACAGAGTGAAGTGATCCTGATGCATCTTTCTGCCTCACAAGACCTTAGGTATTATTTCAGGATGAGCTGGAAAGACTTGTATTACTGAATTTCTCTGTAGGTCCTGAACAGGAATGACAGGAGGGCATGAAGGAGTGTCCTCAGCGCCATACAGAGCGAGTCTCAAGAGAAGAATAAACTCTTTGTTGACAGAGAAATGAAAGCAGTAGACAAAAAAAGTCTTGATAGCAGGAGAAGATTCTGGGCAGGAGCAAGATACATCAGCAGAGCAGACTCGAGATAATATCCTTGTAACCTGTCCTGTCAACACATCATCTTCGTCAGTGCTAAAATTCAGGTCAAACTACACAAAGAGAGAGTAAAAGATATTGCACTGTAGTAATTCATTAGTTCTGCTTACAAAACCTGGGGAAAATGTCACTTCCAAATTTAGACAACACATCAAAATTTCACCCTCTGCCAGGGACAGTCGTGTCAAGCTGGCCAGATGGCAGAATGGCAAAGCAAGCAAACAATCCACAGAGGCCCTGCAAAATCTTAGGAGAGCACAAGTTATCCATGTACAGGCTAGAGAAGGAAAAATATCACCTGCAGGCACACAAAGGAGAAATTCATCCACTTATTGAGGAGGTACTTACCTGGCAGCTCTTGCCTGGCAGAGCTCTTATATCTCCCAGGCTCCTTCCTTCCACTTTGGTAACATTGCAGTTTTCCTTGTCCTGTCCCTGGGGATCCTGAGAAAATGATGAAGTGCACAATATTCCTCGGCTTTCAGCATTTTGTTTTGTTTAATGGGTTCCATTGGGAACTCCTATTAATCCACTCTAGAGAGAAGAGTTTTTTGTTGTTATTGCTGCTGTTGTTGTTTGCCCCCTTTTGCCTGAGGCAGGTCATGAATTATACACCTGATGTTCTTCCTCAGTCCTGGACTTCCCTGTGATGTCCCACGGGGACCCATTAAGAGCTTCCTTGCTGCATCCCTCCAGAGAAAGACCAAGTGCTGAAATGGCAGAGGCAGGAGTAGAAAGAGGTTCTTGTGACCCAGGGAATTACAAAATCTTTGAAGGGGAGCAGCAAGTCACTATTAGGGTTTGGAAGGGGGCAGGACATCTCCAAATCTACAAAGTCACATGGGGTTCTGCTGGGGAATTGAGTTGCATACCAGAATAAATTGTCTGATTACAGGGCAAAAGCATTATTTGGGTGTTTTTCCTTCAGAAGTTGCTCTTTGAGTCATGGTACTTCCATCCATGTAGTGGCACAAGAACCCGGACTTCAGGGAAATGGACACTTCTGACCTGCAGCTGACTGCAGATCCTTCTGTGATCTAGCCCATGAACTACACACACTTGAGCCAAAATTTAGCTCCATCTGCTAAAGCTGCCTATGCCTTTGGGGCAATAAAACCCTAGTTTGGTTCCTCTGAGTGACATTTAACACAGCCACTTTCATGCATTTCAAATAAATTTCCTGCAAGAAGTGGTCTCATGTCCTTATAACCACAGAAACTTTAAATAAATTTCTGTATTTTCTGATGGGCCACTGACACAGGCTATGAAAACTGTTTGGACTACATGCAGTTGGGTGTTTTTATTTTTTCTCTCACAGTTTGTCATAAGAAACAACACTTTTGCAGTTGTGTGACAACCTGATCTCTCTTCAAGTGCCCTGCCTGCTTTTTATCCATAAAATTACATACCAGAAAGTCCATCTAAAGAACATTATTATCTGAGGCTGCAGAGTCAAGTACTGGAAAGCAAAGGCAATGCCAGACTTGAGATTGCTTCTGCTCTTACATTAAGAGGCAGGTACATTAGGACATACTAAAAGCTTTTATAGATGGTCAGACTCCTGCAGAAGATGAGGTGAACTGCCTCACAGGCAGAACTGATGAATTACCTGAAAAGTGACTCATTTGCATGAAGTCCTTCTTCCTCAGCTGTGGCCTCCAACCCTCTTCCCTGTGCTCATTTTGGTCCACTGTCTGTATCCTCTGCAAGTCCCAGTAGGCACTAAAACCATGATGGCTATGACACACACCATAGCACTCTGACACAGATGGAGAAGGAGGAGGCAGCAGATGAGGATTGCCTAGCTCAGACAACCTCTGATGGGGATGAAAGGGCATTTTTTCAGCTCAGAAAGCAAGAGATGAGGTCCACTAAATAGATAATCCCCCTCCCCTCTGTGGTTTATTCCTGGCTCATTCAATGTCCTCTGGTGATGAGCTGTCAGTCACTGGTGAGGCACTGAAAAGGGCTACAAAAGTAGTGTTATTTTCTGATCTATTAAATATTTCCAAAGAGTACTCTGAAGAGAAAATGAAAATTTACCCACACCACAGGTCAACATAGTGCAGAGCAGCTGAGCTGTGTATGGCCAAAGCAGGACACTGAGGAACCCCTTGCACAGCCAAAGGGAAATCTCATTGTGGGTTGGGGAGGGTTGTTAGGGGCAAATGATGCAGAGTCTGATGCATCCCTGCCTACACCAGTGGTAATATAATGGGACAGCTAGTTTCCTTTTTCACTGAGTACTGAATCTTATAATGGGACAGCTAGTTTCCTTTTTCACTGAGTACTGAATCTTATTTGCCATTTAGATTGCCAAAAATAAAACCAATTATCCGAAATATTCCGTTTAGTTGTCTTATTATGGGAGTAAGTTTTGGAAAAGGAGAACATTTTCAAATTGTCAGGGCTCTTTTTATGGAATCCATGATAGCTGAATTTTTAAAACTGAAAAATCCTTTCTATTTTCTTTATTTATTCAGGAAAAAAAAGAGGTCCTTGTAATTTCCTTTTAGTTTTACGTACAGCCCTTGCCTCTGCTGGACACTGACAGCAGATTCAAGCAGATGTTGCTCTATCCATGACATGCAGGTTGTCATTTCCAGCTTTCCTTCATGGCCAGGAGGGCTAAAAGCATTTCTTAATAAGGAAAACAAAAAATATCGTTAACATCAAAGCAGAGCTGGAGCCCCAGGCACATGCCTGTGCATTAATCTGTCCTGAGCATCATGTAGATTTGTTCCTCTGGATCTACAAAGGCAGGTACAGCCTTGTGCTTTATCCACAGGAACTTCCTTGCAGACTACATACTAATTGCTATTGTACTGGTGACATGCCTAGATGAATACACAAGACAGTCACTGCCGGCTTTGACAGAGTTTTTTTCTCTTAAATACTTTCTAAATTTTGTGTACATAATAGTACATTAATGGTAGAGGTGAGATGAGGTTAAGAATCAGCTTACTATTATTACCTATCACTTTCTATTTTAAAGAGTAAGTTTCTATTACTCCTTTGATAAAATGTGAAGAAAATGGAGTGCAAACTCACATTATTTTTACATCTCCAAATCTGTCGCATTTAAATCAGCGCTCAGTTATCAATATGTGTAATGTCACTTGACTAGCAATAGTGACATGGGAAGTATGTCTGGACCCCACTTCATATTCTGGCATTGGTTATTTAGAAATTGTATGACATAAACCCAAACTCTAGTGCCAAGTAGTTGGAATGCCGCATTCAAGCATCCTCCTGCTTATACCTGAAGACCTATGGTTTCACTTATACATTTAAAAAAATTTATGAGCCCAACTTGACTCCCATAAAAGTCAAATAAAAAGTTCCTTTGATTGAAATGGTGGTTGGATCAAGCTTGCGGCATGTCTGTGTTTTCTCATTAATACAAAGGTGTTAGAACTACCAAATGCATCTGAAATACTAATTTTCTGAGACTGTATTTTGAATTTGAGAGTTCTGAAGATGCACATGTTGGATTTGGGGCTTATAAAATATAATAGAAATATCACATTCCAGTAAAAATCCACCTCAGGCATAACAAGCTAAACTGCTAAATATTCAGTGGGCACCACCTTAATACATCACAGCTACACAGCAGTAAAAAAATCTCACACACACATAAACTCAGACTCATACATAGCCAAGGACTTTTTTTCTCTTGATAATGCTAGGTAGTACTGGTACAGATGGAATAACACAATTCACAGAAAGGATTAAGACAGCTGACACTGAATGCATTTGAACTACTGTGAAGGAGGATGCAGTAGGAAAAAGGACGCAGTAGAGGGACCATGTCAGTGCAGATATGTTCCAGCCAACATCCAACAGAAGCGATGTCCCTCTTGGGATGCTGCAGCACCATATTGATGTCCTCTTTGGATGTGAAAATAGCATAGTGGTTCATGTGGAGCATCTACAGGTTATTCTGCACAGTTAATATCCAGCCTGGATAATGGACATACAGAGCATCAAAAAGAGCTGCAGCATAATCTTTTTATCACCTGCTTCACCCTCAAAAAGGGCAGTCTCTGCCTTCCACAAAAATATTTTCACTAAGAACTTTTCACCATGTGTGACTCAGCTAATCAAATTCAGGATACTTCAATCCAAAGAGAGTGCAAGTGTCCTTAGTGTGTGGACCCTGCCAGACTCCACTTTTTTATAACAAAAACTAATCCAACTTGCATATTTCTTCTATTTGTAGCTGCAGTAGAGAGAAAGAGGGGAAAACAACATCTTAAATCTCATGTACAAGCTGGTTGCTTAACCTGGTTCATGCCTGCCCAATTTGCAGTTGCCTTTTAGTGCTAATGGTTAGCTTCTCCTCCCTATTGTGGAAACTATTGTTTCCACAGTGAATTGTTCATAAATCTTCCTGGTGACATTTTAGAAGAGAGTGTTTTAAAGACACAGAGAAAGAGAGAGAGTTTGCACAGGCTTGTGTCTGTGATGACGAAGCTGCGGTAAGCGCAGCTTGAGAGTGTTTTTATTTGCTTCCTGAGAGAGAAAGAGAATGGTAACAAGTAATTTTTTTTTTTTACAAAAACCCAAGCTGGATGGGGAATTGAGGAGTCGGTCCCAGCTAACTTCAGTCATTCTATGATTCTATGATACACTTAGCCACCCTTTGCATGACAAAACGCAACTAACAAATGGTCTATGTACTTTTTATGATCCATGCAGTCCAATTTCCTGACTGGAGTGCTGGCTGAGTGTGCTTGGACCACAGATCAAGTACTGGCCTTTGAGTGTACTGGAGACCTTTACATGTGGAGGAAATAAGGTTAATGCCCTTCCTGTATTCCTTGTATAGAAGGTTCACGACTGAGAAAAGTGCTAAGTTTTGGATCACACTACAGTGCAATGGGACCATTTGGAGAAACACAGACAAAAGGAGTGAAGCCATCTACAAATTGAGCTATGTCCCTGATTCATGTGTTGGTTGGCCTGGAATATTGATCAGGAGAGGTTTTTGCTTTTTGGCTTACAGTTGCAACTCTTACAAAGCTTTCTGATCAAGGTTGATTTAATGCCTCATTTGGCACCTGAAGTTTCACCCAAGCCAAATAGTACATGTGCTAGGTCAGAAGTAAAGTGAATGACTCCGTGTCTTGCACATCATGGCTGCTTTCAGCTTTGCAGTGGATCCTTTCCACTCCATGCAGTCCAAGCATGTGTTTTTTTGGACTAACAGCCTGCAGTCATAAGTAAAGGCTAGAAGTTGTGAGCTTGGAAACACGCTCCAATTTGATGGAATTTTCTACTACTGTTGATACTGTAGTCATATTATTCACTGATTTTGCATTGTGTGCTTGTTTAATTCTCCAAAATGTAGCTTCCAGCTGGACTTCTCGACGCACTAGACTGAGTTTGCAGCCCACCTCTACTTTAATACCAAAGAACTTCCTTGTGTTAGGAAGTATAGAAGAAAGGGACACTTCTCTGGTAAGATGGGAAGTATCCAATTAATGCAGTGATCTTACAAAAAAAAAGTTACAAAAATCTTTCATGTCTTCATGCTGTCCTTATTGGAATTGGGCTGTACTGAGATGAGCTAAACCATGCCTGTACTTTAAGCATTTGTATCTGAACTTCCTTTCAGGTGCATCAGTGCATGTTAGCACTATGCAGTTCAGAGATATACAGACTACTTTCAAACATGTTGGCTCCTTCAGGTAAAATTGTGCTGAACTTTGCTGTACTGCAATGCTGCTTCTAAGTCCTGTGGAACTATCTCAGCTAGCACAGACTCCCAAACAGGCTACTCAGTCCTGTTTTGTGGCACGAGCCTGCGGAAGAAGGGTTTTTTCACAGCACTGGCTTTTGCATGAACACACAGTGCTGCCCATTCTCAGTGCCATCTTTCTTAGCAAGTGAAGAATTAACTAGAAAGCTACTTCTTTCTCAGCGTTTCTGAGTCTGCAGTATACAGCACACAGGGTTGTTCTGCCAGCAGTCAGCAGCGTGCTAACAAAAGCAGTGAGCTCTGAGTTATGGGAGGCAAGTTCCCAGCTAAAATGTACTCCTCTGGCAGGGTCCTGGGCTCCCGGTTCGCTTGCTATACCTCTTCAAGCCCTTCAGGTAATTTTTATTCTTTCACCTCCCTTAGGAGCAGATATGAAAAGAACAGTAAACACGAATTTTAGGGAGTTTTTTTCCCCTGTAAAAGCATTCATCTCCCACTGTCGCTGGGACGCACACAAATTCCAGCGGGCTGTGACAGAGCACTGGCTTGGGAAGGACTGTGGCGGCGAGGGAATGAGTGATGGAGCGAGCAGGGATCCCGGAGCATGCGGGCCGGCCGCCGCCAGAGGGAGCCGTGCATTCCCGGTGGGATGGGGCACGCCAGCCGCGGTGCAGTGGGACCATCTTCCTACTGAGCAATATACATATAACTGGGCTGGCTGTGGGAAGGGGAGTTTTAGTATGGAAAGAAGGTTATGGATGGGCAAAAGTCCCTACGAGGAGCAGGGGAAACTCACACTGCCCAAGTATCCCTGAGATATTGGAGACTGTCAGTTTGGGGACCTTAGAAGGTAGGGGCAGTTCCACAGAGGAGAAGGGTTGTTGGCGTGGTCCCACAGGCACAGCATGCCTCTAAATACTCTCCTTGGAAAAGAGGTGAGTCGTGAATTGGCGTATCCAGCTGCTGACATCACATTATTTACAACAGTCAAAGCTAAAACTGTGAAGGCTTGAAGAAGGAGCTCAAGAAACTGAGTGATTGGGTAATAAAATGGCAGATGAAATTCAGTGTCAATAAATGTAAAGTAGTGCACATGTAGGAAAACAACCTTAACTGTACATTCATGGCGATGGACTCTAAATGAGCTATCACCACTCAGAAAACAGATTTGGGAATCATTACACGTAATTCTTCAAAAGCAATTAGCTCAAAGCTAGCAGTGGTTAAAAAGACAAATAGAATATTAGAAATTATTAGGAAAGAAATAGATAACATGAAAACATACTTTTTTGTTATCATGCAAATCAATGCTGGGCTCTCATCTTATATGCTATCTGCAGTTCTGGTCTTCTGGCATAATAAAAAAAGTAAGAAGTGTGGAAAATATAGAACTAGAAACTTCACAAAGAAAATGATAAGGCTCAGTGGAGGGAGGGAACTATTCATTAGACAGCTGGTGTAAAAGATAAGTTTTCAAGGGGCAACAACACTGGAAATAATTGTCACAGGAAATTTTGAAAGTCCACACAAAATTAAATTAAAACAATTAAATAAACTATTGGCATTAGGTGAAAAACAAGTTGTATTTTTGAGTGAGGTGGACACAACTACAAGCTCAGGCAATAACATACTTTCTAGCTGCTAGGAAAGCATGGGGATAGTCACTCTATCCCAGCCTTGCTTCTATTTATTTTATTTTATCTGTTGGGCTGCACAGACTTTTGCTTTTAACCATCAAGGCCATACTTATATCATTATCCTGATGATAAAGAAATACTTTGGTCCTAAGGAAAATCAATGTCAGAATTCATTGATTTCAAGAACAGGAAAATCACTTCTGCCTCTAGCTGGGTCATGTCTCACTGTGCGAGGTGTTGCATTGATTGAAGCAAGGACTGGAGCAAAACTGCAGGCACAGCATGAGCAGCTTATAACAGGTATCTTTGAGCTACCCAGAAAGTAGCAGTGACTACGAGTGGGATTCACTTCAACTAACTTCAGCTGATTTTGTGAACTGGGTGCTTGTTCTTCAGGCAACTGAGGTTCTTCTTCCTGTCACAGTGTGTCCATGGTACCAGTTTTGACAAACGAAACAAAAACAGAATACATACCACATTCCCAGGAAAAACAAATAAAACACCCCCCCCAAAAAAAACCAAAAACAACAACCAAACAAAACCCAACAACAAAAAAACTCCAAAGAAAAAAACAACCCAAAAAACTCCAACCAAAACATCTGGAGCATAAGTCATCTTGCCTGTTCTTCAGCACCTGAAATAGGAAATTTAAATAGTGTTTGGACAGCTTGAAGTAAAGACATGAGGTGAGGACTTAATTTCCCTGAGAAAAATAAATGTGATATGGTTTGTATCTGGAATGTAACAGAGCACCCATGCTTTTCAGGAGTCTCAGTGACAGAATGAGTAAGCAAAACCCAGAAACAATATTTGCATTTGAAGCATAAATATTTCTGTTTGGTGCAGGATTATTGAATAGGAATCCCACTTTAGATCATTAGTGAACTTTTGCGGAGCTGTAATTGCTTTATCTAGCCAGAGTTTAATCCCTTTCTATTGGAGAAAGACCTTCTGCCAGTGAGGAAACATCACTTCTCAAAACTGAGTCCTGACTACTGGAGTAAGTATGTCTTTGATTAATAGCAGGTAAAACCAAAACAGAATACTGCAGAAGGCAATACAGACAAAAGAATACTTTAAGCTGTATGCTTTAGAAAGGCAGGAAGGGGGGACTAGGCTTGGTGAAATCTTTTCCAGGGATATAAATTATCTCTCCTTTTTTTTTTTTTAAATTTACTTGTGTAACAGGTGATCTCCAGTTCTTCCCCTTGCACTGATTTTTTTTTTCTGTTTTCAAGAGAAAAGTTTAATGACTCAGAGACTTGAGCAGTAATGAAAACCTAGTATGTTTGTTCCAGAAATACTTTAAAAAATGGAAAACACCATTTCAAAATCCAGAAAATGTCATGGTTTAGGAACATCCCTCTCATTCTATTCAGATCTCAAGCCTTATATACCTTATTTTTAAAATGATCAATCACTAAAGTTTTTCCATAGAAAAGAATATGTATATACACTTATGCATGTATTTATAAGCAGGGAGAAAAATAAAGAGCTAATCATCTTTTCAGACGTGGGTATGTAGGACCTGCCAATCGGCTGGTTTTTTTGATAGACACAATTAATTCATATTAATTATCACGTATCACAGTGGTGCTTAGCAGCTGCCACTGAAATTGAAGCTCCCTTGTGCTGTCTCTGCACAAACTGGGGAAGAATCCTAGTCTTGAAACCATCAGAGCTTAATTAGATGAGAGAAGCCATGGCAAGAAACAGGAGATGTCTCCTCTCTTTAATTTCACTTAACTAGTCTCACAGTTTCTAAAGGAACATTTACTCAAAGAAGTGCTTGGTCAGAGATCCCTGACTTAGCTAATGTCTCAAATGCCCCAGGGCAGTACTGCGCAGAGACCCTAGAACAAGCCCCAGATCCAAAAAAGCCTCACAGGTGTGGGGCTGGACCTCTAGTGGAGCCCCTCCTGTGACTCAGACTGATGTGGGATTGTTGACAGACTGGTGTGGCTTCCATCTCCACAGCAAGTCTGTGGAGCACAGGGAGAACAGCCATCACTCATCTTGCCTTTAGTGACAAACACACCTAAAGTGGCATAGCTGAGGGCACACAGAGCAGCAATACTAGAATAAATTGCAGGCCTGCCTAAATCTTCTAAATGAAGACCTTCCATTCCAGCAAACCTTATTCACGAGTGTGGTCACATCTGATTTCATGCTATTAACTGTGAATGGCACATTGTCTCTAGAAGAAATTGTAGGTTTTTGCAATGTATGTTGGTTTTGGCTACACCTACTGTTTCAATACTGTTTCTGGGTACTGCCTTTTACTTGTCTAAAAAAAGAAAAAGAGTTGCCATTAGCACTCAGTGTTATTTCGATATGATGGTAAAGCGTGCATTAAAAATGCATAGGTAGGTTGGGTATTTAACATTCAGTTGGCATTCTGGCACAGTCTGAGGGCATGAACTGTAGCCAAGAATATATGGATTCTTAAAACTGTTTCCTGTGCTACATCTCAGCATCAGCCTGTCCATAAGTAATGAGAAGGATGATGTAAAATAATGGTATTGTTAAAATACTGTCACTTCTCCCTCCCCCCACATTTTTAAAAGAAATATATTGCAAAAAAATTCATAATGCACCTGGCCATCTTTCTCATGTCTTTCTTTCTTCCTCATCCTGATGGAATCAGCGCTCTATATTACTCCTTAGATTCAAGAGATTATGGCAATCTTCTCTGTTTTTTCATTAGCTGAGCTGATTCCATGCAAAAGCTGTTTAAGATTCATGAGTGATTTTGCCTCTGCAGCTGAAGGAAAAAAAAAAAGTTTTTCCAATATTCTACTCTGACCAGGAGATGCTGATGAGAAATATGCACATGATTAACTTGAAATAAAATACAACAATTTCTTCTTTAAAACTCTTACCACAAACTGAGGTGTGCGTAGTTTACTGCATCCAAACCCTTGCATCCTCTCTCTTGTGCAGACTGATGTTGCACAGGCACACTCCTGCTTTACTGGATCTCTATAGAGTCATAAGTTCCTGACAATTATCACAGATTTTTCTGAATCTCGAAACCTTGCAGTCTGTGGTTTCTATGGCCAGACCCCATTGCTTTAGGCCAAAGTTTCTTATTTTTCTCACATCAGAAGACTTGCAGACAGGGTAAATCAGATTCCGTCGGTCATTGTTCCTGAGAAACTGGAGAGAGATTAATCCCCTCTCTGCCCACAGATTGGCTACAGATGCCATCATGTCTTGGGATGCTGTATGGGTGCCTGAACAACCTGCCCAGACCCTGGCAAACGATGAAATCAGGCTTAGATAATTCTGCGATCCACATCTGTCTGTAGCTCACATTTCTCACATCTCAGTGGATGCAGGGATCATTTTAACTATGTGACTTTAGACTGATTGTCACAGATCTCACAAGGAAAAAAAGCAGACCTAGTAACAGGATCCCTCCTTCAGTGGGCTTGTCATGCTCAGAGGTGCCAGTTACAGCAGTCCAATGTAGTGCAGTTCAGTACAATGGCTTTGTGCTTCCTTGTCCTCCAGGCAGCTAAGGAGACTGATGTAAATGATTTGCATACCCTGGATTTGCTCAGGAGGCTACCACTCCAGGCTCTGTGCAATGTCAGCTGGGATTTGTTTGTCAAAACTGTTTGCAAAACCCATCTCCCTTCCCTTCTGGTTTTCCCATACTGTTTCTGTAAGATATTTGGAGCAAGATTATGGCATTAAACATGAGATAGTCTGAAGAATTACCTTCAGGCTAATGTTTAGGACCACGTGCTTCATTACTTTCTTGGATCAGGGCCTTAGCATTCTGCAGTCACCAAGTGAACAACCCTAATGTGAAGCCAGTGCCAACTTTGAGTGGCTAAGCAACAGAACTGGCACTTTGTCCTGATGTTCTCTTCTTCATTAAGAAAGATGATTCAAATATCATTATTTCTTGAAAACCATCCAGCCTGTAAAAAGATTCAGACACTGTTGATCAAGTTACCATGGATTTCTTTTGAGAAATTCAAGCTATTAAGAGCAGGAATGTTTTGTCTGAAATGCTATACAGAAACCTACTGATTGAAAAAATCACTTGCTACCTTTCATCTTTTGTACAAGAGTAGAAATTTGCCATGTTCCTAATTACAGTGAATTAGATGAATTTGTCCTAGAAAATCAAGACATTCAGAGTGTGAATATTTTCTGGAAAGGGAAAAGCAAAAAAGACTTCAAATGGTGAGTCCAGAATAAAAGGTTGTGAAGATGGGCAAACATGAGTCATAAACGAGGGAGGTGTCCTTCATACTGCTGCTTAATGTTTTTTTTCTTGTACAAAGGAAGTTAGTAATCTGTGCACAGACAAAAGAACATCGTAGTTTGAGGACATAATTTATTGGAGTTTCTTAAAGAACCACTCACTATTTCATGTAATGGGGTCTAAAGCCTTTGAGACACCCTGGCATGTGCGGGTTCTGTTGACCACAAGATCATTTCTACTTTCTAATCCCTCTCTAGAAAGTTTCCAAGATGGACTCTGGAACACAGCTGTAACCATAGAAATAATTCTGTTCTCTGCCGGTTGCAAAATGAAACAAATGAGGGACTGATCTAAGAAAATTTATATAGCCTTTTGTTCTTATTTGCAGACAGGTCTTTTTACAAATTTTACTAGTGTGGAGTTGAGTGGGATGTGACCACAATCTAAGAAAGTGAGGAAAGAAGAGTAGCCACTCCCCAGTTTATGGCTAAGAGAATACATGACATCCAGTACAAGCTGTAAGAAGAGCTATAGCCCCACCAACCCTTCTCCCTATAAGTCTGTCCCTGATGTAGCAGCAAGGAAAAATTGTCCAAAAAGAGTATTTGCTTTCACCTTAAGGTCCTACGCCATTGTAAGGGTAGAGGAAATTATCAGTATTTCTATACATAAAAGTGCTACTTGTTGCTATAAACCTTTCACTGTCTTCTTCAGGGTTATGAGGCGTAACTGTGCCCAGTAGCACAGTGGCAGGATCTCTCTCTGAAGTTGTCTGAGGTTTCAAATTGTTTAAATCCTTCCTCAGGCTATGAGATAAGTTAACACAAATACTGCCTCTTTAATTTCTAATCTAGAGGACAGACAAACTGAGAGAAGCCCAGACTTTGCTTGCCTCTCCAAATGCAGCAAGCTCTGGGGCAGAATACTGGCACTTTCTAACAGTCTCTCTATTACAACTGCATAATTGACTGGGGCAGGACAGGAGGAGGCTGAAGATGTAAGAATAGCTCGTTGGTGGATGCTCCCTCCCCCTCTGTGTCGTGGGGAAGAATCCGAAAGTTCACTGCCATTCTTTGGGAATCAAACAGCTGCAGAGGACAAGTCGAGGAGAGACAGAGGTGTCACATTACTGTGCCTCACAAAGGAGACTTTGAGATTCATTATTTAAGCTCTTATGTTCCCATAGGGGTTCAAGAAGGATTATGACCTGTCCTCACTGACAGCAAGGTGACTTTAGTTAATGCTTTCTTGATTTGGTTTCTCACTGACTGCGGTTCCTCCCACACCCCAGCTCTCCAGCCTGGTCCACAGATTTAGATGGGGATTCCCAACTTCTCTGCAGCTGAGCTTCACTTGATTAGAAAGTTGCTGGGATGCCTCATGTCGCATTGGGCACTGTCCCCAAAGACAGGATTGGGGGATTGACCTGTCTCTTGCATGGGTGCTGCTATTTTGTCATGTCACCATTTTGGCACATTAATATTATTAGCAAACACTGCATGACAGCATCTTCAAACAGCTGGAGTTGGGCAACGGGGAGAGAGGATAAAGTCATCCTGAATCGCCTCCTAAATGAGAAGGGATACAATATTTGCTCTTTAGAGCCACTAACCAAAAGGGAAGATATGTTGTGGGTCCACATACTGCTTCTCCAGAAACAGTACAAGCAATGCTTTCAGGACCAGTCAAGCTTTTTGAGTTATGTGTGTCATCCAGGAATTTCTGTCACAATTCTGACTGGGATTTCCTGGATGGGAACACACCAGACATGGGTAGCTAGACACTCTGTGGTTGCATCGCAACTGCTAAGGGTGTATCTTGGAGGCAGCCACTTAAGGTTTTTTCTGAACTGATTATGTTAAGCAATGATACTTTGCTAGAAATGTTCATCTGAATCCCTAAAAACCACAAAATAAACAAGGATTTCAAAGGTCACTGGTACAGCATGCATAGGCAGAGGAACAAAGAATGTGCTCCAAGTACTGTGAATGGATAGCAGTCATTCATTGCAGGTGAAACAACTCAGATCAGCGGAGAAGCTGGAAAACCAGATATATATGGCATGAGATGAGTAGACCAACCTATGGGAGTGACCCAGTGCAGATAATCCAGGGAGTTGTTTTTTTTTCCCATCATGACAAAATGATTTATTGGGCCTGAGCTGGTACTTGACCTTTGTTCTGCACCTGATCTTCTTAGTTCTTTTCATTAGCTCCCAGGTGGCTGCTAGATGACCATTCATCCTTGCCTTGCTGCCCAAAGACTGGTGCCTCAGGGCTACAATCACTACTGCCACCTCCTATTTAAACAGCTTAAACTAACCCGAATGAATTTGCTTGGCACCAGCTAAGGAATGCTGACACAAACTGCTGTGTGGGCTGGTTCAAAAGGATGCTTAACACTAGAGGAGGGAAAGAGTGGGAAGAGGAGGACAGATGAGCACCACAAATGAGCAGCTGCAGTGGTAACATCCAGGAGCACAGCTGGATCTGAAGGAGATTGTTTGTCCACAGCCTCTGAAACAATTAGACTGGAGCCTTGGGGGGTCTAGCACATCTGAGAATAAGTGCTTCTTATTTTGTTACCTAAATAGGGATTTGGATATCTGTCCTTTTTTCCATATAGTACTATTCATGAGCTTCTGTATGCTGTGTAAGCCTTGAAGATCTGGATGCTTTAATTACTAGTAGCAGCTCCTTCATTAAATGCTGTATCTCACTTGAGAAGAAAATTATGCTGATTTCTGAGGTGAAGTAGGGGAAAAGGGTAGTTCTGCTGTGACTTCCTTTTCTTCTAAATCAGACTGTCTAAACTCAAAATGACAGAAGAGTTTTGAAGAATTCAGCTATGGAACCTGTTTAGTTTTTTGGGTTTTGTTTTTTGTTTGGTTGGTTGCTTTGTTTGGTTTGGTTTGGTTTTTTGTTGGTTTTTTTTTTTTTCTTTCTAGTTTCTGCATTATCCTTGCTTTCCTAAGGTGCCCTGTGAATGCTGTAATCAACAACACTCATGTCAGTGCATCCTGGAACTGTGTGAAATGCAGTAGCCTAAGGTAGTGGACCCTGAAACACTTCTGTACACAATGAACCGTACTATGATGAGTTATTTTGTGGCTATCTATGACACCTAAGTTCATAGTCCCTTATCCAGGTTTGGGAACTATTCATTACTTTCTTTTTATATTATTTCCATTATGGAAATGCGAAAGTTTGGGAAATCCTCCCTAGGCCTGAAGAACATTATTTTGATTGCCTTTTAGAAAATAATAATTTACCAAAATCAAAGGGTTTTTTTTTTAAAGATGCATCAATTTTAATCTTGTGTGAAATTATCTCCATCAATCTGATGAAAATGCTTTGGTTAAGCACTATCAAAAGAACTTTTAGCTCTAAAATAAGAGCTAAGCTACACCATTTTGGCTTTTAATATTGAAAGTTCTTCTTAGCCTGCCATAAAAGATTGAAATTATGTGGCAAAATTGGCAGCATTTATTTATAAATATAATCCTCTTCCAGTTTACCTGCAGTTGTGGTTACACTGTCCAAGATGGGTCTGGATGTACTTTTCCCAGAAGGGGACACATAAAATAATTTCACTGGTTGAACATTCTGCCACTGGTTTGAACTTTGCTGTCAAGAGTATGAGAAATTAATCACATCTTAAATATACCCAACCAAGATATGGAAGACAATTACTTGCAAGTTCCTTAGTACCCTTGAAAAGGTCGTATTAATTTCCTGCTGTTCAATGCAGACATCTCTGCTGCGTCTTCCAAGTTGCTATCCATGGTATTTTCATTGTGGTGTCTGGTCCCACCAAGATCTAGTTCTTCCACAACTTCAGGCATGGTGAAGTGGGTAGCCTTTACCCAGCCCTGCATTACCCATGGGAAGCTTTACTGGAAAGTGGTTAAGCAGTCTCCTTACAGCACACAGCAAGAATTGCTGGAGGCCTCTAGAGAGCCTGACCATATACAGAAACCTGTCCTCCCACCGCCTCCAACACCTGGGATTGTTTGCCCCCAAGCAAAAGGTCAAAGGGCCAATGCTCTACATCCTTTTCAAAATTAAGAATGGGCAACGTTATCAATATTTATAACATTCTAGGCCATTTTTATCATTTCTCATGTAGCCATAGTAAATTATTTAATTGTGTGACACCTCTTTGCCCCTCACAGCAAGCACATAACACTGACTGGCTTCAATAGGAGTTATGTGCATATAACTATGCAAGAAATGAATATAGCCCTTTGATTACAACAAGGTTATAAGCAGCAGGAGTCCATTATGATTAGCAGTAAAATGAACAATTTTTCATAAATCATAAATGCTACTTTATTATTTCCATTCCTCCTTATCCTTTTTCTCTATGTGCATCTACAAATTTATATTTTGTCCTAATTCAGGCACTTTTTGTGCAATTGTTCCAAAAGCTGTTATGCATTATTACCCAAAATGAAGTTTCTGAATCTTTCTTTTTTAATTTCCAAGGGATCAATTATACCAACAAGAAAAAAAAATTAAAAAAGAGTAAGAATAATGAATATATTAAAATCACTCCATAATATTTGCTTGAATTGACTTTCTTCTTCTCTGCCCTAGGGCTAGATCTGATTTGAATGTCACTTTGCATCCTTGAAAAATCTGCCACATCCTAAATTCCTTATACTCCCAAATGGCAACAGGGGCACTGTTAGTATCACCTAAGCCACTCCACAGCAGTACAAAGTGTAGCAGGAAGGAAGAAAATGCTACTGCTACAGCTGCTACCACAGTATCTGCCTAAGGTCATACAGTATGACATCTTTTCATTTGGTTGGGAACTTCTGTTCTCAAATGGTATTTTCCCTGCCATCCTGTCATCTAGCAGTGATTCTGGGAAATCATGGTTTTCATAACAAAAATGAGGGATGCAGCCCCCATACAGGCAGGGTCTGAGATCCCTGGTGCCTGTGAAAGCTTTGGGGCAGTGTTGGAAGAAATATTCAGTGGTTCTGAGGTGAGGGTGGGACTGGGACTGTCTCTTTAGCTATAATTTGCATCTGTGGCTGTCTGAGGTAGGACAGGGGACTAGGTAGACTGCAGCTCTGCTGTGTCAGCTCCTATATTTCACACATATCTACATGAAATTGGAATTCAAACCAGTGCATGTGCTGCACAAAATGGCCAAGAATTACATCCTTTTTGACATTACAGAACGCATTTATTCGGAGAGATCAGGGAATCAAAAAATAACAGAGAAAATCTTTGGTAGTTCAGGTGGAGTTACACATCTCAGCAAAGAAGGCAGCATTTCTCTCCTGGCATAGAAAACAAATGAAGGCAAGTTGCGTTTCTCAGGAGCAGATTTAGAATTATATCCTCTGGTACTGTGTGCTGGCTGGTCATTAGACAGGTCTCTTAAGCTTGCTGACATTTCAGTTGTTTTTCCACACCTGTTTTGGTCCTGGTTGAGAAATCATATCTGGCAGAAATCAGTCTGTGTGCTTTTTTGGGTAAAGTGGCCATCCTGTGTTTCAAGGACCAAGCCTTCTTATGGAGCAGATCTGCTGCCACAAGGAATGACAGTGTATCTTCCATTAAAAATTGAAAAATAGTTGCTACCAAATGCTGTGTGGGTTCATAGCAAGTAGCTTGCACAATACCAGCTTGAATTAGGGGGGCTATCATGACCAGTTACATGTATACAGACATACAGATACAGCCTCAGGATACCACAGAGCGAAATCCTGCTGTGATTAACTGTGACTGCGGCATGTTTAACCAACATATCTGTCATGTATTGCTGCCATTTTACACTGTTTGCCTTGTTACTCCAAGTGGTCTCCATAAGATTGACCACTTCCCATTCAGTTGGCTGGGGGTTTTCCATTGACTTCAGCAGGTGTAAATAAAGACTTGTGACTAAAGAAAATAATCTAGCTGGAACACTGCAGCATAAAACAAAACAAAAAAATATTTAATTCAATTTAAGCACTAACCAGATGTAGTTCAATGTGAGGATGAATATTTGCTTTCTGTGATGGTGGTGGTCTTCTTCCTTATAGATGGAATGGTAGCTTTCCTCTTGGAGTTAAGGCCACTGACTTTTTGCTTTCTTCTTAGACTTGATCTTCCAAAGAAGCTCTTGCAACATAGCAGTGACCTGTGCTGAAGTTGAAGAACATGGTTTGTGATGATGAGCTCTCTTGTTTCATGTAGGAAAAGCCATGAGAAAAATCCTTTACATTTATCACTTTAAAATCCTTGAAAGATTATAGCAGAATGATCTCACTGTAAAACCAGGTAAGCCAATGTCTTATTGGTTCTTTCAACATCTGCAAACATTAATACCTATATGCTTCTTGTGCTTCAAAAATGAATGGAAAAAAACCCCTGAATTTTTGTGAAGTTTCTTCATATTATGTGACTTTTATTTGGTCGTTTTTTTCCTCCTAGAAGTTTTAAAATCTTACACTCAAGCTACTAGATGCAAAATTATGTGTTATTTCTATATTTAGAAAACCATAGTATCAGATATTAAACTGACAACTATCTCTACATTTAAGATGGCAAAATGGTTTTTATTAAAAAAAAAGGCATTTTCCAGTAGTTGTAGCTTGAAATACCCACGTTCTAGGCTAAAAATTGCCATGCTTGGTGAATACTTTTGAAAAGTTTACATACAAAGTATTCAAAAAAGTATTTTCAAGTGAGAATGAAAAGCAGAATGTATTTCTGCCATTGTATCTTGTAAGCCTTTTCAACAACTCTTATAGGTGAAATGGCTGATAGTTGAAAACTGACTTGCCATGGAAATAGCTGTGTCTAGGTCACAATGCCCACCCTTATTGTGAAGGAAATTGATTTTTCTTTAGCTGAGATATAAATGTTTGAAAATCATACACCAACCATGCACTGTAAACACCTTTTCTTTTCTTTTTTGTTTTCTTCCTAATTTTGCCTTACAATGCTAATCTTGGAAAGATCTACAGAAATACTTAACTTTGCATTCTCTGAACAGTTTTAACAGAATGACCACAGGGTATACCACCTTCATGGGGAGCAGATATTTATAAAATAGTGTTACATGCCTCATTTTTTTTTATTACTGACATACCCTGTAACTAATTTCAACGCATAATGAACTGGCTACATTTCAAATGCTTCAAAAACTTAAAACATGTCTGAAGGATCCAGACTCCCAGCAAAAGAGGCACTTTTCTCAGGGGGTACACACGTCTCTCCTACTGCTGTGATCTATAGAGAACATATACTGAACAGGGAAGAAAAATACTCCTGAATTTTATTCTGATCTTTTTTCGGTGATTGAGCTTCATAGATTATTGTAATTTATGGCTGCTGTTTGCTGCACTCTGAACAGCATGCAATCTAAAATGTGGGAGCTGGAAAGCTCTAGTTCAGGATGCAGGCTGTCTTCAACAAGCAGCCATCCCTCTCCTTGTTCCTGAAGAATTATTTGGCACTCGATCAAGAGATAAACATTTGCAATTCCTACGTTGAAACTGGAACAGTGTGCTTTTGGCAAACCTGGTTAAAACAGTAATAAAAAGGGGTCCAATCCCACAGCTATTAAAAGGGATAGGGAAGCTGCCCACTGCAGGAAAAGTCTGGGACACTCTACCGGGCATTGTCTTCCAGTCTCTGAGCGACTCTTGCAGGCATCTGCAAAAGGGCATGAAGAAAAAGACATTAGCAATAGACATTGAAAAGTAGGTAGTAAAAAAGGATTTGCTTGACAGAGCACAGTTGAAGAGCTTATGAATAACATTCATATGTATATTTTGTAAAAGCTCTAAAAGCACATATCAGCAGGTCTATCAGAGCACTGCCACTCACTTGGGGAATCTGAGCAAAGAAAAGGCATGTATGGTTCCCATACATATTCTGTCCTCTGCTCTTCTATGGCACTTCCCATAACAATGATGGACTTTTCCTACAGGCCTCAGAGTCAACCACTTGCTGTCTGGGTATCTCCACAATGCAGCAGCACATTGCAATGTGAGCTGTGGTTTGAAAGTATTCAAGTCATATTAATGTGACCAAGCTAATAAGCTCTGCCTTGGGAAACTGTTGTGTTTCAACAAATGTTTAGAGTAAAATGTCAGACTCAGACATCCTGCCTGCCCTGCTCTAATCAGTGGAGTAGAGGGCAATAGTACTTGTACTTTCTTGCTGTCTGACCTGATGATTGACTGTTGCCATCTGCCTCGTGGTCCATATTGGATAAGATTTGAGAAAGGCTAAAAGATGGGCAGGTTGTTAAGCAACATAAATGTATGTTGAGAAATATATGAGTCTGTCTTTACTAGGCAGGGAAACAAACTCAGTTTTCCATTGGGAAGAGAATGCCCCAAACTCACCACCGGACAGGGATAAACCTTCTACTCTCCATCCTTGGAAAGCAGGAATGGGAACATCTTCCTTTAATGCTGGGGAGTGCCTCCTACTCTCCCAAAAGACACAACACCCCAAGTACTAAACCTGGCACAGCCACATGCTCACTACATTGCTCAGTGTCATATTCAGGCTGCTCTGACTTAGCGAGCTCCTTTTCCCAGGAGCCATGGTATTCATGGGTCCTTAGCACAGAATTTGGATGCCAGCCCAAAACCTCAGTGCTACAGCTGCTATGACCTCTCTGGATTCTGGCCTGTAGAGCCATCGGCAGAGCTGAGCATGGAGAGCCATGTCTGAACTGTCACATTCCTGACTCACACTAACAGCTCCTAGGAAGGGAGAGCAGGAGATGGGGGTGTGTCTGTGGAGATGGAGTAAGTGCATGATAGGACTGTCAGGCACAAATGAGGCATATTTTTCATGATTTGCAAAGGGCCATTTGTGATCCATCTCTTTGCGCTGAAGAGGAAGGAAAAGAGTGAGTGCATTACAGCACATGGGCTCTCAGCCGGCAGTTGGGGCAAGTATCAAACCGATTTTGCCTTATTACAGGCAGTCAGAGTGCTCACTGGTAACAATGCCTGCTTATCTGAACAAAGAGGCAGTTGTGTACTGCACACATATAATTTTATCCAGGGGCTATGATGACTCAAGCTTCCTTTCTTGCAGCTGATGGCATCATTAGAAGGTTTCTGCTCTGGATTAGACCAGGAATCCTGGAAGGAATAATAGCCTCATGATTCATAGCCTCGAGTTATTTACTAGCTTTGTAAAAGACTTAATCTCATTGTAGAGAGATCAGGGCGAAGCTGGTTGTAGTGCAGGAGCCACAAACAAGTGTTCAAGGGATGAGAGGGTGGGCTGGCAGGAGCTGAGGCATGTCCACACGTGGGACTGGCTCTTTGGGGCAGACATTAAGTGGGGTAGCAGCTTTGCTTAGTGCCGGGGAACTTACTACCTGCACCTCTTACTGGTGCACGGTTTCCATCAACTTTGAGGAATGGTGAGATGAGTTGGCCTTGCTCCAGTGGAATTTAATCACTCATAGCTCTTCCAATATTTCCCAGGCTCAGTGAGTTGTAGAAAACTGTCATTAAACACGCAAAAGCAACACTGAGGTTTACTCTTCAAGGAGGGAGAGAACATATGGAGTGAGCCCACGCTTTGTGCACTGCTGCTCTTCAGAAACTGGATTAGCATCTCTTTTTTCAGTTGCTAGTCTGGCCTGGAAGGTTTGTTAATTGACTAATGTTGTTAGCATGGCAAATACATCAATGTGTTATCCTGAATGCATCTGCAAGCATGATCCTAATGTAATTTTAAACCTTCTGATACTTGATTTCTAGTGACTTCTAGTAGATTATCACCAATATTTGGCTGCTGACATCACCAATGATGTCACACGTGTTACAAAGATGATTCTTTTTTGGTATCTATCAGT
Source organism: Sclerurus mexicanus (assembly GCA_013396755.1). Lineage (NCBI taxonomy): Eukaryota > Metazoa > Chordata > Aves > Passeriformes > Furnariidae > Sclerurus > Sclerurus mexicanus. The sequence goes on along the minus strand of VWZF01005843.1, from coordinate 1,268,656 downwards.
GTTTCATCACCCCAGCCTCCCTTGCTAAACATCAGCATACAGTGGTTGTGTGATAGAGTGTTTGGGTTTGTGGCCTTACTTCATGCCATATTACAGTGGAGACATAGATATCACCTACAAAGGCTTCATAAATAATAGATTTTTTTCCCACTGAAAATTCAACAGGAAATACACAATTCAGAGTTTTTACATGACAATAAATGCTTCCAGGTATGCTATTCTGAGCAAAAGGGACATACCTTTCTTTAACCCAATTCTTCTATGTTTGCAATTTGATATTTTCAATTTGAAGTGAAAATGCAAGCAGTAGATAATTATTCTCTTCTAGAGGGAATTACTGAAATTACTATTTTGGAATTGGAGCTAAAGACCTATTTTGCACTATAAATGGAAAAAAAGATGGAAGGCGAAAAATCAGTTGTAATTGGCTCATACATTTGCAGTTTATCACCTGTCTTTTTCTCTGTCTTTATAAATATATACATATATACACTCATGTGTATGTAATGTAATAAATTATTGCTCCTTCACAGCTTCCCCTACTCCTTCTAACACGAGAGGGGAAAAAAAAGGTGTGAGCTCAGGCAACTTGTTGATAGGAAAGCCACACAAGAATCCCAGGCTTTCACCTACACTCTTCATTTGCAACATCTTGCATCTTGCAATTCCTGGGGCAAAGGTAATATCCAGATCTAGTGACAGTCCTTTTGGAGTGAGCTCTGGAACAGCATTTGAGGTTAGAATTAGTTTGGAGTCAGGTGGGTTGGACTTCATCTGAATCTACAGGCTGCAGTCCTTATATGTGCAATTCCCTTATTCAGCACTCATTTCCAGGGTGCAAGAATTTAGGTTTATTTCTTTGACAGCTGATCTAGAAACTCAAGGTCAAGTCCTCCTGCTTATATGTAGAGTTTTATATTGCATCCATTACTGCAGCCTCCAAGCACTTTTTCATGTGAAAAAAGTCACTAATTTCCACACACACTTCAGGGGTCCTCTTGCAGTTTCCTTTTTGGGGTTTGCACTGTGCATGGATGGCTGTTGTCTTTGGAGAGAATGAGAGCATGAGGGGAGAATAAAGGTTTTTGCATTGTTAGTGTCAGTGATGGCAATAAAGTTGCCTCCAAGGAAAGCCTAGTGACATCCCTTAGAAACCCCCAGGCTTGGAAGTTCACTTGTTCCCCACTTGAATAATTTCCACAGAGACTTCCCTTTGATCAAAGCTGTTTTGTTGTCAGTTCCCAGAGGCTTTGGCTCAGAGGAGCCCAGCTGTCAAGGGGGGACACAGATTGAAATGTGGTCCTTCATGGAGCAGGGATTCAATCTTTCAGCTTCTTTGAAAAATGAGATTTTGAATTGATGTCAGAGGCTATCGGAGAGCTAGAGAAGAGACTGCGGCAGAAGCTCTGCATAACTACTGAGGCTTCAGCCATACAGAAGGCAGCCTTTAGTCCTGTCTGGAATTGGGTGGCAATCTTAAACTGAGGCCCAGATATGGTTTCTTCTAATAATCTATGCCAATGCTGATAAATGCATAGATTGCATTAGCCATGTCCACTCCCGGGAGGAAGGAATAAAGTTGCCTTGCAAACTGAAGATGAAAAGAAGAGGAGTTTTAGAAGTTTGTTGCCCAGGTTTAGTGAGGAAGCTCGTGGGACTCTGGAGCTTTGCACCACTCTTGGTAAATAGCTTCACCAGTGGAGCCTCTCAGAGCCCATTTGGCCCTGATATGCCAGCAGGTGGTTCACTTTATAACAAAACGGTATCAATTCTGAGAAACCTTCTGTCTGCAGACTGGCACGGACTCTGCAGGTTACAAACACTCCAACTGCGGCAGGGAATGTATTACCAGAGAAGCAGTGTGTGTGGGTTGGTGGTGAGGCTGACTCCCATGCCTTGGGTCCAGCTGCTGGGATGGGAAGGGGGAAACAGAGCAGGCACCTGCCAAAGGCCAAAGGCTGTTAAGTGTGTGGTAGCACAGGGACAACTCCATCTGGGAAGCCTTTTCTGGATCTGCATGCCCCTCAGAGTGTAGATGCCACTGTAGGCAGGACATTCTCCTGAAGAGGCAAGTGAGAGCAGAGTGTGACAGATTTTGTCCTGGGGCTCGTTGCCCCGGTTCCTTCAGCTGTTTGCTGACACAGGCAGCTTTTGCAGGCATGCATGCAAAGAAACAGAGCTGGGTGTAAGGAGCAAAGTGGAGAGATGCCACTGTATGGTGTGGGGAAAATAAGGCAGATGACCAGGCCAAGGAGTATGAAGATCAGGAGCAACAAAAGGCTGGGCATCCAAGCATTATTCCCAGAACTGGCTATGGATTAAACAGCAGAAAAAGTGGCAGAGTTATGGTGAGAAAGTACCATTATTGGTGTGGAGCTGAAGGTCTTTGAGCAGAAGAAATCCTGAGGGAAAGTGGATGTGAGATGAAAAAAGTGGTGGTCTGGTGCAAAACAGGCCCTAGGTTTTTGCTAGGACTGTCCTTACAGAGTCTGGATATCTCATGCTGAAAGCAGGTCTTATAAAAGTGGCGTTCTACATGACTACTGAAATGAAGAACCCTCCGTTTCTCTGGGATTTTCGTTCCAGTGATTAATCATCTGCGCTCCTAAGAAGTTGTGCCCCATTACTACGTTAGATTTGCTGGGCTTCACCTTCTGGTAATTAGTTCTTTTTATGTCTCTCTCTGCTAGATTTAAGATCCCTTTTGTAGCCAGTATTTTCTCCCCATGTGGGTAATTATACCCTGTAGCCACACTGCTTCTCAGTCTTATTTTTGATTAACTGAAACAGATTGAGCTCCTTAAGTCTTTCCCTGAAAGGCAGCAGGCTCTTTCATTCTTTCTCCACCCCCAGTCTTTGAATTACATTTTGGGACTCTTCTCTCCATCCTGAGCAGTTTTGTGGTATCTTTCTAACAAATGGGTGGTAGAACATGATTCACTGTTCTTCTGTCAGCAATGCTCATCAGGGGTCACCAACCATGCCAGAACTTTTAATTTTAGTATTTTTATAGTAAGCAGTATGCTGTCATGTTTTGTTTGAATGTTACTACTTTTGTATTTTTTGTTCTATGTCTGACACAGACTTTATAAGCTTCTATATTGGCTTTTGCATGGCCAGGTAGAGGGGAGGGGGTTATAGGTGTGGGTTCTCAGAGAAGCTGCTAGAAGCTTACTCCATGTCCAGCAGAGCCAATGCCAGATGGCTCCAAGATGGACCCAATGCTGGTCAAGGCTGAGCCCATCAGCAATGGTAGTAACACCTCTGGGAAAACAGAGGTAAGAAGGGAGAAAAAACCCTGTGCAATAGAACCTGCAGCAGGAGGAGTGAGAATATGGAGAGGAATAACTCTGCAGATGCCAATGTCAGTAGAGAGAGAGGGGTAGGAGGTAGTCCGGGTGCTGGAGCAGAGGTTCCTCTGCAGCCTGTGATGCAGATCAGTGGTGAAATAGGCTGTCCCCCTGCAGCCCATGGAGGTCCATGCTGGAGCAGAGATCTACCTGCATGCCATGGAGTACCCCATGCCAGAGCACGTGGATTCCACAGGAGGCTGTGACCCTGTGGGAAGCCCACACTGGAGCAGGGTCCTAGCAGGACCTGTGGCCCCATGGAGAGAGAAACCCATGCTGGACCAGGTTCGTTGGCAGGATGTGTGACCCCTTGGGGGATGCATGCTGGAGCAGCCTGTTCCTGAAGGACTGGGCCCCACAAAAGGGACCCACACTGAAGCATATATAACCTTTGGATTTTGGGTCTTCTGGTACCACTCATCAGATCCAGAGGAGGACCAGAACTTCAACAGGATTGCAGCTTCCACTCTCGACAAGACTGTGATCATTACTTCGGCAGAACTGCAATCATCATCCTCACCAACAGGTTTCTTTCCTTTTACTCTGCATTTAGGGGGACCACGTGGTGCTCAGCACAGAGCCTAATGAACACCATCCTGTTCATGTCCCAGGGTGCTGGGCTGTACATCTTGTTTTGTGGGTTAAAACTTGTTTTTCTCTATATCATTGTGTTTATTGTAATCTTTTTAGTAAATTGTAACTCTGATTTGTAATCTCTTTTGAGCTGGGTTCATTTCTCCTGCTGGTTTACCTTTAAATCAGCACACTCCTCTGGAGGAGGAGGAGCAACAGAGGCTAGTTGTGTTGAACAGACAGTAGACCCTTTGACTCAACTTTCTGTGCTGCTGAGGAGGAGGTAGAGCAAATGGGGAATGAAGCTGCACATAAGAAGGGGTAGCGGGAAGGTGCTTTAAGATTTGGTTTTATTTCTTATTACCTTACCCTGATTTTGACTGATAATAAATTAATTTTCCGAAATGCAGTCTGCTTTGCCTGTGATGGTAACTGGTGAGTGATCTTTCCCTGCCCTTATCTCAAACCACAAGCCTTTCATTATGTTTGCTCTCCCCTGCCCAGGTGAGGAGGTGAGTGATAGAGTGGCCTTGGTAGACACCTGGTGTCCAGGCAGGGTCAACCTGCCACAGCTTCACTGACAAACCAGGGTTAGTTCTTTTTATTTGTGTCAATAATCTCGTCTTCAGGTTGTGATATGGAATCACTCAAGAAATAGACAAAAAAAAAGTTTTCAATATTAGCCACAGCAGTTTGAACACATTAATTGTTTTCTTATTCAGATTAATTTGTTATATGTATATATAAGACATTACCTTGAAGCTTTTGTTAACACATTACCTTCACATATAGAGGGTACTTAGGTGCAGACAAGTTGCTGTTGCAGACACATCATTATTTTTCAGGATATCTTGCCTTTAGAGAACTGAATTTCACAACTTTAATGTTTTGCTAAGCCGAAAGACTTGTGCTAAGGTATGAAAATGCAGTCATCACAGTGGATGTTCTTCAGGTAAACCTAGTCTACAGCAGCAATCACCTAATTCTGATATAATTAAAAATAGACAGGAAGATAGAAAAAAATATTCTAATTTTTTTTATGATATGGGCTGAGGAAAATATCAGAATAAGCCAATTTAAGCACGGTTAGGAGCTTAGATCATATATTATTTCTTTCTGTTTATAACACAAAATGAAGGGCTCTTTCTGCCAAGCTTGTCTGATTGTTTGTGACAAGATTTGGAGGGATGCCTTTAGAACAAATGGAGGTTTTTCTCTTCAGTGATCCCAGCCTGGGTGCCTCAACTGGGCATCAGTGAAATGTGACACAAAGCTTCCTTGATCACAGAGCAGGCTTCTGAAGGAGGGTGAGATGAACAGTTTGGAGATAGGGCAGGGAAGACATTGCTGCCCTAAGGAAAAAGAAAAGCTGTGCTGTACATCACCTATGTAATATGTTGCCATAAAGCCCATCAGAAGCTGTAATTGTTTGTACCAACGTGGTGACCACTCAGAGCATGCCTCCACAGAGGGGACACAAGGAGATGGAAGCCTGATGTGGGATGTGATCTATTTATGAGCTGAGCCAGGTAAGACCAATTCAGAGCTGGAAGAAGGACCTTGTCCTAGGAGCCAGGTGCAGAAACACAGAGCAAGCAGAATTACTCCCCCACTGTACAGATGGCAAGCTGACGCACAGGTGGCAGTGGCTCAAAAACCCCCAATGATGGTATACAAAAAATTTATGGTTGAGCAGGGCCTTGAGTGCAAATCATCCGAATACCACACAGGGGCTGCTGGAGGGGTGGGAGGAGTGGGGAGAGAGGATTGTCAGGAGCAGGTGAATATCTTGAAGTGACCCCAGGAGACACAACAAAGTCAGCAATTGGAAGGGGACTGAGGACACACAGACATTAAATACTGTATTTAATCAGCTTAGATGCTCTCTGCTCTCTTTACTGCAAGCCAACACCAGGGTATGTGAGACATACGTATATATGACACATATTATGTATGTGAGACTTGTATATGCTCCAGCCTCATGAACACTTTTAGGACCACAATTGACTTCCCCATGCTATCAGACACAGCTGTCTAGAATAATCAGACAATAGAGGGAACAGGGAAAGAAAGAGAAAGAAAAGAAACAAGGCAATGAAAGGAAATGAAAAAGCTCTTTGATCAAAGCCTTCTTTGAATAGGATTTATTACTATTATTCTAATACCTTTTACCACAGTGGTGGGCCTTTCTCATGCAGGAGAGGCCAAATGGGACAAAACAGGTGCAAAGCTGCTTCACTTCACAGTGTGGATTCTTGCCTAATAGGGGCTGAACTCCAGCCATCAAATACATTTCAGTTGGAGTCTCAGGTTTGTCTCTGAAATATCAGACAACTCTGTCATTCATCCAGCTATGCCGGTCTTCCAGGTGAAGCCTTTTACTCTGTTTGTGGGTCTAAGAGGGCTGTGCCAGGACCCATTCCCTTCCCATGGCTAATTCGGAGCTCCCATAGGAAGCACATTCCGGGAGGGAAATACAAACACTGCAAAGTTTCTGCAGAATGACTTTGGAAGGGGAGCGCAGACATCCCTACCTCCCCAACCACTCCTGAACAAGAGGAGCATTACTCTAGTAAGATGAGAAGCAAAATTGAGTTTACAAGGACCGTGGCTGAGCACTGCCAGCTTTCCGTGGGTCTAAAAAAGGTCATTACTGAGACGGATTCTTGGAAACTGAGTCAGATCTGGCTGCCATGAGCTATCTTATAGCAGGGGGAAAATTGTCATTAATACTGCTGTTGCCTTAGACTGGTGGCAGGAGAGAGACTGTTGTCTTGATCATTTTCCAACAGGCAAGAAAGTGACTGTCAGCTAAACAAACATCAGGCATGAAGCAGCAGAGGCCAGGATGTAGGGAAACAGCAGCTGGTTTTCATGGGGTCTAAGAAGAATTTTTTCAGCGGGATTCAAATGGTCCTACAAAGCAAAGGGCAAGACCCTCAGGCAGCAAGTTGTTGGGTTGCAGCAGCAATATCAGCAAAATAAATTCTCATCATCTGATCTTACCTTCCTATCTGCATTCTCTTTTCTAGCTGAGTGATGCCTTCCCATTACATGAGAGCAGGAGAAAGAAAAGGGCAGAAGCAGCCAGGGCTGCAAACTGCACCTGACTCAGACTGTTCAGGCTAAGAAGTCACTTCTCCTCCTGGATAGAAAAGCATATTTTCATTTTACAAATGACAATTTTAAATAGCTTTCCTTAAGTAACAGAGCAAACTGTGGCCACAGCTGAAATAAGCAGCAGCTTCCACTTGGCTTTAACTGAGCACTCGAGCCATTATTATTAAATAATACTATTAGGGGAAAACCTAGATGCCCTGGCCTTGACAGATCTATTACGTTACATTGTCTGCTAAGTTTATGACAAGAGGTGTAATCATTTAAGGGCTAAGTGGTTAAAAAAAAAAAAGAAAAAGAGAAAGGATATATTCTTATTAGGAGCTAGCTAAAGACTGTCCTGCCTAAAACCAGTTTTTGCATAACTGAAGTTTTGTCATGAGAAATTTCAAGTTTGACAACAAATTCCGATTTCCCACTGAGAAAATGCAAATGACAGTGCTAGAGCTGCCTGCTGGCAGGCGTTTGTCAACTTTGTTTTCTGTCTTCAGGGATGCAGTGGAATCAACAAGAACGATTTTGACAGGCAAAAAGTCAGCAAGCCAAACAATAGAATAATAAATTCTGGTTTACATTTTCTAATAAGTATATATGTGTAGGATTCCTACCTAGAATTGCACTTCTGTGGAAAGCATTTGAATTTAATTCCTCTATTCCAAGTACGTGGAGAGCACAACAGTACTGAGCTTTGTGTACAGTGCAATAAGTGAAAAACTGAGACACAGAAGAGACTGCAAGCCAGAATTTCCCAAGTCTCACTGACTGCTGTGTCTGACCCACATTTTCAAAAGAGTTTTGGAGCTTTTATCTGAATACCAAAATAGCCAACCACATCTTAAAACGCAGAATCAGAAAATAATATATCAATTTAGATCAGAAGGGACACTTCAGGAAACTAACTACAAAGTTTGATGAGGTTGCTGAGGTACTTATCTCCCTGAGCACTGAAAATCTCCCAGATTGCACAGCCCCTCTGGGCCACTCCTGCCATGATTTCACCACGGTAAGGGTAAAAATTTTTCCTTATATTAAATCGAAATTTCTGTTGTTGCAAATTGTGACCTTTGCTTCTTATCCTTTTGCTACACACCCTCTTTAATATCAAAGAACCACAGGATCATTTAGGTTGGAAAAAACTTTTAAAATCTTGGTGTCCAATTGTTAACCCAGCACTGCCAAGTCCATCACTAAACCATGTCTCCAAGTGCCACATCTACATGTCTTTTGTATACCTACAGGGATGGTGACTCCACCACTTCTTTGGAATGACTTGACAATCCTTTCAATGAAGAAATTTTTCCTAATATCCAATCCAAATGTCTGATAAAGATATTAATCCGAACTGACCCCAGTACTGAGCCCTGGGGAACATCACTATTGACTGGCCGTTAACTGGATTCAACTCCACTCATCTCCACTCTTTACGCTTGAACATCCAGCCAGTATTTTAGTCAGTGAAGAGTAAACCTGCTATAGTAGTAGTAGTGGAGATGAGTTAGATCCTCTCAGCCTTACCTCGTCCTGGCTGAAAAGTCCAGCTCCTTCAGCCTCTCCTTGTGTAACCCCTGACCATCTGCATGGTCCTCCACTGAACCCTCTCCAGATTGTCTGTATATTTCTGCCCCAAAACTGGACATAGTACTCAAATGCAGTCTCAAGACAGTTGAGTACAGGAGTATGGTCCCTTTGTTGAATCTATTGAGGCAGGGCTGTTTAATGTACCAAAGAGAGCTGAAAGGTCCCTAAATAAGTGTTGGATGGTTAAGCAGTGTGTCAGGAAGAAAAACCCAGGTCTGATTTGTAAGAAAGCGTCCAGGAAAATAAGTCCTTATACAGAATCTAGCATAATATACAAAATGGAATTGAAAAGGCACAGCAGAAGCTTCATTGCTCTGTACATTTTCAAAAGAGATCATCAGGAAAAATACTCCAAGCTCAAGTGCCAGCAATTCAGAAGTAGATGTAGAAATTAAATGAACCCCACATTTTGGTTCAGAACATTATTTTAGTCCAGGTCTGCCCAAACAAACATGGTTTATGATGATTGCTCCTCTCTGGTCAACCTTAACCTGATTTAAAGATGTGTAATAGAACAGGGAGTGAAAAAGTAGCATCACTTACAGTCTATCATTCCCTGTCAGGTTAGCAGAGACTAATCACTATAACTTTTATGTTCTCTGCTCCTTAAAGTGAGATCTTTGCCCTGTGGTGTAAGTCTATGAACTGTTAATCTCTTCATGATGTGTATTTTTGGGTAAACCTGTACAGAACTGCCATGATGGGTTACTGGGGTTGAGCACAACCACCTTTTCTCAGTAGCCAACTGTTGGTTTACAAGTGACTCCAACAACAACATACAGGAAAGTGGCACTAGAAGATGAAAAGCGCAGGATTTTCATGACTGTAAGGTGGATGAGTAGCTGATCAAAGCCAACAAAGGTTTCAATAAGGGGAATAATTTTCAATGTGATAGTGGTAACTAGCACAGGGGCAACGAAGGGCAACATCCAAAAAAGAGAATGGCTAGGGCCATTTGTGCAGCATATCATGCTCTCACACTTGCTCTTTCCCTTTTCTCTCTACCTCTCTGTCTCCCCAAAGACTTATCTAACCTACTGTTTGCACGGGACCACTGCCAGGGGAGACCCCTGAAAGGACAAGCCAAACCAGCACATCCCTGGAGTATCCTGAATGCTCTCGTATGACTTTTTTTCTAGGTTGAATAAGAGAGCAATCCATTATTAATCTTGCTACCACTCCTTGATTGTTCCCTGCAGTATATTTCACAGTGCTTTGTCTAGTCTGGTTTTAAAACATCCAGGTGATGAGACTTCCACCAGTTTTCTTGGGGGAGCTGTTTTACAGGCTAACAGACATCACCATTAGCACTATTTCTTGTCACATGCATCAGCAGCTCTCCCATAAATAATTGCTAATACCACAACTCTCCTACAGACCTAGGAAAGGTGAACAAATAGAAACAGGCTGTCAATATTCAGGTGAATAAAGGAACAGAAAGATTATGGAAATGTATCTCTTCTCCAGGAACACATGTTTTTTAGTTTGGTTATGGACACTTGAATAAGTGACAGAGAGGTAACTGGTTACTTCCCTGCTCATCCCTGAATAAATGTGAGGTAATCTGAGAGAGCTCAGGCACAGAGGGAAACCAGGATGCTCAGGCTGCCAAGTTCAGCTGTGCCAGTATCTAGCAAAGTTGACTACTGATGCCTCCATTCCCTTTTAAGGCCATCCCTAAGTAAATTACCTCACATCTATCTTGGGATAAAGGCATAACTAGGAGAGTTACTGCAGAGCAGCTTAGAGAGTTCTGTATTACTGCTATTGTATCTAAGGAAACAGACATATGACCCAATGAGTAATATGACCCAGAGAGGAACGTCTTATTTAAAGTATCCTAGATTTTTTTATTGAAAAAACCTTTTTCTGCTCTTCAAGTTCTCCTTCTGCAGAGATCAGCACCTGACAAAATGGGTGAAACCTTACCATCCTGTATTCAGTCAGCTCTGAAGTGTTCTGTATAAATGAAAAAAAAAAAAACCACCCTGCTGGCAAGTCAACATCTTTGGTAGGCAGCAGTGTACTGTACATAGTTAATAATTCAGCACTGATAATGGCTGTGACAGCAGCAGACACTTTTCAAACATCCTTGCTGCAATATTTCAGTCAAGGTCCTCCTTTGGCATGAAATTCAGTAGTTTTACCGTAACATACTAGGCAATGCCACCTTCATTTCCTCAAGTTTCTTTGATACATGTCCACGTGTCTCAACTCTTTAATGAAGGAATCCCACTGAATACATCTCATAGGTGGCATTTCTCTTACAGCCCCTCAATGAAACAATGAGCAGGCTGGTGCATGCAACACTGAATGACACATGCCACAACAGCTTTAAAGACAAGATGATGTCTCTCTCACAAAAACTAGCAGAAAGTTATTTAGGGTCTCTGGCTTTAGGGAGAGGCCATCCAACCTCAGGAGACTGTTCCCTCTTTTGATCAATGTGGAATGATTCTCAACTGTTTTCCTGTAGTAGAACCAGTATAGTTCAAGCAGTCCTGGATCAATGTTTCTCCAGAGAGTTTATTCCACATCTTACTAGAAAGGAAGAAGTTTTTCTTAACATTCAAACTTCACAAGTTTTCCTTCTCTGAAGTTCATCATATTATGCAATGCCCCATTGTACTAAGCCTGCACAAGTCTTTTCCTCTTGGGATTTTCCTTGAATTTATTCAAAGGTGATTATCATATCTCCTCTTAGTTGTTGCTTTGCCAAGATGTACATAGATTGCTCTTTTAATCTTTCCATATCAATCAAGCCTTTCCTCTACCTAATAAAAATTGTGCCTCCTCTTTGAACTCCCTCCAACTTTTCAATATCTTTCAGTGATACGATGCTCAGAGCAGAAGATGCCAGATGGGTTTGCAGCTGTGTAGAGAAGGTTCTTAGTTAATTTGCTCTGATGCAGAGCATCTTAAACTAGATTGCCCACCATGCCCCCATGCATCCCTTCAGTCTTGGGGAAGAATGGCTTGAGACCTGCTCAGCAGAAAGGGACTCTGAGGTGTTGGTTGACAGCCCACTGAAAATGAGCCAGCAGTGTGTCCAGGTGGCCAGAAAGACCAATGGCATCCTGGTCTGTATCAGAAATAGTGTGGCCAGCCGGACCAGGGAAGTGATTGTTCCCCTGTACTCAGCGCTCCTGAGGCCACACCTTGAATCAGTTTTGGGCCCCTCACAAGGAAGACATTGAGATGCTGGATTGAATGGGTCCAGAGAAGGGCAGTGAAGCTGGTAAAGTGGCTGGAGGAGCTGGAGTGGTTTAGTCTGGAGAAAAGGAAGGACTTTACTGCTCTCTGCAACTACCTGAAAGGAGATTGTAGCCAGATGGGGGTCAGCCTAATCTCTCAGATAACAAGTGATAGGACAAGAAGAAACAGCCTCAAGTTGCACTAGGGGAGTTTTAGATTGGATATTAGAACACAAATATTTCACTGAAAGAGTGGTTAGGCATCACACTAAGTTGCCCTGGGAGCTGGTGGTTAACTGTCTCTGAGAAGCATTCAAGAGGTATCTAGGTGTGGCACTTGGTTTAGAGGTGATTTTGTTGGTGTTGGGTTTGTGGTCAAACTAGAAGGTCTCTTCCAACCTTGATGATTCCGTGATTCTACTGCCTTTCATTGTGACGCTGCCAAGAGCCAAGGGAAAGGAAGTTTCAGTGCTGGAGAGCTCTCAAACTGATGAAAAGTTCCTCTGGGTATGTTATACCATGATTCCCCCTAAAAACAAGTATTATATCCCTCAAGGAGCACATGCTGCCTATTTCCGGGAAGGTACTGATAACATATTCCTGAATAAGAATTAGTTGTTTCTTCTCTCCTTTAGTCACAGTTTTGATGGCAACACCATGAGAATCCTGAACAATGATGCAAAGTCTCTCTGCAGAAAACAAAAACTATTTTGATTTTTTTTAAAAGCTTTACACCACATTATGAAATCTTTTCTGATTTACTTATTTATTACTTAATCTAGTAAGAAATAGATCTGTGAATCATACTTAAGTGAAAACATTCAATTACCAAGGCACAGTCCTGAAAACCCAAGCATGTGCTAAGTTTAGCATCAAAATATATTTGATATTCTAGGAAGAACTATCAAAGGGAAATACAAAAGTGCCTTATTATGCTTCTACCACTATTTAACAAGAAGTTTTCTATCAGGGCTGAGGGAGCAGCAGATGTATTTGGCTTCTGCCAGCATTGCAATCTATCAAGTAATTGGTCTGTCCAGAAAGTTAATTCTTGGTCACTAATTGCTGATCATATCAGAAAAAGAGATTCACAAACAGAAGACACAGGCAAAAGACAAAGATGAGAAAATGAGAGAATAACAAAGGAAAATTATAGAAAGAATCTTCAGGTTTGCTAAAGTTTGAGCATGCATAAAGAGGAGATAGAGCTAAACACCAAAAGAAGACAGTTGTCACAATATGGGTAATAAAATACTTTGCGTAACGACACAGTGCTGTAGTTATAGTCAATAAACCCATTCTCCTGGGTCAATTTGCTTTTTTTTCAGGTTTTCTTTTAAACCTTTAGCATACAATTAGAATTCATCATCTGAGATCTGTAATTAAGACTGGTTGTATTTTTGGGAGGCACGTTCTTGCACAGCTTAGAATACCTGGCTTCTTATAGGAATCAGTTTTTTGGGGGGCCTGTATTGTGAAGAGAATTAAATTTAAGGGACAGTGTGGCATCTTCTAGCCTTGAGATCTATAACAGCTATGCTTTCTCAATATTTTCCCCCAAGATATTCCAAGAAAGATCTAGTAGTTGTGTTACTTCTTTAAGAAAAAAAATAAATTTAGTCTCTGTCTTTGCATCTCACTTTTTTTCTGAATGCTTTGGATTTTCCTTTTTATTCATCCCTGCTAGAATTTGAAGCTCCCCCTGCCCAGTTCAGCATTGAATATGAATTTCATTAATATGCTGTTTATTTTTCTTCCAGACCAATTAATGAGGGTGATAGATGAGATAGGACATAACACCAATCCCTGTGGCACCCCAGTAGCTACCTCCCCCAAATTAAAACAGTGCCATTTATCATTACCATTTGCTAATGTTCTTTCCGCCAATTTGTAGACCCCGTGGCAGTACTCCTACTGAAGCCAATCTCAATTAATTATTCAAGTACATTCATGGGAGATGCAATATGAAATACTTTATGGAAAGCCAAAATGCAGTATACCAACTGAATTTCCAATAGGCACTACTACTTTAATTCTTTTAAAATCTTTTATATCTGTTTGTGAAGATTTATTCCTTTATTATTTGTACTTTAGTGGTGCCTGGAGGATCAAACTGGGCTGAGGTCCCATTGTCATGTTACTAAAATTACATTACTAAAATTTTATCTCCAGCTGTTTAGTGATTCTCTTTCCTCCTCCTGTCTCTCTTATTTGTTTCATTTTCACCCCAAGGATAGAATTTAAATTAATGAAACTGTAATTGCCAGAATCACTGATGATTCCTTTTTTGAGGAATCAGGTACATTTTTATGTTTTGCATATGTGCTGCTTCCACTTTTTCAAAAAACACCTTATTATGTGTCATGTTTGCATGAAAGCAGACTCCTCTCTCTCTGCCTCTGCCATGTATCTGCTCCTGCTGTGCATTCCCCACTGGAGTCCATATCACTGATAATCCTGTCCTTGAGAAGTCTCAGTGAGTTGCATGAAGATGACTGATGTCACACTTGGAGGATTAAATAGGGAACAAACAGCAGGAGCACATCATCTCTCAGGAAACTGAGACCCCATCTTGTCTGTGCTAGAAAATGTCAAAGAAAGATTTTAAAAAGATGTCATGGCACTTCTTGATACAAAAAAGAAAGCCTCTACATGCCAAATTGAAAACAGACTGATTCAAAAGGTGGAGAGCAATGGCTATTTGAACAAGTCCCATTATATCCTGAGCCTAAGGGCAGATAAGCTTTGTGAACAGACCTCATATGCAACTTTAGTCTGTGAAAGAAGAAACCACTTTGCCAGTAAATTTACAATTTGTTTGCTTTTTCTTTTCTTTAAAACAAAGGTGATTAGATTCTTCACGCTCTGTCTTGTGTTCCACTTCCTGGGACAACCTGCTAGCAGTTTCTGACAGAGACCTCATCTTCCCTCTCACCCAAGAGAGAGTGAACCCCTGGCTGGAGAATATTTGAAGGAAACACTACCGAATCTTCTCCTTGGTCAAAGACCAGAGCTTGGAGGAAATATTTTCCTCTGCCTCCTAAAATCACAGGATCTACCTGAATAAACTGATTTTTGCCTCCCACTTACAGAGCAGCAGTCTTCCCAGCACTGCTGAAAGTGTCCCATCTCACTGTTCCTTTGTAAGGAAGCCCCATTTTATGGTCTCATCAAGGCACAAATCAGCTGTGCTTTGAATTTTTGTGAGATCCTTTATGTGTCACAGAACAAGGACAAAGGTTTCCATTCCCACCATGTTCCTACAGATGCTGCAGAGCCACTTCCTTAACCAAGGAACCTAGTGCTGTGATGTCATGCTCCTTTCATGGTGCTTGAAGAAAATTGGCTAGTCAGCAGCATCTTGCCCAATTTAGCGCTCTGGACTACTGCTGGAGTGGGAATCAGATCTCAGTCCTAGACCACCCTGACTCCTGGAAAGATCTGCTACTACCTCTTATTACTCCTCTAATAAAAAGGGAAATATTTCATATGGTAAGTTTCACAGAATATTCTGAGTTGGAAGGGACCAACAAGGATCACTAAG
Source organism: Sclerurus mexicanus (assembly GCA_013396755.1). Classification (NCBI taxonomy): domain Eukaryota; kingdom Metazoa; phylum Chordata; class Aves; order Passeriformes; family Furnariidae; genus Sclerurus; species Sclerurus mexicanus. The sequence continues at coordinate 1,253,300 of VWZF01005843.1, read as the reverse complement.
TCCAAGTCTTAAGTGAATGGCCTGTATAGGGATTAAACCCATGACCATGGTACTGTGCTCTAACCAACAGAATTAATCTTAGGGTCTAACCATCTTTAAAATAAACCTCATTATAATGAGCTGCTTTTTGTTTTCCCCTATGCTGACAATTATGTGCAGGCTACAAAAGGAGATCAGGCCTTATTTTGAGCTCTATGCTCAGTAAGCAGCCTTGGGTTTCTGCCTCTGAAACTGAGTATCATATCACTCTATCTCAGCGAAGTTGTGGATGTCCCATCCCTGAAACTGTTCAAGGCCAGATTTGAGAGGGTGTTGAACAATCTGATATAGTGAAAGATGTTGTTGTCTATGTCATGGAGTGTGAATTAGATGAATTTTAAGGGTCCTTTTCTAACCAAACAAATCCATGATTCTGTGATTCAGTTCAGGTTTGTTTTCTGTAGAGGAAACCAAAATAGAGGCATCTGAGTGTCAGCTACAGTTGAGAAAAGTTCTGAACTTTTTCCCACCTAGAGCACACAGTTAGAGTAAACCCATTTCTTTTGATGCTGTAAGCAGGCTGTTTACCTCAAGGGGTTCAAAACTGGTTTCTGCCTGCTTCTCACTAACCCAGGTATTATTCAAGAGTCAATAATCCAATTCAAAACAATGCAGTGACAATGAGGTGGAATTGTTTTAATGGTGTTTACTTGCTCTTAAAGATGTGCTGTATCCCCGTCTCCCTATTACTGACAGAAGCAGATGATAAAGAACGGGGAAACTACACAGTAATGCAGACAGTAAAATCAAAGAAGAGACATTCCTGTTGAGATGAAAAAGAGATTCCTGCTACTCACAAATGCAGGGTTTTTACTGCCACAGTTGAGGTCTTTCTGCCAACAGATTTTTTTTTCCAATTCAGAGTAGTTCAGAACCCTTTTCAATATAACAATTCTAACCCCTAAAGCTTGCTTTTGGCCAAAACAGGATAATTCTCTGCTTCCTGTCTTTTTTTTTCTCATTCTTTCCACATTTTTTATTCCCAAATGTGACATTTTCCCTCCTCACAGTCAGAGAAAATAACTGAAAAGGGAATGCACTTATGCTCAATGCCTCAGGAGAGGAGGCAAAGAAGGAAAGGAGTGGAAAATTGGTCTCTACCGTGGTTTACAAAGTCTTGAAGTTGTTTCAGTTTGAACAGTTCACCAGGGCACAGTAAGCCAGCTGCAGTGTGAGGGCCTAAGATGTCTTTACAGCCCCACCATATACCTTTCTTCAAGGGTAGGAGAAACAGAATAGCACCAGTTTAAAATCTCTGCCTGCCTGTTTTGGTCAACTCTGGAAAGACAACTGGAAAAGGACTTTGTGCAAGACAGAAGTGCTTCTATCTTTCCATTTCTTCAAGAATACTGCACTGATTTTGTGTCTGCATGATGTAACAACAGCTTCCTAAGTACATGAGGGATACTGCTTTCTCACAGACTTGTGGCCAGCTATGAGACCATAATGATTGTCATTGGTACTTTGCCATTTTTGTGTTCTATTCATTATTTATCTGTAATAAATCTGGAAGATTTATCTGGAAGGTTTCCCCAGAATAGTCCCAGTAATCCACTCTGGGCCAGGCAGATATGAAAAGGTAAAGCTGTTTGGAAAATTATAAACATAAGAGAGTTCAAAACCATCAAGACTAGAGAAATATCTGAAAGGGATAGAGTGTGCCCAGGGGAGTTCCAGCTGCTGATGGTGCACAGAAGGGTGCTGAGGAGCACAGGGGTTTGGAGAACACATCCTGACATTATGAGAACTCTTCATCCTCAGGCAAAGCAAAGTACAAAACTTAGAAAGTTACAAAAGAATGCACAATGGCACAGATAGAAGAAAGTGAAAAGTAATTTTATGCATGCATCTACATTAATACTAGCAGTTTGAGGAGATAGAATTGTTTATATGTAAATGAACATCAATACAGAAAAGATATATTGGAAATTTGGTGGAAAGAGAAGTAGATGGGCAATGTAATACCAATTTGAAAAATTATGCTGGAAGGACAAAATGGGCTCTATAGATGATAGAATGATATTACAGTTTGAAAGAAACTTTGAGTCAAACTAAATTAACAATCAAGCAAACCTTGTCACCAAGTAATAGAAACCTATGAACCATCAAACTTTGGTCCCATGTAGACAAAATACAGCACTGACTGTATTACACATTGCCTGATGAAGATAGTGATAGAGAATGACACTGAAGGAGATATAGAAAGACAGGAATGAACAATTAAAAGAAGATTATAACTGCCCTCCTTTACTGAGTAAACTTAACTGTGGGGAGTGATGTGTGGGCTGAACTTTCAGACAATTATAGTTTCTTTTTTTTATGGAAGCATGAAAGAGGGAAAGGAGAACAGGAGAAGTCCTCACCAATGAGCAGGTGACTGTCACAGAGCTGGGTTGTGTTGTTTTGTTTTTTTGAAAAGCAGTGTGTCCTGGTTATAGTGGCCAAGACCAATTTGTCACTGTGTGGGTGTGGCCAGGGCTTTGTATTCTACACCCTCTATGTCATTTTCTCAAGGACTGCTAACAATTGATCATTTGTAGCAGCTGCCAAGGGCACACCTTGCCCCTCAGGCTACAAGCTGGGTGTTTAGGAACTATGTGAGATAAGGAAGTTTTTCATGTCTTCACACCTATGACTCAGGTGTGATAGCTTCCTTCTGGGGAGTCATTAGCACCTTCACACCCAGCCTGAGGGGTCATGTCTGCTAATGGGCCATCAAGGAGTATCCCATGACTCATAGTGTAAGTCACCCATTGTAAAACTCCTCACTCTGGGGGAGGTCCTGGGCACTCCCATCTGAGCCCAAACATATATAACATTGGGGTTTTGGGACTTCTGGAACCACTTCTGGGATCCAGAGGAGGACCAGGATCTCAACAGGACTGCAACTGCCACTCTTGACCAGACTGTGGTCATCATCCTCAGCAACAGGTTTTCTCTTTTCTTTTACTTTGTGGTAAGGGGTGGGCTACGTGGTGCTCAGCACAGGGGCTGGCAAGCTCTGTTTTGTTTGTGCCCCAGGGTGCTGGGTTGTACACCTGTTTTTTGTGGGTCAAACAGATTCTTTCTCTGTAATGTTGTACTTCTTGTGATCTTTTTATTAAATTGTAATTCTGACTTGCAATCTTTTTTGGAGTTGGTTTCATTTCTCCTGCTGGCTTACCTTTAAACCAGTACACAGTGAAATTGTTTGGAGATCCCATCATGGATGGTCATAGCAGACAGTTACTACTGATCAACAAATGTTTGAGAAAGACCAGAAGATAACAATGAACTTTATTAGGAATAAGAAGGTGTTATTCAAAAAAACACAAAGCTATGTCCTACTAAAACAGAAAACCATCTGACCAAAGAAACCCCACAACCAAACCAAAATTAACTGTAATGGAATGATAATCTGAGAATGCTGAAGTTCGGTCAGAGGGACCAAAAAATGAATGACAAAAAAGCAGAGACACTAATTATTATGTAAGGCCAAGGAAAGATCAAGGAGCAGGAGGTTTCAAAGTCAGCAAAACCAGAGCAGAAACCCCAAATCTTTCTGACTGCACTGAACATGAAGAGCTTGGAGAAGTTTCCACAAGAGAACTTCTCTTGTAGGGGTTCAGCTTTCCATGTTGATGTGTATGTAGCTGATATCTGGTGGCTCTAGTCCACATACACTTCTGAAAGACATTCTACAAGGACCTCAGCAACAAAAAATCCTAAATTATCATGGGATAAGGGCAAATGTCCTCATGTGGACATGTCATAAGACAGGAATAAGAGCTATAATTTTATGTAGAGAAGGGCTTTGTCAGTGGAATTTCACACAGATCTGTGTTCAGACCCATGCTGTTTGTGCGTATAAATGACCTATTAAAAGTGAATTAATTGTGAGATGTTTGCCATTGCTAAATCATTCTAGGTAACAAAAGACCTGACTGAGAAACGCTAAAAACCATTCAGTGCAGCAAACAGCTGGGCCTAAAGTAACAGCATTCACAGCGATGCACTCTGGGGAAATAAATCCCAGTTTTACATATATAATGATGGGTTCTGAGCTGCCTATTGCCATTAGCAATGAGATCTTCAGATAATAATAGCACAACAAGATGTCTGTTCAGGGTACAGCAGCTGCCAAAAGCAATCCCAATGTTAGAAACTTTGAGGATGGGATAGCAATAGAACCAGAAGTATCTTTATTCCACTAGAAAATCCGTTGTGCACTTGTACTTTGGAGACTCGGCACAGCCTGGTGTCTTGGTCTCAGAAGAACATAGCAGAAACTGGGAGGGTACTACAAAAGTCTACAAGGTAATCAAAGGCATCAAATAGCTTTCCTTAGGAACTATACAAAAATGTACTTGGACTCTTCAACCCAGAGCGGAGGCAATGATATTTGTTAAATGAAGAAAACATAACATAGATTTGTTAAATGCAGGAAGCTTGGAGAAGTCCTGATTGTTTATTGACAATGTGATAATGTACTGTACCTAGCAAACAAGTACTACACCTGAAGATGCAATCTTTCCAACTTTGGTGCATGCCAGGTGTTCACTGAAATTATAAAAAAGTCCAGCAATACAACTGTTGCAGTAGAATTAACATTTACTATTTCAGAACTGCTTGAGATAAAAACATTGTGTAATTGCTGCCATGATTTTATATTATATGATTTTATATCATAAAAGCGCACAACCTAAATGACTTAGTAAGTTTCCAAACATCTCCATCTATGCAGTGCATTGGACTGCTTACGTGGGATTTAGTTTGCAAGGAATTACAACAATTCAAGCAACATTGTAGAAGGAGCTGATAATGTTGCGCTTGTTCAGTTCATAGGCTGAATCCCTGGAAATCCAGCCAAGCTGAGCTGTAAGCATTCCAGGTTGCCAATTAAAGGTTGGGGCCCACATTACACTAGGTAGTTTGGCATCACTTTGCATTACAGAGCTTCCCATTGTAGTATAAATCAAGGCAAGATAACAGATGCCTATATGGTTCATTGCCTGGTTTTGCAAGTGCGCAGCTTGAAATTGATTCTTATAATCCTAAATATTCAGTGGCTGAGTTTCATAAATAAATCCATTGGCTATACTTGTTTTTAGAGGATTAAGAGTCCAATAAAAGTTTCCACAGAGAAATGTGCCCCTGCATGTACACACACACAAAAATGCAGACACACACATTCACAAAAACAGAGGAAATCTGGGAGATTTTCTGATCCCTGGGATGAATTTGTTCTATGCCTCTTGTGCTCAAATAGCAGGTAGGTTATAGAGGGCATACACACAAATGAGAAATATAGTTCCAGCTGAAATAAACCTTTTAAAGTACTTGGAAATATGAGCAATATCTGCAAGAGCATTTGCAATGGCTTAAGGCAAGAGAGTTGGAGTGGTGAGCTTACAAAAATGAGAGATGAGGAGGTCAGGGTCTGTATGTCCTAAAGCAGTGACTCTCACAAAGTAACTCTTATTGGAATCCATGTTTTAAACACATCATTTTATAGATTGAGAAATGCATGCCAGTGGAAGCTGTTCTCCTTCTGCTGGTTACAACTGCAGCAACTGAAGTCAATGGGATTCACTTGGTATTCTGCAGCAGGAGACAAGGGTTCCAGGGTCTGTGGTTCAAGTTGTGTGTGTGCATTTTGCCTGTGCTGAAAGGACTTGACTACAAGCTTGTCGACTTTCCCTGAAACATGAATCATGGCTGTTTCACATTCTCCCATCTGTAATCGCTTGTTCAGCCCTCTGGAAATATCTATAAATCCAGCACATGAATTGCTATTAACACATCATATGCCTGTTCCATCTATGCACTTTTAAATATCCAACTGATTCTCATACAGAAATTATTCCTTCTCCAAGTCGTGACCTGCTAGGCTGAATGCTTGTGCACCTCAAACTGCTGCTGAGATGATCCTTGTATATGTGAGAATATATCAAGGCGGTTCAAGTTTTTACATAGAGCGTGTTAGATAAAATATGATCTTCATACCTACTGACAAGGCTTCATTTAACTCAAGAGATGGGCTCACACTGGAACCCAAACTCCTCAGTTAACATTTTTACTTGTAGCTGGAATGTGGCAACTTGCTTTGTAGGTAAGAAAACTAAGGCAAAGCTCAAAAGTGCTCCAACCCTCCAGCCTCACATCTTCACACGCAATACTGACCTGGGTGCCTTGAGACATTTAGCTTCACACAGCTCACAAACCTTATAAAGGCCACACTCTAGTTTCCTTCAGATAGCTAGTCAAAGGTCAAAGACTTATACTAGTAGTCGCAAGTGGGTCAACAAAGTAAATAAAGCCTGTCTTGAAAGACCCTGAAGAACAGGCTCAGAACAACCTGTGAATATTGTCATTTCACATGGTGGTGCCCAACAATCCTAGGAGAGGCTGTGTACTTGGCCCCTTAAGTTTCTATGTACAAAAGGCTTTACAGGTAGTTGAGAGAAGTAGAACTGTGAGCTTCATCTTTACATGATATAATTCTTAATGAGATTATTATGGAGAGAATATTTGAATAAAACCACAAGGTCACATGTCCAGAGGTATCTGAGCCAGAATGGTGAAGTCTCCAAGTAAGAACTGTGTGTTTAAAATACTATAATTATAACTGCAAATTGTGCTTCAGCCCAAGGCTTTACAGCAAAGCTGTAAAAAGTAAAATCAATTTTAATCTTTAAGGGCGCTTTGCTACATTCTTCTTCTTCAAGGCTAAGCCCAACTAGGTTAGTTCAGGTAGGAGTTGAAAAAATATGAGCTCTTTCTCCCTGAGCAATAAATATTATCTTCAGTATCAAAAGCTGGATTGCTACCAAGTACACTGCATGGCTCCTTGGGGAAGCTCGGTCCTGGGTCTGAGAATCTATCAGAGCTGAACAAAGTCATCCAGGGTTGGAGGAAAGTATTCTAGATCAATAGAGAAGAACATCTCTCATCCGTGACCTTTGGTGATTATCAGGCAGCAGACACAGTTACTGCTTTCTTGGTCTTAGTGTGGGTTCATTTACTTCCGCTGTGGATGCACCCTTGGGTGGAAGTGTTGCTTATATGACTTTTCTGTCTTGGGGTACTCCTTCATATCCCAGCTGAGGGAGAGATCCCTTGATTTGAATTCATGGTAACCCTGCCATTATACACTGCAAACCCGCTAGCCCATGGTATGTCAGTACCGCTTCTAAAGTGAGGGTCCTAAAGCTGAGCACAGAGCTCAGTGCTTTCTCTCTGGAGTTTCTCCAGTTTTGCATTTGAGATGGGAAAACAGGAACATGGGCATAATTAAACTTCTGTCCTCCTGTCATGTGTGGTACCTTTCATCCCATCTGAAGATGGGTGTGTTGCTATGGTTTCAGGAGAAGGATGGACATTTTTATTCCCTTCTGCTACTGCTTTTGTCTTCTTTTACTCCACTGAAAAGAAAAAATCAGTTCTCAAGTTAGAAAGATCATATTTAATCATGCTAAGTATTTTATAAGCAAAAAGTATTCCCAGAATGCTCAGACATGATTATTTTGGCCTCTGATGGCCTTTTAAGATTGCACTTGCTGGTAATGAACTAATATTAGAGTTGGTTGAATAATATTAAATTGATAATTTATATAACAAATGTTGCAATTTTTTTTTAAAAACAAATCACTCATCTGGTTTAAAAATATTCACAAAGATAGGGGACAGAGTGAGTTATTAAATATATTCATCAACTAAGTTGTTCAAGTTTTGCAATATATTTGAATAAATTATACAGCGTATTCATTATTCATTGAGTTCTAATTATTATTTTAAACACTTAAAGAGCAATATTAGTGCAGTGGCATAAGTAGTCAGTGACAAAAATGACAAGTCTTCTGATGGATCTATTATATAACTAAGGCTGGACTAAGGCATGGTAAAAATGGGCTTCACCCGAACTGAAAGGGGTGATTACTATTAGTTTAATGATCTTTGCATTAGAGATGACAGATTTGTGCCTATGCTCCTAGTTCCAGGAATGAAAGAGCTCCAGAGGTCTTTTTCACTGTATGACTGGGATAAACACCTTATTGATAATCAACAATGCAAAGTGCCACGTCCCACGCTTGAATCACAACAACTTCATGTTGCACCAGAGATAGTTTAGATTGGATACTAGGAAAAATTTCTTCACCAAAAAGGTTGTTAAGCATTGGAACAGGCCACCCAGGCAGTGGTGGAGTCATCATCCCTGGAGGTATTTAAAAGATGTGTAGATACGGCACTCAGGGACATGGCTTAGTGGCAGAATTGGCAGTGCTGGGTAAACGGTTGGACTCAATGGTCTTAAAGGTCTTCTTCACCCTAAAAGATTCAATAATTCTATGTTTCTATTGAAATTAAAACGGACATAGTAGTGTGAACCTGAATATGCCAGCAGCCTAAACTGGTGGCTTGGAGGAGTCTGAGCATAACTGTTGGAGTGTAATTCCAAACCTATGGCTTAAGGAGCAGATGGCAAGAACTTTAGTAATGTTAACTGCCTGGGGACATTACTGCAAATTGGTTTCTATTGTCTTCAAGAGATGTGCTGCAGGAAGTAAGAGGATTCAGCCACAAACTGACCCCCCCATGCCTGCCCTTTCCACTGCCATCTCACCAGGATGTTGAGCATATGACTCCACAAAAGGCTGGGGCAAAATAAGAGAGTGTGGTGATACAGCACACCTGCTTGTCAAAAAAATATCAAAGTTTCTTTTCTTGAAAGAAAGCTCTTATTTCAAAGAGCTGAAAAGCTATACTTTGCTTTGTATTTCTTTTGTTATTTTTTGCTACTTTAGTGGGGAGACAAACCAGTTTAATAGAGAAAAAAAAATCAGAAATTGCCATGCCATACACCCTAAATGGGGCTTTATCACAGGGAGGCTAAAATTCTTCCCAAGGTTCATCTTTGAAACCAACACCAGAGAAGATTCATCCTTATTTTCTTGAGCTTTCTGAAAAGAAGGTCAGTTCTTCTGAAAGCACAATGTAGTTCAAATTCTAATGAATTTGAATGGAATAGACAAAAACTAATGTTGCAAATACATATTTTTATTTTTCAAGGGAATGGTTCTCTTCTTTGTTTTCTAATATTGTCCGTTAGCATTCATTTTCTCTGATTTTCTGTCACAAACTAACACATATATGTGGACATACTGTCCTCTTTACAGCATTCCCCATCCTACAGTTTTGCTATTAATTGAAAATTAGAACTTATGAAATAGCATCTGATGTTTGTAAAGTGAGAAACTATGGCACAAAGCAGGCTTAAAAATGCTGCTCAATCACATGATGCATATCTGAAAAGCCCAAGTTGTCATTTTTGCAAAATGCCTTGTGAAATGGTTTGCACTAAAAGGAGCTGTCTCCGTGGTCCAGCACATCTCTCCTGTGTCCCAGCTGGGGTAGGTTTTATTACAAGTCTGACTACACAAGGCAATTTACTTCAGATGAGACTGGAAACTTAGAAATGCATCAGGGAGATGAATTACATCCACAAAATGCAAATCCTATACCATTAGGAGTCACCCCTTCCTATATAAATATATATTTAATTTCTGGTCTAAAAGCTTCATGCTAAACGTCAACACAATCTGTGAGCACTGAACTGTAACTCTTCTGGGCTGCCTTCTTGTTGATAAAACTTGGAAAAAGCAATTTACTCTCTTGGGCCTGTTTAAGAATTTACAGTGCAGAAAGGGGAGGAGTAGAAAGAAAAGTCACATCCTTTTATGTCTCTCAAATTCCTGCCTGTTTTTTAAGAAATGAGATGGAAAGAAAAGGTCAGGGAATAGAATACACACACACACACACACACACACCCCCACACCCACCCCTGTGCACACAGCTCAAAGGAATTACAGTGTTTCCCTTCCTCCTGCGCTGTCTTCCTGTCCATTATTTTAGAGGAACACTTCCAGCCATCACTTTGCTCTCCAAGAGGAGAAGAAAGGCAAACATCAGAGCCTTTCCTGAACTGTCTGTAAACTCCAGGCTCAGAGAGAACAGACACCCCTGCCCTGCTCCCCTCGTGTCAGACCCATACATACATCCACAACATATTTGCAAATGATAGCATAGAGTCCTGCAAGCACTTCCATTATGACAAGTCCCAGTATTTTTTTGGACAATTGCTGGAATACCTTTGATGTCAATCTATGCCACGAGGTCGAAAAGAAGATAGGGTTTGGGAGGATGGGACCTTGAGGACTTCTGGGGAAAGAAGAGGATCCTCTGCCTTTTAAAGTTTGTTATACTAGGAGGGATTAAAGAACATTAGAGGTTTTTCTAAACAGCTCTGTTATGCAGAGCTAGCACAGAAAACAGGAGTGGGCTTTCAGGGGATCCTTCTGTGCCTCTTCAGCCCAGTAGTGCGTTCAATCGAAAGCACAAAAAACTGCCACACACCCAAACTGGAAGTATCTCTGTAGATGGACAAGAGATACACTCCTCTCTTATCTTAGCAATTCCATGAAACTGCTGCGCCTCTATTTCCAGCTTTCTGTCACGGAAGAGGTTTCCTGCCATGGAACAGGACTAGGACAGTTACAAAAAGTCCTCTCAGTTGCTGAATGCTATGGCCAGGCTGGAGCTTGAACCTAGGTTTAACTCCCATGTGAGGTTCCAGGATTTGGGTGAACACATTGGCCTTGATTCAGGTGACTTTATAGACACTTTATACAACATAATAGGTGTCATGTTGCCCTAAAATTGGTGGATTCATATCCTGAAGAAGCTCATTTGTGTAAGATGACTCCAGAGAGATAAAGCCAAGATGACTGCTCTCTGGAAACCCTTCCTTTGAAGTGTTCAGCACTTTAAGGGAATCTCCAGACACTGTTTCTTGTGCCAGGGACCAGAAGGGGTGCTCCCTGAGCCAACAATACTGCTACTGCTGGGGTTGTGTTGGACATCCTGGCCAGGCTGTCTGCTTATATTCTAAACACCTGATTTTCCCAGAGAGACTTCTCTAGGAAAATAATATACGTTCTGCTATACAAGTAATAGATGTTCAATCTACATCTAAGCCAATAATTACCCTTGCTTTTGCAAACAGGCTGGTTTTGTGTGCAGATGGTGTGAAGTGGGACAGAGGGGTTGTGCCTGTATGAAACAATAGGAATTGGCATGACTGCAGATGGAGAGCCAGCCTGTAGAGGGAACAGTGATTCATGGCTCTGTTTCACACTGAGTGCATCCTTAAGATTTACTTTTTAATATAATTTAAAGCCAGAATATAAAAAGAAATACTGAAACCCTGAGAGAAATTCATTAAGCAGTACAAGACAAGTGCACACCTTAGAAGGAAATATTACAAGTGCTCTTTAATGCTTCCCATCCATTTGCTCTTTCCTTAATTTAGTAACAGAGACGGAGAAGGAATTTTACTTGGGTTATTACAAACTCTTCAGAAGTAAGTGTTCTGCACGGGACAAAGAATCCCTGCAGGGTTCCTTTAGTACCTAGATTTTAAAACAAACAAAAAAAAGCCTTAGTCTAATGACATGACACCAATAAAAAGCCCTTGTGATTAACAGAGTTAATCTCAAATGGCACAAAATTGCTACCTGAGACATAAGGTCTTGCCTTGCATTTTTGGTTTGCGTTGATACTGTATGAGCAGGCTGGAGGCAGTGCCCTCAGATGTGTCCTTCAGCCCTCCCACTTGAGATCGTTTTTCCTTCTAGCAGACCTGTCTGAAGCCTCATACACTATGTTAGCTTCCAA